>SSNP01000063.1:663360-700378 GCA_006937955.1 Pachypanchax playfairii
AGACAGATTTGGGAGGGCCAGTCCCCCAAATCTTTTAGCTAATTTCAGTGTTTTCATTTTAACCCTCGGTTTTTTGCTGTCCCAAATAAATTTCATTAACATTCGGTCCCAGCATTTAAATGCAGTTGGATTGATATGCAATGGTAGTGTCTTAAACAAAAAAAGATATCTGGGAAGTAGATTCATCCTTATAATATCAATCTTTCCAAATAAAGACAAAGGTACTGAACTCCATCGGTTTAAATCCTGTTTAATTCTCATTTCAAGTTTATCATAATTATGCTTGTACAATAAATTCATATTTCTAGATATTTCAATTCCTAAATATTTAATTATCTCTCTATCCCATTTCCAGGGGAATTCATTTTTTAACTCTATTGGGGGAGAGTCACCTAAACTAATTGCTTCACATTTTTCCATATTTAATTTGTACCCAGATACTTTGCTATATTCCCTAATATTATCCATAAGAGCTGGGAGAGTCCTCTCTAATTCACTTAAGTACAAAATAACGTCATCCGCATATAATGATAATTTATGATGTTCGCCTGCAATTTTCACCCCTTGTATTTGCTCATTTCTCCTAATTCTAACCAGACCCTCAGACCACCACCAAACAGGCAAAGTGGGTTAAATGTCTTGCCCAAGGACACAACGGCCAGGCAATCTCTGGGCAGAGCAGGGAATCGAACCAGCGACCTTCCAGTTACCTGACGACCTGCTCTACCGCCTGAGCCACAGCCACCCCAAAAGTAGATTATGCTTCAATATGATACAAAGAACCATTTTTCACTTACTGTCATGTAAATAATTTAAAAAAAAAATGTGTCATAAAACCACACAAAATGAAAATATAATTGAAAAACTGTCTGCCATGTTGTGATGTCATCAAGTCCAAGCGTTTTGGCTTGGTCAGTGTTGGTGGGGTTGTAAACAAACATGGACAGTGACCAAGACCGTAGTTATGGTGAAGAATCAAGTGATATTTCTGAAGAAATTGAAAAAAAAAATGAGTTTGTGTTTAAACATTTGGGGTTGTTGGTTTGATAATATTGTTAATTTAGTGTTTAGAAGCTGATGATCCTCCTATGAAAATTTGTTCGGATGATTTTTCATACTGTTTCGTCACAACTCCTTTGTTCATTAGTATTCATCAGCTCCCGCAGTTGAAACCACGCCTAGCATGCTGCTGGCTAAAAGCTGTTAGCATAAGACGTAACAAACAGGAAGCGAGAATGTCTGACGTTGCCATGCGCAGCGGGGCAGAAAACAGTATACCTTGCTCTCATAGAATAGTGTGTTAGCCAATCAGAGTCCAGCAAATTCGAATAATGAATATGAACGAGCTGCTTCACAGAACAAGCCGGAACCACTCGAATTTTGACCCAGACAGATTGAAAGGTCTGTTAATCAGTTTTTCCTGACGTTTTTTAGACATAAAATGTTTCATATTACTGGTTAATACTTAAAGAGGCCATTTCATACAAATTTCAGGACTTTGTGGTTATTTCTTAAGTATCAACCTGTATCAATCAAGTATCAAGTATCAAGTATCAATCTGTCTGCATTAAAATTGGTTCCGGCTCCTTCCGTCAGGCTGCTTCGGCAGCAGCTCATTTATATTCTCATTTATATTATATTTAAGATTATATTTTTAATCTTAAAAAATGGCTTGTTCACTTTTCACTCTCTCTGTTCTCTGTGAACTGAAGAGACGAGATAGAAAATCCATTCACATTCACTGAACCAGTAAGACAAAGTGTTGCAGGCAACAAGCTTTAACTGCATTTCCAGCAGCACAGTGTTGCACAGACCTGCAGCTGGGGTCAATCTAACATTATAACACTCAGTGAAGATTCCTGCATGAGTGAAAATATTAATGAAGTAATGTTTAAAACACAAAAAGGACATTTCATGAGTTTAAAACATTGTTAAATTCTATTTGAAATAATATGAATGTGCTTATTATGTGCTTGAGTCATGCTTAAATGTTCCCAGTGGATTTCTCTATTAACTTTAAATCATTATATTTACATGTATTTTGCCCTTTTGCATATTACTGATGGTGATTCTGATATTGTGTACATTCCAGTTACTCATTAGAGACAGAGAATGTTTGAACTTTTAACTCCACTGCAGTGTAGTTTGTTAATCTGTATGCTTAAGTGCCTCAAAATACTAAATCTTCTTTAAAACACCTTAGATTGAGATTTTATTGTAAACTGCCAAGATTGTGCTCTTTGGTGACATTTTTCAGAAGTGAGAACTTTTTAGAGGACTGAAATGCAGCCGCCACTCTCATTATCTGTCCTTCACTTTTCCAAAGCACTCAGAGAATTTGCATTTATGTTTGTGTGTCTTGGCCTATCCTTCTGTTGTTCATGTCTGTAAATGGTAATCTGAATGAATAATTAATTTGACTGCAAAGGTTTAGGCTTTTTTGCTGAACTAAAATGTGCTTTGATGTTTTTCACCGAGGCTGTTGAGAAGCAAAAGGAATAAAAATAGAAAAGAGCTCAGTTACAGCAGGTTCCCTGACAGCGCTCCGTACAGAGGATTTTCAACAGAGAGGATTTGAAGCTAATCCCACCAGCAGAGTACAGTATGAATGAGGGCAATGAAGTGACACCTGGTGCATCTCAAAGAAGTTGCTCAATGACACTGTCATCAAATGCTCTTCACTGATAAAACTGGTTATCTGCTAATTCAGGTAAGTTGTATTTAAAAGAGCTGTAATCCTAATTCAGATTGATAAAACAAGCGTCCACCACACTGGTCAGGGATTTCTGCAGGCACTCTGCAGAAGCAGCATGTCCTCCCTGAATCCCAAAAAGAGACTGTACCTTTACATGTGTGACTGTGTGTGTGAATGGGTGAATGACAGAGTGTAGTGTGAAGCGCTTTGGGGGTCGTAGGACCTGAGTAAAGTGCTATGTACACGCCATTTACCATGTTATTTTTGTTTGTTTGTTTGTTTGGGGGTCTTCTTGCATAAGTCAGTCCATATTGTGCTGTTTCAAAGGGTATAAATGCATCCAAGGTGTCCAATGTTTTAGTTTTTTCTTTAAAGTTACAGTATGTAAGAATTAGACCTTGTGGTCAAATCTGAGTCCCGCAGTTCATGTAGAAAAACAAACCCGTCCGCTCTCAGCCACTCATTTCCTCCTCCTTCCTGATTTTTCTGATGGGTTGCCAGTTCCAATGTTGAGCCCTGTTTTGTTTTTCTTGTATTAGTTAATTTTTGGGATGAATGCCCTAGTTTTTACTAGGGATGTCCAAATCTGATCCACATGATCAGAAATCAGGCTCGATCACGTGGTTTCAGACTCGATCGGAATCGGACGTTACCTCTCGATCAGGACTCGGACATATATGTATATATATTTTTATTATTTTATAACGCATCAATAGTTATGCTGTGGCACCTCTTGAGTCTACACAGAAAAAGCAACGCGTGCGGCATGACATGACTTTGTTGCAGAGACGCTGTTAGTTAGACACAAAGTAGAACACAGAAGTAGCCTGAAGCGGAAAGCGCGAGTTTGTCTATGATCTGGTCATTTTTATTCTTTTTTAATGTATTATAGAAGTATCGGATCGGGACTTGGTAACGATAAATACTCAAAATCAAATGACTCAGACTCAGACTTGAGGACAAAAAAACTTAATCGGGACATCTCTAGTTTTTAGCCGTCCTTTCCACTGGACGCATCAGCAGTGCGTAACATCAGTGATGCGTAATAGTCCTAAAAGTTGATGAGACCGTTTCTACCAGGTGCGAAGCAACACAAATCCGAGGCGTAGTGTCGCAGCCTTTACGCAGCAGTTCTATTTTTAACGCACTACATTCCTAAAGCCCGTTAAGATCAGCAGTTTATTTGGTCCAGACAGGAAATCAGGTGTTCGTATGAAACAATACATAACCTGTGATGGGTTTTAAATCCACCTATCTGGATATATGTTGTCGTCTTTCTCCCTGCTTGTTGTTGTGTGTACTGACAAAATCACGTGATTTCACAATTCTCCCATGATTTCGGGATCTCTCGGGATGGAATGATTTCACGAGAGAAACACGTCCAACACCTGGTGGGAAGGAACACTCGGTGGATTTTGCAAGCAAAACGCTACGTGTCTAGTGGACCTTTAGCATGAACATTTACTTTGAAAAGTGTATGTTGCTTGTGTTGTTTTGGTTAATTTTACATATTTAGGGCATTCATAAAATTTTGTTTGGCAATTAGACTAAAGTATTTTTAAACCACCCAAAAACAGATATTTTCCATTCCAAAGGGCAAAAACTGCAACTTAACACTGAACAAAATAAAAGCAACATAAAAACTAATAAATCACTATAAAACTGAACTCTGCTGTGGTCTTGTGTTTAAGTGGGTGTATAACACAAAGTTCAATTCAATGACCCATTGTTACCTTTATACAGTATCTTCCCACACCATTAACACAGTCAGTCCAATCCCGTCTTTCAAATCAAGTCTGTGTATTAACATGGATGCTTAGCATGCTGTCAAACCAGGAAAAAACTTTATTATAAACTCTCTGTACACTGTTGTACAATTCAAATGGTAATTTACATGAGATGAACTTACAGCAGCATGGAGCTGCCAGCTGAGCAGAAATGATTGTAAGTTGTTCTAACAGAGCACAAAATACAAATAAGTAAATAAAAAATATGACTAATTTAATCACAACTATTGAGAAGATAATCAGTTTTAAATAACTGCACATCATGGCAGCGTTTACTACGTGAGTATTGCAGTTACTTTCTCACTTTGTTGCAAGTGTTAGTTACTGATTGGAGACTCGAAATTATGAGAAAACACTCTTTTTGTTGGAATTACACTGAATCCATAGTTCCTACTGGGGATGCACCAATACTGGTATCGGTTACTGGCCCTGATACCGTCTAATGTACTGGTATCGGATACTTACTTACTGGAACCGATACTTAAAATGTGGCATTAGTTTAAAATTTTGAATTTTTTACTTTTAAATTTTAGTTTTGTAGTTTTTTTTTTAATTAATATTTTACTTTTTATATAGTTCACCATCATTTGTTGTAACAAGCAGAGCAGAAACTAAAACCCGTCTTCCAATTCTTTGCATTTTTTTGTGTGGTAGAAGTATCAGCATTGGTACTCAGTATCGGTGTCATGACCGTTTGTGTGATGTTCGAACCCTCTTACAAGCACAACTCCAGGACGACAAAACAGTTTTAAGGTGTTTAATGACAGAAGGAAAAAACACAGCCAGGCACGAGGTTCCTGTGCAGCTGGCGGAGCAGGAACTGGGCCTCACAGGAGGAACCGACTGTATCTGGGTGCGGAGAACACAGGTTAGTGAACTGGTGGGTAGCAGGGATGAGCAAGCATGAGAATGAGAGAGAGAGCTTACGGTGACGGCGCTGATGCTGGTGGTTGTGAGGAGGAGGAGTGGTTGGAGGCTGAGAATAGCGACTGTGGGTCCGGTAGGAGGTGTGCAGGTGCTGGAGGGTGAACAAATCAGCTCTGGGTCTGTGTGTGTCCAACAGGTGCAGCTCCGGGGAGGACGAGAGACAGGCAGAGAGCAGGTCCGGGAAAACCAAGCCTGGTATGAGAACCGTGGAATCGGACTGCTCCCCAGGATAGGAGGTACGGATCTGCGGGAAGGCGTCAGGTCCGGGTGAAACTCCTGGAAGGAAGGAAGAAATAGACCAAGCGTTATAAAGCTCATCTATAGGAAAAATCAGGTTAGTAATGAGCCACTCTACCACAAGGAAGGAGAGAACTATCTGGCGCCTGTCTCGTGTTGATCCTCCCCTTAAATCTCGACTCAGGTGATGAGGAGATGAGCCACACCTGCGCTCCAGAGCTGATCCACCTGTGAGAGGTTAGTTAGACCCACCCACACACACAATCACACCCACAGGCAGCTCAGCCCCACAACAATCGGTAAGTACTCATATCCAAGTATTGGTATTGTATGGGTTTGAAAAAAATTGTATTGTTGCATTACTACTTCCAAAACACTTTTAAACTATCTTGAGGTAGGTTCTTACTGAGTATTATAAAAAGGAATATTATAAAAGGAAGTAACATTTACAGAAACAACAGCTCTGAAGAAGGCGGAAGTAATCACGCCAAAACATGTCAGCTACAGGTAATACACCTCTCATGAAGCCTGAGTTTAAAAAGAACCAAAAACAAGATACTTTTAAACTAGTTTTATATATGGCTGGGTCACATGGGACATACGACGTGATTGCAGAGTGAATACACTGAAGTACATTGTAGTTTACAGTCTGAATCTTGGGTAATTTGGCATGTGGTGCAGTGCTGATGATGATTTCTTGTGTCTTTTAGGCAGATGTTTATGGGCAGATGTTTAGGGGCATCACAAGCATTTCTGCTTTTTTTCTCCCTGTTCTTTAGAAAATATTACTAAAATAAAAGTTAGTTTTGTGATAAAGTAAACAAGACATTCACAAGCAGAAAAAATTGTAAGCAAACTAGAATTACCATGTGGTTGAGGTTTTTTCTTGAGGCAGACAGCGTGATAAAAGACTTTTTTATCCATTGCAGCCTAAAACTCAGTGAGGCTGCCCAGAAATAAATATATATGAACATAAGTACCACATGGTTTTTAACAGAGGACTGGGTGTGTGGCGGTTCTGAGAGGGATTTTATTTTTGTCTGCTTCAAGAATCCCATTATTTGGGGCAGTTCAACACTTTATTTTTTGTTCTTGTTACCCTCAAAACAATCTACTGAGGGTTTGAAGTCTGAGCATGACAAGTCTACTGTGTGGCCCAGTTTGGTTTTTTAATGCAGAGAGCATCTTGCTAACGTCGACTGGTTCACCTGCCTATCATTGCAGCACAATGAAACTGCAGACAATAACAGAATGGTCATTACACAGTGTGGGAACCTGACTGTTCTTGAGTTTGAGGGGGGGGTTTAGAAGAAGCCCATCAAAACAAGAATAACAGCTGTGCACTGTTCCTTGCAACAGAAAAATCCATACTCACAGATCCTGAACAGGCCTCTTGGTTTTATAATTTATGTGTAATTTATGTGCATGAATGGAATATCCCTGTTTCATGTTTCCAATCAATACACAGATTTATGTTTACAAATATATAAACTAGTTCTGCCTTTAGACAATATGAAACTGCTGCAGAGACAGAGTCAGTTTGAGGTTCATCTCTGATCAGTCAGCTGTTTACTGTTATAGTTTCTATCCTTATTAGAACATTGTATTGATTTCCAATTATTTCTGGAGCCTAATCAAAGCCATTACCAATATATGCCTAAACCTTTAATTAACCCTGATTCAGAAATGACAATCTGCTTCATTAGGACGGAGCTTTGGTCTTTATAAGGACAATCAGTATTGACAAGGTAGGTGATTATACTTATAACAATATTAAAAGCTAAGTACACACATATAAGTATAGTTGATACCATTTCAGTTGAAAAAGGTTTGCAAGCATATAGACGAGGAGTAGGAACATGTGGGTGAGGCCAAATTGCCCCTTGAGCATTCCCCGAAACAACGGTGAAATACTGCTGACAACTGACCAGCTGGGAAATGAAACACCTGCACAAGACACATTCCCAGATTTATATATAGATATACTCCAGGACTTCATATACACAAACGAATGGTTTCTAAATATTTTATTAAAACCCTGGAGTGTGTTCAGATTACCTGTTTTACAAATTTCTTTCTTCACCATGTGGAATTCTTCATTTCTGTTACAGAGAACAATATTAAGAGCGAACAGACAAACTTAAACAGACCCTGAAGGATCATCAATCACTCTGTGACTAGCTGTCGTGTCCGAATATTTCCACCCATCTGTTTTCAATAAAAATTTATGTCAGGTTTAATTTTATTTATGCTCTAAATGTCATCACAGTGTGAGAGAACCTATTGAACTTTCTGTGTTTAATTAGAAGTTGTTTGAATAAACATTTTTTGGGTGAGTCATCTTAATGTATGTCATTATGTTTGAAATGTTGCTGAATATTTTACAGTTAAATACAACAAATTTCCCATTAAACATGTTTTTTAAGTTATGTGCATTGCAACACTGGTGTGTCTTGACCTACTGAATGTATCGTAGGTCATCATGGTTTCTGAATTTGAGGGAGACTGTTTTAGTAATGTGCTTTAGGTTCTTTTAGTTACTGAGGACATAAACTCTCACTTATTTATTTAACTGGCATTAGTTTAAGCCAGTTTACTATCATGATTTACTTAAAGAGGCCATTTCATACAAATTTCAGGAGTTTGTGGTTATTTCTTAAGTATTAACCAGTAATATGAAACATTTTATATCTAAAAAACATTAGGAAACACTGATTAACAGACCTTTCAATCTGACTGTGTCAAAATTCGGCTGGTTCCGTCAGACTCTGATTGGCTAACAAACTAGCCTATGAAAGCAAGGCATACTGTTTCCTGCCCTGCTGTGCATGGTAGCAGGACACGTAGTCTTTATGCTAACAGCTTTTAGCCAGCAGCATGCTAGGCGTGGTTTCAACTGCAGGAACTGATGAATACTGATGAACAAAGGAGTTGTGATGAAACAGATACAGGCCGTTCGGACTCGGGAGAACTCGGGTTTTATCACCACCTGCGTAGTTTGAGAGATTAAAATTGAAAGAGAAGTTGCTGACCTGTTTTCACACTGTTTCACACTGGATTAAGGGGTAACATAAACTCCTGAGTCAGATTTTAAGTGGAAGGAGAACCAATTTTAATGAATACAAAAAGGTCAAAGTGACAACAGAATTTCTTTACAATAACAAAAAAAAGGCCCCAAAAATAGGCTAAGAGAAGCCGTAAACAAAATACAAGGGGGGGGAGCAAATTAGAACAACGTAAAATAACTTACTATTGAAGTGAACAAAATAGAACCCAACCTGAAGCCACTAAATAAGACTTCTTACTCAAATAACTAGAAACTCAGTTAACTAAAGCCAAAATCCACAAACTAACTCTAGTTAAATGTACAAACAAAATCTAGAACATACTAAAATTTATCACAGTCAATCAAGTTTAGGTTAAATCACATAAGCAGAAAATGCCCCAGACAAAAGGGGGAAACAGCAATGAGAACAGCTGCTCCCCAACTGCAAGTCAACCAGCAAGTCTTTTGTCGGTCATGCAGGGACTCACTGGCTGATGCATCACAGCTGGTTCTGAGTGGTGTTGTCTAGAGAGCCAAGGTGAGGGCGGGGCATAACCTGCACTAGAAGAAAACCAGGGGAAAGAGAAAAAAAACCCACAGCCTGGAATAAACAGGTGGCTGTAACACACACCCACTATGAAGGTAAGAACACCTGTGGAGCTAAAATATTCAACAGAAACCTCAGAAAAAACATTTTTAATGGAAGGGCCTCTTTAAAGTTTGTGTGACATTTAAGTAAAAAAAAACAAATCCAGTTATTTTCCTTATAGATTTATTGACAAAATTAACATGAATGTAAACTATTGGCAGAGGGAGAAAATACACAGTGATTTTCATTAATAATTTGGAAAAGGTTACTGTGTAAAGAGAAGCTGTTCGTTTAGTGAGAAACAAGTCAAGATTAGAATCTGTTTCCTTTTTAAAGTGACAAAATCATTGAAAGCAACCAGAATAAAAACATTGTACTGAGTTCAAAATGATGACTGAGTGCACAGAGAGGTCACAAAAAGCCACGAGCAGTCACAGTCATGATGAGAGGGAACCGTTATTGGTCTGATCCACCACCCCCTCCCTGCACTGCTGCTTTAACCTCTGACTCCATCACCTTGAGATGTTAGCCAAGTCTGACACTGATGATACGTCTCCTGGGCAGCTGATCCTCCGAACTGACTTTATCCATTAACCTGTTCTCTCCCAATAAAATCTTTGACCCAAAAACAGAAAACTTGCGTCTGAGAAGAGAGATTTGATCCTCAGGATAAAGATAACTAACCATTCTGAGCATACTGATAGTATTAAGGTTAGAATATTGCAGAGAAACACAAAGCAGGCCAATAATTTTCAGAATCCTTCAGTCGGTTATAGTTTGCATTTGCTAATGCTGACCTTTACACAGAATTTTAAGAGCTTACACCTGAAATGGAAATGAAGTCAAAGGAAAGTTTTACCTGACGAGAAGCTGTAACCTGAAGATGAACCTATTGCACCAGTGTTAAACATTTTTTCTGCATGAGCACAAATTGTCACAGAGCTTTTGATTCCCAGGAGGAGCCTTTGTGAATCTTTAGGAAAAGACTTGTAAAAAGTTGAGATAGAAAAGTGACAATATTCTACTTGGTGATAAAATTCTGTTTTTAATTTATATTGTGAGATATTACTGCATGGTTACACCTGCCTCTCTATAACAAATGTAAAGGTTCTCTAGTGGCCTCTTGAGGTTGCAGAAAGAAGATCATTATGTTCAATTTAAAAACTTCTAGTGCTGATGATTCCACTTACACACCTTTAGCAGCAGCCGTGGAAGAAATGTTCACTTTTCATAAGGCTAGTGAAGAGATCCTAAAGAAACTAAAATAAATACCCAAAGATTAACATAAAGAAAATATGTTTATTTGGATATTCATCCAATTTTTATAGCTTACTAAGGTAACCATTAAGTATTTTGGGGTTGTAAAAAAATCTAAATGACGTGGATGTTTGGTTAAAATATGGTCATATTTGGCCTAAAAAGGAATATTTAGTAAATGTCAAAAACAGAGATGGGTAATGTATTTCTTTTGCAGACCTTGTTCACACATTTAAACTGGAGGGGAAGCAAAACATTTGAAGATATTGTGTGACTTCCAAATTTAGAGAGGATGGTGAGAATCTTGTATTGGATTTAATTAAAGTGCCACACTGCATCCCAATTTTTGTATTTCTTGCTAGTTTTTTCTTCTGGAAATATTTTCTAAATACTTTTCTTCTGATTTGGGTGCTGTGCTGATCGAGTTTTTTGCTTGATTTATCACTTTTTTGCCACTTGTTATGATGCGTAACCATGGTAACAAGAGACTTGTTTACAAGAAAGAGCAGCTAACTGACATTTCTAAGGCTGAAATAATCCTCAAATTGTAACTCTGGATCCCTGATGAGCTCAAAAGTAGAAGACGTGGATGCAGAGCAGGAGCACAGTGAAGAGAGAGAGAAAGAGGAAGTTTAAACCTTCACTTCCATCAGTCATATTGACAAATGTGAGATCTCTTTGCTAACAAAATGGATGAACTTGAAGCTCTGCTGAAGACCCAGCCAGAGTATCAGGAATGCAGCATCATGTGTTTCACTGAGACATGGCTAAAGGAACATATCCCGGACTCCAGCGTGTCTCTGTCTGGCTTTCAAACAATACGAGCAGACAGAGATTTGAAGAGGAGCAGCAAAAGAAGAGGAGTTTGTCAGCTGATCACATCTGCAGTCACCTGTTGGGGGCGGAGCATCAGAATAATTGACATGAAGAGGCTGAACAGATGGATAAGGAGGACTGATTCTGTCATGGAGACTGAACTGGAGTCTCTTGAGTTGATTGTCCAAAGGAGGATGAAGAACATGATGGAAAACCCTCATCATCCTCTTCAGAACACAGTAACTCAACAACAGAGTGTCTTCAGTCAGAAGATTCTTCATAATCAGCTGCAGCACAGACCGCTACAGGAGATCCTTCCTGTCCACATCTAGAACCCGCTACAGGAGATCCTTCCTGTCCACATCTAGAACCCTCTACAGGAGATCCTTCCTGTCCACATCTAGAACCCGCTACAGGAGATCCTTCCTGTCCACATCTAGAACCCTCTACAGGAGATCCTTCCTGTCCACATCTAGAACCCTCTACAGGAGATCCTTCCTGTCCACATCTAGAACCCGCTACAGGAGATCCTTCCTGTCCACATCTAGAACCCGCTACAGGAGATCCTTCCCGTCCACAGCTAGACCCCTCTACAGGAGATCCTTCCTGTCCACATCTAGAACCCGCTACAGGAGATCCTTCCTGTCCACATCTAGAACCCTCTACAGGAGATCCTTCCTGTCCACATCTAGAACCCTCTACAGGAGATCCTTCCTGTCCACATCTAGAACCCTCTACAGGAGATCCTTCCTGTCCACATCTAGAACCCTCTACAGGAGATCCTTCCTGTCTACAGCTAGAACCTTTTACAATGGCTCCCTGAAGAATAACTGAGCTACAACAACATTTAATTTCCCTTCGGGGATTAATAAAGTATTTTTGATTGATTTGATTTTTACATGTTGCTGAAGAATTGTAGGAGTGGGGACTCTTCAAACATTAAACTTCTATAGCAGAGAGATCTGAACACAGAAAAGTGAGAAATGGTTGGAGATTTTGTCAGTGAATGGAGAGTATGTGAGGGAAGCTAGAAGTAAATGTATACAGTATAAGATTGTATACAGTTTTTCTCACACTCCACCAAGATTACACAGTATGAAACCCATGCCTGACAATTTCTGTTGGAAATGTAAATTTAAAGGGACTCTAAGGAAGTTTAACAACAATTACATTTATAGAACTGTACAATTTGTTCCTCATACATGCTCCAACAATGTCCTGATCACTAGAAAGAGCCCAGACATTTTCACCATAATTGTCTCTATATGCATGTAAAATCATTTTATTAGTTATTAATAGAGTTTGTTCAGGTCGAACACACATCGTACTTTCCAGAGGCACTTGAATGCATCATGAAGTCATGCGTGTTCATGCTTAGGTGTAGCATTTGCTATTGCTAGCTAAAAGCTGCAGAGAGAGTAGCGTTTGAAGCAGATTCTACCCAGAACAAGAGACAAACTCCAGCCCAGAACCAAACCAAGAAAAAAGAACCAAGAGTTTTTCCAGCGTGACAAAAAATCGGATCGACGGAGGTAAAGATCGGTTCAGCATTTGAAAAGTAGAAAATTCTGAGAGAATCTCTGTATGAGAAAAGACCTGCAGTCAATGTCATTTTTGCTTGAAAGGTAAGAAATTATTACTAAATACGTGGAGAAAAGAGTTTCTGAGTGAGTCTTCTTCTCGGGAAGAAGATCTTTGGTTGGAACGCTCGAACACCTGCTAGTTAAGCTGCTCGTTAAGCTGCATGGGTGGAGAAGAAGCAGACGAGAGCCTGACTGATTACACTCGATGCTTCTGTCTCCTCGGACTCTCATCTGAACCTGTCTCTCTGTCTGCTCATGGCCCTGAGTTTGATCATTGTTGAAAATAAAGTCAGTTTTAACAACTCTGAAATCTGAGTCCAGTCTGAGTTCTGCATGTGAGTCAAAAGCTTCTCTGAGTCCAGGAAAAGTTTATGCTTCCAGGAGTTTCTACATATTTCCTGCAGTAGAAACATGTTTAAGCTGCATGACGTTCTCACAGCTGATTTGGTTTAAATATCATAACATCACATTTATTATCTCATTCAAAGTCATGCCTGCAAATCTGTAAATTGTCTAATACAGGACTGACTCAGCTGCAGTGCACGTACAGCATGCACAAGCTTTTACCATTAAGGCTGCAGTTACGCGTTTGGCCTGACGGGGCAAACACAATTATTTAAACTACTATGAATGAACTCTATATAATTGCAGGGATAGGAGTACATTATTGTAGCATTGCAGTAACTTATTTTGTTATTGGAATGTATTAATTGGGGGGGTGCACCCCAGCTGCTTTTTGTTTTTTGTCTTGTTTTGTTCTTCTATTTGAATAATTGTATATAGATTAAAAATCAATAAAAACTTAAATAACAAAAAACAGATGTCAAAAACAGGATTTAGACCGTTGCAAAAGTACCTTTAAGGCACTTTACACATATTACACCTGTAATTTCCCATCTAATTTACCTGACCCTAAATATGTCCTGTAAAAAGAAGGAGGGGCATAAAACAGCCATTTGCAGGTTGTAAATAGCGTTGAACCCCCAAACCCTCTGGGTTTAAATAATTTGTAAAAAATTAATTTTTTTTTTTTTTTTTGGCTTTTCATCTGTACTAGCTTAATTTAGAAAGAAAAGTTGTCTAATGATGCTGTAACCATGTACTTTTAGTTCAGCACCAACTTTATCAGGCCACAACCAATTATTTTACAAGTATTAGTAGATTTATGTTCTTTTGCAGAAAATGTCATTGTGTGTGTGTGATAGGGGTAGTAGTTGGGGTTTGAAGGTAGGGTGGCAAATAATCTTGCCTAGGGCATCATAGGCGGTGTTCTGACAAAACAGCATACCCATAGGAATGGCATACCTTCGGTTAATGCGCATATGGTGCAATTTGTGGTAGTGCACATGAATTAAGTTCAGACCATCATTTCAGCACACCTCATATCACGAGCAGCAGCCCAGATAACAAAAGATAAGAGAGATTAGTGTATTTCATTGTGTCAGTGAACAATTACAAGACTTGTTGACAGACATTTTCAATATATAATTTTTGTCAAGTGAAGTTGAAAAGTCCCCGAATGTGTTCAATCGGGTGTTATTAATGCTTATTTTTAATGAATTTGGTGTTTTTAATGCATATTTTTTACTTTTTTGCAATGTAAGTGTGAAACAGAACCTGAATGCACAGACTGAAGGCAGACAGCAGGTTTAGACAGTGTTTATTAAAAAGAATGGGGATGAAATGGTGACCTGTGGAGCAAACGGGTTAACACAGTGAGGAAACAGAGTGATATCATTGGCTGGGGACAAGACAAAACAGGAATCCAAACACAAGCAAAGGTCACTCACAGTTCATCCAAACAATTAGCGAGAAAAGCCCAGTACCCAGAATCCAAAATCTCATCCAAGAAAACACAAAAATAGAACCGTGAAAACAAACTTATGGACCAACACAGGTGGGACAGACAAGACGAGTCAATGAAGCTGAAGCAGGGGTCCAAAACCAGGAGATCAGGATGGCAAAGTAATTCACTGGGGGTAAGGCAGAAGGCGAAGTCCAGAAAACAATCCAGGTCAGAATCCTTTTGTGTCAAAAAACTGAGAACAAATGAAGCAACAGAGAAAAGCGCTGGCTAAGAAGCATGAGAGCATTCAACTAACTGGCAACTCCTGTCTGCTATCCCACAGCTTTTAGGGAGGAGCAGACAGGTGATGGGGCTGGCTGACTGCAGCAGCAGCAGCAGGTTAGTGGAATGAGGGTAGATGAGGATGAAGCAGCAGGATAGAGGTGAGTAGAAAATTGGCATCTTACTAACAGAAGATGACAAGTGTTCCTTCTTTTCTGTTCTGTTCTCTGTTCTGTCCTGGCTGTCCCTACCACAGCCCTGCCTGCCGGTGGAGTTTGCAGCAGCAATTTATGAGTCACGCCTGGTTCAATCAGCTCATCGTGTCATGTGTTGTCCTTCCCCATGTCACCTGTTGGTCTGTGTTTCATGTTTCACCACAACTTTTGTATTTATTTGAGTAGTTTTGTAAGTTAGGTTCTGTTTTATTGTCTTTGTATGTATTTGCTGTGATCATGTTTGTGTCAACACACTCCTGTCCTGCACCTGCTTTAACCCTAATCACATTAATTCCCTGCATCTGGCTCTGTATTTAAAACCTCTGTTAGTTACTGACACTTCACATGTTTGTTGAATGCCTCGTGCTTTCAAAGTCATCCATAACTCCCGTCTGTTTGTTTCTGCCCTGATATCTGTGGATTTTGACCCAGAACTTTCCTCAAACTCAACTTGTCTGTGCCCTGCGGGATTTGTCTGCTGATGCAGATCATCCAGATCCTGAACCGTTTTCTGCCCTCTGCCATCGCCTTTCTACCTCGGCCCCTGTTGGTACTTCAGCCTATCGGACTTATGTGAGGGACCTTTGCTCTGTCTCTGGATTTGATTATTTGGGTTTTGTGTTGGACCTTTCTGCCTGAGGTCTTTTTGTGTATGACCTGGATTGTCTCTCTCACTAGCGGCTTTTCTCCCAGTCCAGATCAGCAGTGACTCTGCTTGTTCTAACATCCTCTTTAATAAACTGTTTAAAGAGTACACCGTCTGTCATCCATCTCTCATACTTGACTTCAGCCTTAACACAAATATGACACATCATCTAATCTTCTTCCAGAACATATCCAACACTTGCCATAATCCAGTATTTAAGAATTAGACCTTGTCATCAAATCAGAGTCCCGTAGCTCATGTAGGAAAAAAAAATGTTTGCTCTCAGCCTCTCACCTCCTCTATGGTTTTTATGCTGGGTTGCCAGTTCCAGTGTTGATCCTCATTTTGTTTCACAAATATTTGTTTTAATTTTTTATTTAATTTCAGTTTTTGGGAAGGATGTTGTGGTTTCTGAGGTTTACTACAAGTTACCTCAGCGCTGCTTCTTTTACTCTTTGTTGCTGGTCATCGAATTGCAACTGCTTGTGTTGAAGACTTGGCAACCTTGCATAGGATTCACTATGGAACCAGGAAGTCTTGACATGTAAATAATGAGTCCAGACCAGCATTTTTAAAGTGACAGAAGCTAGCAACCACCCAGCCGGCTGAGATTGAAATCTCGTACAATGTGACTTTAGTTTAAACATCAGTGGGACGTTAGACTGTTATTTGAGTATTTCACTGCCAAATTCTTACATACTGTACCTTTAAGTAATTATGGCTGTATTCACACCTGATAGTCCGGTGGACTCGGTTTGATTGGGGACCAAAATTGCAACATTGTTGCTGTTTTTAGTTGTTGCGGTTTGGATTCACACTGTACTTTATAAAACGGACCAAAGCTTAACAGCATGTTTACATCCCCGCCTGTGGTGGCGCTTTGGAGTTACTGTACTTGTTTTTTTGTTGTTGATACCGAGGTTGTTACTGCACTTCCTGGTGGAGAGTCTCTTTCTACGTAAACAAACACGGACCAGCAGCAGATTCTGGTGGTTTTGGGATCTTTTGTGTTTGGTGAATGTACCAGATCAATATTCTGCAGCACTGGACTCAGAATGAGCAGATAATGAGGTAAAGGACTAGACGAGGGGGTTGAGACGGCTGCACAATATAGTCCACTTCCTGCATTTGGTGCGGTCCAGTTGCATTCACATACACAATCGAACCGAGACCCACATTTTTAGGCGGACTCGAGTTCGGTTGTTGGGTCTAAATCAGAGTTCAGTTGCCCGTTCACACACCCCCAAATGAACCGGACTTTCTGTGCAAACGAACTAGAGTTAGATTCAAGCGGACTAAACAGAAAGTCCAGTTCGTTCGGGGAGGTGTGAACGGGCAATCCAATTCTGATCTGACAGCTTTAAGTATGGTACATGACTGAATTATAATGACATATAAGGACAAAACAAAACAGGCATTAAAAATGTTAAACTGTTCTATTTCTGTTGTGGTTTTGAGGGCATCAAATCACAGTGGCAAAACAGTTTTTTAATCTTCACCAGAACACATTTCTTAAAATATCAATTTTGTTGCCAGGAACTGTTTGCATGTGAACAAAGATGACCAAATGCAGCAGAAAATCTCAGTTATAAAAAATATCCACACAGACAGAGCCTGTGACAAATCACACAAAAACACAACATAAGGAAAAGAAAAGAGTGTAAAAACTGACAAACTGACAACTCTGAGGTTTCATCTTTAAAAGTTAAATATTTTTTTCCATGACATAACAGAACAATGTAACACATCATCTTCATCACACGTCTTTTCATGAAGTTTAATGCGAAGAGAGACTCTTTATGTCAGCATTTCCTTAATTTTTGTAACAAGTCTAAAGCCAGATGTGTTGCACACATTAAAGGATACTTCATGACCTCAAAATATTTTCACTTTTTCTGCTTTTCTGTGACATAAGCTTTATTTTTTACATGCCATTCTTTTTTGAGACCCATTGATGATTTTTTTTAAATAAAACCTAGCTAGCAGTTCCATTATGTAATCAGTCTCAATTCTACACAAAGCCAAACATCTAATTATTCCAACAGAGAAACTTATGCATATAGATCATGAGGTGTGGGTGGGGGATTTGGGCAAATTATAAATGCAGTCTGAGAAATCCAAACATTTCCCTGGATGAGAATCACAGAACAAAAGAATATATTAATGAAAATTTTAATTGGCTGAGAGGTCAAATCTGAAACAACAAGAAATATATAATGTATATTATGAAAACGTCTCCAGAGATTTCCCACCTCAACAGTTGTGATGTGTATGTAGTTAGAGGGGTGGTTCTGTATCGATGTATTGCTGATCACGGCACACTTCGCAGTGCATGCATTTAAATTGTGCAGGATTCTATTATCAAGCTCAGTGAGTTGGAGTCTTTTGGTGTTCGTCTTGGGATCTTGGCTTATAACATTTATCACACTGAGACCTTCACTGTCACTTGTGTGATGCTATGCGAAATAATACCTGGGCAACATGCTGGAAAAAACTGATACAATCCAATTGGTTTAGTGCAAAACTTATTCTCTGTGGATGAGATCAAATCTCCATCAGAGCGTATATGTGTGCAAATCATCAAAAGTCTGTCCTCCCATCTTAAATATGGAGAGTTAGGAAATGAATACAACCACAGCAAATGAAATCAGTGGGAATATTTTGACTGTTTTAAGTCATTAAATTGTGCTTTTTAAAGCCATTAAATCAGGCATCTCCAACCCTGGTCCTCGAGAGCTACCGTCCAGAAGGTTTTAGATGTGTCCCTGCTCCAACACAGCTGAATCAATTAACTGAATTACCTCTTCAGCAAGCCATCAAGTTTAGCAAAGGCCTGCTAACGAGTCATTCATTTGATTCAGCTGTGTTGGAGCAGGGATGCATCTAAAACATTCTGGACAGTAGCTCTCGAGGACCAGGGTTGGGGATGCCTGCATTAAATAATTTACAAAAGATTTCCCATATTTTTTTATCTGGAGAAAAAGTTAGGAGGAAATTCAAAAGGGGGAGTTTGAAGCAGCAGTTCTGCCTGTGAGCTGCATGTTTACAGTAATTGGTTTGTTACTAATTATACATGGTGTTAACACTGTAAACATGCAAGTGTCTTCTCCTTTTTGAAGCTACAAGAGTCATTTCTTGTCTAACACATAGTTGTCAACATTCTCGAAGAGGTTTCTCTCCATAGCAGGGGAGAAAATCCCATTTCACTTTTGGTTTGACAATAAACTGTAAAATACCAGAAATAAATCCCTGGGGGGGGTGCTGGCAACTCTTTTGTAATTTATCTTGTTACAGGTACAACCCACGTGTTAAATAATGTTATTAAAAGTAGTTTTAGTATTAATAGCAGGTTTTTCTATGTTTAACATATAACATCATCATGGTTCTGACTGCAGGTCATGATACATCTTATAAGCACATAGAACACAGTTCATTTGCATCATGTTTTAGTCATTCAGATCAGTTTTACATGAAACTGGAGCTCAAAACATGTTCCCAAACTTTAAAGGAACTACTCTTCAAAAGTATACATTTATTGTAGTGTCAATAAAAATATTGCAAGATATTACAACTATGTAACATAATATGGCAACTTAAAAATGCACATTTCTTGTTTATTTAAAGGTTCAGTATGTAATAATTAGACCTTGTTGTCAAATCTAAATCCTGCAGTTCATGTAGAAAACAAACCCGTCCACTCTCAGCCACTCACTCCCTCTTCCTTGATATTTCGGCAGGATTGCCAGTTCTGATGTTGATTCTCGTTTAGGCTGAATTGTTATTTCAGCACAATCCCCCATCCTGAGCAGCACGATTGGCGACAGTGGAAAGGAACGACTCCCTTTTAACAGGAAGAAACCTCTAGCAGAACCCGGCTCAGGATGGGCGGCCTTCTGCCTTAGCCGACTGGGGTCTGAGCTGACAGGAAAGAGACACAGACAGACACCGATGTATTTTGGCCAGTCGTCATGTCTATGGAAAGATAAACAGAGAAACAGTTAATGGCAGCAGTAACAATCAAAGCAATAACAATTTGATGACTCTAGTTGGAATATTTAATTGTTTGTTTATGTGAGATACACCCTCCTCAGAGGCAGCCAGAGTAAAGAAAGACAGCAGAGTGAAGAAATGTGGTCAGTATGTCCTCCGGCAGTCTAAACCTATAGCAGCATAACTAAAGGGAAAGCTCAGGAGAACCCAAGCTAACCCTGACTATAGGATTGTGTAAAAAGGAAAGTTTTAAGTCTATTCTTAAAACTACACAATTTGTTCAGCACTGAGTTTTCCTAAGTGTGTTTGAACGCCCCATCACGTGCAGCTCGGCTGCTCAGTTGGAAGGATGTGGTGGTTTCTTACTTTTTGCTGCTGCTTGTGTTGAAGACTTGGCAGCCTTGCAGACTCACATGTGATTCGTTATGGAACCAGGAAGTCTGGACGTGTAAATAATGGTTCTGGTCTGGGTTAGCTTTTTTAAAATGACAGAAACTAGCGACCACCCAGCTGACTGAGATCCAGATCTGTTACAATGTGACTTTATTTTCAACATCAGTGGGACATTAGACTGTTGTTTGAGTATTTACCTGTAAAATTCTTACTTACTGTACTTTTAAATTACACATTTTAATATTAGGCGTGTGAATAAAATAAAATGTTTTATCCATTCATTTATCACTTTTTCTATTGTATTTTATCTAAATTGTCTATCTTTTGAAAACTAAAGTAAAATGTCCCCAATAAAACTTTTTCACCTCACAGAAGATAAACGCCACTCGTAAGTAAATTTACTGTCCCATTTTTAAAAATATGTACAAAACCTTTTTATTTTTATTTTTTGGCAGGAATGTCTTCACCTTCATCACATCCATCTCACTCCTCTGTTGTTCCAGGCTTGTTCTTACTGTTGGAACTAACCTCGCGAGAGCTGCTACCAGCTGTAGCCGAGGTGGCGGTTCTCACAAGTTTAGAGCCGACAAAATTTGGTTTGGAGAGTCAGAGGATTTTTTTTACTGTATAAAAAAATGAGAAGTTTACAAATAGCAGGAACAAGGAGTAAAATACAAGAGTTTCCCAGCCAAAACCGAATACTTGACACAGTGTTAATTTTGGCAAGAAATTTTAATTTAGTTTTAGTCATAGTCTTTTGACTAAAATTCTTTTCAATTTTAGTCACTAAACTAGTTTTAATTGTAGTCTAATTTTAGTCGACTAAAATAAGTATAATTTCTAAAGTATTGATTTAACAACTGCAATATAATATGGACATTTTCTTACCATTCCACACTTCATCTGGCGTTTTCCCGGGAGCATCTCAAACAACTACGGAAGCCTCTGCTCACCGCTCAATAAGCCGAGCTCTGATTGGTTCTTTTCCCAGTAGCCCTAGCTGTTAGCCTTTTGACTGATTCCTCTCTGCATCTTTCTTTTCCTTTGATTGAATTTCGTCGCTGTCTATTTTCGTGTCGTCTTTTATTTGCCAACAAAAATCAACATAATTTTAGTTATAATAATCGTCTCAAATAGGGCCGTCTATTTTAGTTTTCGTTTTGTTTTCGTCCGCAAAAATATATTCGTGACTAAAATATGACGAAATATTTTAGTCAACAAAATTAACACTGACTTGACAGCGATGGCCACTGCTGTAATATATCTAAACATGATAGAGACAGAAGTAGCAAGAAGTAAACTAAAAAGAAAACATTTGTACAAATACTTGTAGGTAGTGCAAAACATGTGAAAATAATCCAAGTAAAGCAGCTGATCTGCTTATGAACAGTGAAAAAATCCTGTTAAAACATCAGACTTCAGCCTAATGAAAAACATGATAGCAGGACTTTTAGGGAGCTTTAATGTCTGTAAACTTTAACGAACTGGCACAATGTTGTGAAGAAGCGCTATCTACCGTAATATCTCTCAATAACAACTAGACCAAAAAAATGCAAAAGAAAATTAATAAAAAATTGGTGGTAAAATCGATTACTTTGTAATGTGATGTGATGTAATGTGTTACTTCTTCTTCAGAGGGGGCGTTAACCTAATTCTAAGACCTGATGCAGAGCAGATTTTTTTATTATCTTTATATCCTAATAAATAAAATGTTAGAATCAAAATGACATGCTTTTTGTTTGCTTGTTTTTAAACCAAAACCAGGCCTGTTTTCTCATTTTTCTTTTTTATTTAGATTTGATAGTGTATTTGAAATTTTTGCTTTACTGTAAAGTGAAAAAAATAAAGTATATACACGTTAAAACTGATTCTTGCCTTTTAATTTGATTCTCCAAGCCTCCTACTGTCCACTGATTTAGTTATTTGGACCCCTACTAGTTTATTTTGTTTTATACACTTCTGAAAGATTAGCATCTCTTCATGCAGGCCAAACAAGGACATACTACAGATGTGTATGCTGAAAAGGTGTGTGGGGTCAATGGGTGATCAACCTCTAACAAACAGAGACAAATTGACTTGTGTGTACCATTTAAAACAACCAAGCTGTACAAATTCTGAATCAATCATCTCTACTGCTACCAACTAAGCTACAGACACGTTTTTGCCTGGAGTTATTTTTCCAATCGTTTTGTACATGGAGGGTATTTATTTCTCATCCATGCCACCATGCTGTGACTATATAGTGTTTAGACTTGAGTGATTGTACACAGGTGTATCTCTAACAAGTCTATCCATGTTTCATCTGTCTATAACATGTTTGTTTGCTGTTCCCCTGACCAGAGAACAGCAGCAGTTGACTGTCCACACTAAAGCAGCAATTCTGCAGGATGAGCTTTGGAAGAGCACAAGGGGAAGAGAAGGAAGGAATTTGCCCTTTATTTTATTTTATTTTATTTTATTTTATTTTATTTTATTTTATTTTATTTTATTTTATTTTATTTTATCTTATTTTATTTTATTTGTTTGTTTGTTTGTTTATTTAAATGTTTGTTTGTTTGTTTGTTTGTTTATTTATTCATTCATTCATTCATTCATTCATTCATTCAGTGAGACTTCCTCTGTCTCTTTTCAAGACCTTACCTTTTCTGTTTAACCTTTTTCTTTTACACTCTGATGATTTGCTCTGTCATTGTCCAGCTCTCTTTCCAAAGTTTTCCTTACCTTTACTACCATTAATTCATTCATTTCCATGTGTCATCCATCCACTCAAGTTGTCTCTCAAATCTGGTAAACACACATCTTTCAAAACTTCGTCCTCTTGGGGCTTCAATCTATATCACTTCCTTTTAGACACTGATTTTCATCACCAGCATCTTGGCTTCGTTCTTTCTCTCTGTCTCTGTGAGAGGACAGAGAACAGCCGGTATGGAGCAGTTGGGGTGAAATGGCACCCAGTTATGAATATTCATTGTATCCCAGCAGTCACTGCTCCCAGTCGCTGTGTCACTGAGGCTTCCAGAACACAGATGTCATCATCCATTTGTCACCAGCATAAAGAGACCAAAGCAAGCTTTGTTGTGCTGAGGATGAGACTAGGGGTATAAAGCCTCTATTTGCACCATCATGACTCTCCTCTGCCCATTGGTTATAAGTACAACTCATGAAACAGAGAAGTGGTAAACATTAAATAAATGCCAGCAATTAGAGTAAAAGTCTGCTTTTCTTCTCTCCTTTATCATAAGCCAATGCCTTAGGACCCAAGATTAAAGGCCCCATAAAACAGAATTTACAGAGAGGATATGAATTTTTCATTTGTGCCATATATTGTGATAAAATTGAGCATTTAAAAAAAAAAAAACTTGCACAAAAATTGTTTAGAAAAGGTAAGTCAATAAACATATAAGGGCCCCCCATGTTAATATATTGAGCTATTCCATTTCTAGCCCATGGTTATTTTATTTCAAAGCTTCTTTTTCCAATCTTGTTTCATTGGCTATTGGGTTTTTCCATGTACCATAGAGTTTTGCTAGATGTTTTCAAGATGTTTTCAATTCATTCCATTATCTTGGAGTCTTGTTCACGAGTGAGGGATGGAGCAAGCAGTCGGTCGGTCGGTTGGTAGGTAGAATCCTCAGAGAGATGGGTTTATGTTGGAAATGAGGCTTAATTGTGATAAACTTGACTGTGATAAACATGTTGACATGGTACTATTGAAGGTATACTTTATAACCAGACCAATGAATCAGAGGAAAATTAAAGTCCATGTTATTTTGAACTCAGTTCAGGCTCCCTGAACATAATGCTAATGGATAAAAAGAGTGGGGTCAAATGGGTGGAAAATACCAACGTGCTTGAGGTTCCTCCCCAATTAACTGGAGATCACTTAAACCACTGAGGAGCTGAAGAGGTCATTATCCTAAAGAGCTCTGGATAAAACCATTAGGGCTTTTTAGCGCTAGACCTATGACTCTTCTGCTTTGGTAACACATTTTTCTCATAAAAATGACAGATTCTTTTACATAAAATTGTTCTCTTCTATTTTTACCAAACCTTTTAACTAGGTGCATTTTAGGAACCTGTGCAGTCCTGCAAGTGTGTTTATCTTCAAGTTCAATAATTTATTCAACCTGTCAAATATTTATCATATAAGCTGTGAGTATATGCTAAACTATAGGGAAATTTACCCTTTTTCACAGTGCTAATCCAAAAGAACCGTAAAGATTAAATGTACATTTTCAACTAAGCATAGCAAACAAAACAAACCTCTACAGTAGCCCTTCAAAAGAGAAAGTTAACAAAAGAAAATACATATCCATCCATCAGTTTTCTATTACTTCTTGTTTCCGTGTCAGATCGAGGGGGCTGGTGCATTTCCAGGCAGGGAAAATCTAAGACAAGTCTCCATTCCTTCATCACAGAGTCCCACACACATACACACACCTACCAGGTAAGGGTCACCAACCAAACCATCATACATGTTTTTAGTCTGACAGAGAAAACCAGAGTCCCTGGAGAAAACTCACACATGTTGAGGAGAACATGTGAACTCAACCCAGCTGAGTTTCAATCCCAAGAAAATTGTGCTACCAATGCGTACCCCAAATTACATTTATTACCACAAAAAACACAACCAGTATATCCATCCATCAACGGACAGGGAATATAAAGTCTTGTTCAACTGAATTCTGCATGCAGTGTGTAGAAATCAGTTATTTCTAATCACACTATGACATGAACATTGCTCCAGTGTTTTCTGTTGTGAGTCACACATCCTCACAAACTCATTTCATTCATCCCACATCCCGATTATCTTTTATCCAATATTAGATTGAAATTAAATGTTTTAAATATGAAGTCGTGGTGCCCTTACAGCTGGTGGTAAGGGAGGCTGACTCCGAGTGGATGGACGCCCCTCGGCAGAGCTGATCGGGAAAGAGATCTGAGATCAAGGCTGGGACAATCATGATGTCCACCTTAGCACTGAGGCTGACAGGAGCTCATGGCAGAACAAGGAGTAATGACTGAGCGCTGGAAAGGTGAGTGAATAGGGTTTTTATCTGTAGGTGCTGATTATGGGACGGTGAGGTGGAGCTCATACAGCTGTTGTGTTGTCTGTGATGAGCTCATGACACTAGAGGCAAGAACATAAATTAGACCAAAGTTATGATTACCATGGATATCATTGCCAGAATGTGAATCTACTTTCTAAGCTAAGTTTAACAAGCCCTTTAGCTTTAGCCAACATTAGTTAGCATGATAGCTAATGCTAGCTACATTAGCTGCTGTTGTGTTGGGTGCGTAGTCTCCCCCACTTTATTTTTCAAACATAGCACTCCAACAAGCAACGTTAAATAATCTTGTTTTTATCTTTCATGAAGCATTTTATGAATGGAAATCATTTTTTTGAGACCAGTAAGCATTAGCCTCTCTAGTAGCCATGCCTCCTCCATTACATATATTTATATTTTGTATATATCCCTCCACTGCATACTGTAACCCCATTTGCCTCGATCTGGAGGATTTTGCGGAGGTATTGCTCCAAAAAAAGGTCAATGAAATACATGTCACCCTGGTCATTTTTGAACATTTGTTTGTTGGACGTAGCAACAGTAGCTAAGGGGGCGGGGCTCGGCAAAAGGGCAACTCATCCTGAGGTTTGCCATCATCTACTGAAATAAAACTAAATTTAATGTAACTGTTAGACATACAAAACCTGATATTTGCTACACACAATGTTTTATATGATTCAGGAGAAACAAGTTTGAAATCAATTGTTTAAACTCTAAAAACATACTAGATCATTAAAGCCATTGCATAAATGCAGTGGAGTGAAAAGTTTCTAAAATGGAGAACAGCTGAGGGATAATGCAGCACATCATAAAAATTCACACCTCTGCTGTATAAAGTGCTTTACAATTTAGGCATCTTTCACTCATTCATGCACACATACCGCATCATTACTTGTATACATGCAGCACATTCTCAATCCTCCACCCACTCACACACCAATGAACACATCAGTGTGTGATCAAACTACTGTTTCTCCTACCCTTCTCTTAAGGATCAGTGTGGGTGCTATTGCCGTTTTCTGCTAACACAAATCTAATCCCATGAAGCTTCCTTGGTCTTTTGAAGTTCTGCCAAAGATGCCTGTTTGCTGTTACATCTTCTGTTAGCATGCTAACATAACAGTGTGCACCCTTTCTTATTATCACATACTTTAAGTTAGGGCTGAATTGTAGGTTTATGTGATCACTTTCTTCTTAAGACAGGGTTTTTAGTCTAAGATCAATACAGGAAAAGCATTAGCTTAATCTCCTACTATGTTTACTGAACATTTTAGATCAGGATTAATAGGAGAGACAATGTTATTGTGTCATAATTTTCTTCTTAGCAGTGGGATGCACTTTATTATATTGGACAATATTAATACACACATGCACATGCACACTCTGTTGGTCAAAGGTTTTATACACCCTAATTTTTAGCTACAATTCAAGTCATTCAGTTTCAATGAATAATTTGAAATGGTACAAATGTAAGCGACAAAGAGGTTGAAAAAATAATACAATTGCTGGGTTTCACATGACGTTGCGTTGACGTCACCAAATGCAGATGGGGGTCAGGAAGTAACCGCCTCTGCACAGAACCCTGCTGAACTCTGCTGATTCGGCTTAAAAATGCCCAAAATCTGTGCGGTCTACGGTTGTTGCAACCGCTCTAATCTGGAGAAAGACAAACGTTTTTTTCGTGTCTCGAAAGTCGTGTGCCACAAAGGTCTTAATTTTAAAAAACTTACCGAAAGAAGACAGCAGAAATGGATCACTTATCTCGAGCTAAAAACAAGAGGCGCAGAAACGGACAATGCTAGAGTTTGTAGCGCTCACTTTCTAAAATGTTTAATAAAAGGGTTTAAAAAATGTTCTAGTGTTTTAGTGAACATTTACTTAGAAACACATCTACAAATATGGCAGATAAACAAGTTTTTCTCTGGCCACAAACCACGTTTTTATGGGGGGTTCTGTGGATCTCTGTGAATGGTTGAACTACATTATAGAAATATATAGAGAGAAATTACTTAAAATCAAACAAATCTAATAGAAATTTGGATTTAAAAAGGCATAATAAGGTATTTACATGTAGATACTAGCACATAAACACACTCGTTATTAGCATTAGCAATAGAATTATTATCATGAATTAAAAGTAGCACACCTCACGACTTACCCGTGTAAAAACAAGACGACAGCCATTTAAAGCTTCTCTGGATCCTAAATCGTTGACCCAAACTGATACAAAATAGTTGTAGGCTTCCAGGCTTTTGAAGGCTTTCATTTGATTTGCTGTGTAAAAAGAGGTATGCAGGACGAGAGTTATGTCGATAGCTTCAATACAGGGTAAATCCTCCAGACTGTATTTAAAGTCCAATCTTTTTAACTATACAGGTCATAACCTAAATGAAGATATATTTTTGCGCGATATCGCGTCTGTGCTAGTTCATTTAAAGCCGTACTATAGTTGCTTTCCGACATCGCGCTGTGTTGTTGTGGCCAAGTGAAACACTTCCTGACCCCCATTTGAGTTTCGCGCGGCTTCCGAGTCACGTGAGTGAAACCCAGCAATAATAATAATGTTCATTTCAGAATTATACAAAAATGCCTTTTAGAGGCAACACAAATGGGTTAACAATATGCAGAAAGGCCGTGTGTTGGGGGGCTTTTCTCGATTTTTGATTAACTGAAATTAAAAGAAATGTATACCAAAACTCATTGCAACATCATAGTTGCTATAGTTTGCACGGCCCTCACATGCTTGTAGGCTGCCTGACAATGTCGAGGAAAACTCCTCATGAGATGATGGATGGTGAGATGGTGTATATCCTGTTGTTGATTTCATTAACACCAAAACAGCTGACACTGATTTACAACCCTCTCCACTACCTAACTGACCAGATCAATACCCCAGAAGTTGAACGGCAGACCCATAGTGGCAACATTCAAACATTTTTTTAAATGATTTTTTAAGGAGGCAATTTCATACATATACAAACACTGCATGCTCTCTTCTAGTTCCAGCACAGGATGTTAACTGATCTCTAGGTGTCTGACAAACTTCTCCAACATCATGTTTTCCTGATGAGCTGCTCTCACCAGAGACTTTCCATCAATTAATTTTATATTTTTGTCTTCTTTATTTAAAGAGGCCATTTCATACACATTTCAGGACTTTGTGGTTATTTCTTAAGTATTAACCAGTAATATGAAACATTTTATATCTAAACAACGTCAGGAAACACTGATTAACAGACCTTTTAATCTGTCTGCGTTAAAATTCGGCCTTGGTCCGACTCCTTCCGTCAGGCTTCGGGCAGCAGCTCGTTCATATTCATTATTCGAATTTGCTGGACTCTGATTGGCTAACAAACTAGCCTATGAGAGCAAAGAATACTGTTTCCTGCTCCGCTGCGCATGGCAACATCAGACGTCGTGTTTTCCTGTTTGCTAAGTCTTATGCTAACAGCTTTTAGCCAGCAGCATGCTAGGTGTGGTTTCAACTGCTGGAGCTGATGAATACTAACAAACAAAGGAGTTGTGACAAAACAAATACAGGCAGTTCGAACTCGGGTTTTATCTTCACCTGTGTAGTTTGAGAGATTAAAACTGAAAGAGAAGTTGTTGACCTGTTTTCACACCCACTATGAAGGTAAGAACACCTGTGGAGCTAAAATATTCAACAGAAACCTCAGAAAAACCGTTTTTAATGGAAGGGCCTCTTTAAAAGTAGAGAAAGACTCAGAGTTTGGTATGAAGCAGTTTACTCCGGGCTTACAGACACAGGAACAACAACTATCACACCCGATTAACTTTACATCAAGTTCCAACTCTTCTGTAATGCCAAAACGACATCACAGCTTTGTTAGATCCTAACCAACAACAAAAATCACCCACCTGAAAAATCACAATAAAGCATTTGTTCACCTTCTCACACATAAAAAGTTGTTTTTTAAGAGTTTAGTATTTTCTTGGTATAAATCTTTTTCTCTTTCTTGTTCTGTTTTTTCTATTGTCTTAATTTTTGTGTTGTCTTATTTTTTTTCATGGATACATTCTCACTTGGTAAATTTCAATTCCAATGTACAGAACTGTGAAATAATAGCTGCTGGATAAAATTAGTAAATGTTAGCACATAATAATCTTCACATAGAGCAGAACTGTTACCTCAGTCGTATGTTAATTTTTCTAATATAAATAATAAACACTGTGTTCTCACCAACTCCTTTATGTTAATTAATTAAAATCAACATTCACACTGGTTTTATGAAATATACATGTTGTCTGAACTCATTTGTCTGAGCTGAATGTTGGTATTTACCTTCTATATTTATTAAGCAAGCTTTCAATCAATCAATCAATCAATCAATCAATCAATCAATCAATCAATCAATCAATCAATCAATCAATCAATCAATCAATCAATCAATCAATCAATCAGCCCGCCCGCCCGCCAGACAGTCAGTCAGTCAGTCAGTCAGTCAATCAGTCAGTCAGTCAGTCAGTCAGTCAGTCAGTCAGACAGACAGTCAGTCAGTCAGTCAGTCAGACAGTCAGTCAGTCAGTCAGTCAGTCAGTCAGACAGACAGTCAGTCAGTCAGTCAGACAGTCAGACAGTCAGTCAGTCAGTCAGTCAGTCAGTCAGTCAGTCAGACAGACAGTCAGTCAGTCAGTCAGACAGTCAGACATCAGACAGTCAGTCAGTCAGTCAGTCAGACAGACAGTCAGTCAGTCAGACAGACAGTCAGGCAGACAGACAGACAGTCAGTCAGTCAGTCAGTCAGTCAGACAGTCAGTCAGTCAGTCAGTCAGTCAGTCAGACAGACAGTCAGTCAGTCAGACAGACAGTCAGACAGTCAGACAGTCAGACAGTCAGTCAGTCAGACAGACAGTCAGTCAGTCAGTCAGTCAGCCAGACAGTCAGACAGTCAGACAGACAGTCAGTCAGTCAGTCAGTCAGTCAGTCAGACAGACAGACAGTCAGTCAGTCAGTCAGACAGGCAGTCAGTCAGTCAGTCAGGCAGTCAGTCAGACAGTCAGTCAGTCAGTCAGTCAGTCAGTCAGTCAGACAGACAGTCAGTCAGTCAGACAGACAGTCAGACAGTCAGACAGTCAGACAGTCAGTCAGTCAGACAGACAGTCAGTCAGTCAGTCAGTCAGACAGTCAGTCAGTCAGTCAGACAGACAGTCAGACAGTCAGTCAGTCAGTCAGTCAGTCAGTCAGTCAGACAGTCAGTCAGTCAGTCAGTCAGTCAGTCAGTCAGTCAGTCAGACAGTCAGTCAGTCAGTCAGACAGACAGTCAGTCAGTCAGACAGTCAGTCAGTCAGTCAGTCAGTCAGACAGTCAGTCAGTCAGTCAGTCAGACAGACAGTCAGTCAGTCAGTCAGTCAGTCAGTCAGACAGACAGTCAGACAGTCAGTCAGTCAGTCAGTCAGTCAGTCAGTCAGTCAGACAGACAGACAGTCAGACAGTCAGTCAGTCAGACAGTCAGTCAGTCAGTCAGTCAGTCAGTCAGTCAGACAGTCAGTCAGTCAGTCAGACAGTCAGTCAGTCAGTCAGTCAGTCAGTCAGTCAGACAGGCAGACAGGCAGTCAGTCAGTCAGTCAGTCAGACAGTCAGTCAGTCAGTCAGTCAGTCAGACAGACAGACAGTCAGTCAGTCAGACAGTCAGTCAGTCAGTCAGTCAGTCAGACAGTCAGACAGACAGTCAGTCAGTCAGTCAGTCAGTCAGTCAGTCAGACAGACAGTCAGAAAGTCAGTCAGTCAGTCAGTCAGTCAGTCAGTCAGTCAGTCAGTCAGTCAGTCAGTCAGTCAGTCAGTCAGTCAGTCAGTCAGTCAGACAGTCAGTCAGTCAGTCAGACAGACAGTCAGTCAGTCAGACAGTCAGTCAGTCAGTCAGTCAGTCAGTCAGACAGACAGTCAGACAGTCAGTCAGTCAGTCAGACAGTCAGTCAGTCAGTCAGACAGACAGTCAGTCAGACAGTCAGTCAGTCAGACAGTCAGTCAGTCAGTCAGTCAGTCAGTCAGTCAGACAGTCAGACAGTCAGTCAGTCAGTCAGTCAGTCAGTCAGTCAGTCAGACAGACAGTCAGTCAGTCAGTAAGACAGTCAGTCAGACAGACAGACAGTCAGTCAGACAGACAGACAGTCAGACAGTCAGTCAGTCAGTCAGACAGTCAGACAGACAGACAGACAGACAGTCAGACAGTCAGTCAGTCAGTCAGTCAGTCAGACAGTCAGTCAGTCAGTCAGACAGACAGACAGTCAGTCAGTCAGACAGTCAGTCAGACAGACAGACAGTCAGTCAGTCAGACAGTCAGTCAGTCAGTCAGTCAGTCAGTCAGACAGACAGTCAGTCAGACAGTCAGTCAGTCAGTCAGACAGACAGACAGTCAGTCAGTCAGACAGTCAGTCAGACAGACAGACAGTCAGTCAGTCAGTCAGTCAGTCAGTCAGTCAGACAGACAGTCAGTCAGTCAGACAGTCAGCCAGTCAGACAGTCAGTCAGTCAGTCAGCAGACAGACAGTCAGTCAGTCAGACAGTCAGTCAGACAGACAGACAGTCAGACAGTCAGACAGTCAGTCAGTCAGACAGACAGTCAGTCAGTCAGTCAGTCAGACAGACAGTCAGTCAGTCAGACAGACAGTCAGTCAGACAGTCAGTCAGTCAGTCAGTCAGTCAGTCAGTCAGACAGACAGTCAGTCAGTCAGTCAGTCAGTCAGTCAGACAGTCAGTCAGTCAGTCAGACAGACAGACAGTCAGTCAGTCAGACAGTCAGTCAGACAGACAGACAGTCAGTCAGTCAGACAGTCAGTCAGTCAGTCAGTCAGTCAGACAGGCAGGCAGTCAGTCAGTCAGACAGTCAGTCAGTCAGTCAGTCAGTCAGACAGACAGTCAGTCAGTCAGACAGACAGTCAGTCAGTCAGACAGTCAGTCAGTCAGTCAGTCAGACAGACAGTCAGTCAGTCAGACAGACAGTCAGTCAGACAGTCAGTCAGTCAGTCAGTCAGTCAGACAGACAGTCAGTCAGTCAGTCAGACAGACAGTCAGACAGACAGTCAGACAGTCAGGCAGTCAGACAGACAGTCAGTCAGTCAGACAGACAGTCAGTCAGACAGTAAGACACTCAGTCAGTCAGTCAGACAGACAGCCAGTCAGTCAGACAGACAGTCAGTCAGACAGTCAGTCAGTCAGTCAGTCAGTCAGACAGACAGTCAGTCAGTCAGTCAGACAGTCAGTCAGTCAGTCAGCCAGTCAGTCAGACAGTCAGTCAGTCAGACAGACAGTCAGTCAGTCAGTCAGTCAGTCAGTCAGACAGACAGTCAGTCAGTCAGACAGACAGTCAGTCAGACAGACAGTCAGTCAGTCAGTCAGTCAGACAGACAGTCAGTCAGTCAGTCAGACAGACAGTCAGACATTCAGACAGTCAGTCAGTCAGACAGACAGTCAGTCAGTCAGTCAGTCAGTCAGTCAGTCAGTCAGTCAGTCAGTCAGACAGTCAGTCAGACAGTCAGGCAGTCAGTCAGTCAGTCAGTCAGTCAGACAGACAGTCAGGCAGTCAGACAGTCAGTCAGTCAGTCAGTCAGACAGGCAGTCAGTCAGTCAGTCAGACAGACAGACAGTCAGTCAGTCAGACAGTCAGTCAGACAGACAGACAGTCAGTCAGTCAGTCAGTCAGTCAGTCAGACAGCAGTCAGTCAGTCAGTCAGTCAGTCAGACAGTCAGTCAGTCAGTCAGTCAGTCAGACAGTCAGTCAGACAGACAGTCAGTCAGTCAGTCAGTCAGTCAGACAGACAGACAGTCAGTCAGTCAGTCAGTCAGTCAGTCAGTCAGTCAGTCAGTCAGTCAGTCAGACAGTCAGTCAGTCAGACAGACAGTCAGTCAGTCAGTCAGACAGTCAGTCAGTCAGTCAGACAGACAGTCAGTCAGTCAGACAGACAGACAGTCAGTCAGTCAGACAGACAGTCAGTCAGTCAGTCAGTCAGACAGACAGACAGTCAGTCAGTCAGTCAGTCAGACAGTCAGTCAGACAGTCAGTCAGTCAGTCAGTCAGTCAGTCAGTCAGACAGACAGTCAGTAAGTCAGACAGACAGACAGTCAGTCAGTCAGACAGTCAGTCAGACAGACAGACAGTCAGTCAGTCAGACAGTCAGTCAGTCAGTCAGGCAGTCAGACAGTCAGTCAGTCAGTCAGTCAGTCAGTCAGTCAGACACACAGTCAGTCAGTCAGTCAGACAGACAGTCAGTCAGTCAGTCAGTCAGTCAGACAGTCAGTCAGTCAGACAGTCAGTCAGTCAGACAGTCAGTCAGTCAGTCAGTCAGTCAGACAGTCAGTCAGTCAGTCAGTCAGTCAGACAGACAGTCAGTCAGTCAGTCAGGCAGACAGACAGTCAGTCAGTCAGACAGACAGTCAGTCAGACAGTCAGTCAGTCAGTCAGTCAGTCAGACAGACAGTCAGTCAGTCAGACAGACAGACAGTCAGTCAGACAGTCAGTCAGTCAGTCAGTCAGACAGACAGTCAGTCAGTCAGTCAGACAGTCAGTCAGTCAGTCAGTCAGTCAGTCAGTCAGTCAGTCAGTCAGTCAGACAGACAGTCAGTCAGTCAGTCAGTCAGTCAGTCAGTCAGTCAGACAGACAGTCAGACAGACAGTCAGACAGTCAGTCAGTCAGTCAGTCAGTCAGACAGACAGTCAGTCAGTCAGACAGACAGTCAGTCAGTCAGTCAGTCAGTCAGACAGTCAGTCAGTCAGTCAGTCAGTCAGACAGACAGTCAGTCAGTCAGACAGACAGTCAGTCAGTCAGACAGACAGTCAGTCAGTCAGTCAGACAGACAGTCAGACAGTCAGTCAGTCAGTCAGTCAGTCAGACAGTCAGTCAGTCAGTCAGACAGTCAGTCAGTCAGACAGTCAGTCAGTCAGTCAGTCAGTCAGTCAGACAGTCAGTCAGTCAGTCAGTCAGACAGACAGACAGTCAGTCAGTCAGTCAGTCAGTCAGTCAGTCAGACAGACAGTCAGTCAGACAGTCAGTCAGTCAGTCAGTCAGTCAGACAGACAGTCAGTCAGTCAGTCAGTCAGTCAGACAGTCAGTCAGTCAGTCAGTCAGTCAGTCAGACAGACAGTCAGTCAGACAGTCAGTCAGTCAGTCAGTCAGTCAGTCAGTCAGACAGACAGTCAGTCAGTCAGACAGACAGACAGTCAGTCAGTCAGACAGTCAGTCAGTCAGACAGACAGTCAGTCAGTCAGTCAGTCAGTCAGTCAGTCAGTCAGTCAGCCAGACAGTCAGACAGACAGTCAGTCAGTCACTCAGTCAGTCATTCAGTCAGTCAGTCAGTCAGTCAGTCAGTCAGTCAGCCAGACAGTCAGTCAGTCAGACAGACAGTCAGCCAGTCAGACAGACAGTCAGTCAGTCAGACAGACAGACAGTCAGACAGTCAGTCAGTCAGTCAGTCAGTCAGACAGTCAGTCAGTCAGTCAGTCAGTCAGTCAGTCAGTCAGTCAGACAGTCAGTCAGTCAGTCAGTCAGTCAGTCAGACAGACAGTCAGTCAGACAGACAGACAGTCAGACAGTCAGTCAGACAGACAGACAGACAGACAGGCAGTCAGTCAGACAGACAGTCAGTCAGTCAGACAGACAGTCAGTCAGTCAGTCAGTCAGACAGACAGTCAGTCAGTCAGACAGACAGACAGTCAGACAGTCAGTCAGTCAGTCAGACAGACAGTCAGTCAGTCAGTCAGTCAGTCAGTCAGACAGACAGTCAGTCAGACAGACAGACAGTCAGTCAGTCAGACAGTCAGTCAGACAGACAGACAGTCAGTCAGTCAGACAGTCAGTCAGTCAGTCAGTCAGTCAGACAGTCAGTCAGACAGTCAGTCAGTCAGTCAGACAGACAGTCAGTCAGTCAGACAGTCAGTCAGTCAGTCAGTCAGTCAGACAGACAGTCAGACAGTCAGTCAGTCAGTCAGTCAGTCAGTCAGTCAGTCAGTCAGTCAGTCAGTCAGACAGACAGTCAGACCGACAGTCAGTCAGTCAGTCAGTCAGTCAGTCAGACAGACAGTCAGTCAGTCAGTCAGACAGTCAGACAGTCAGTCAGTCAGTCAGTCAGTCAGTCAGTCAGTCAGACAGACAGACAGTCAGACAGTAAGTCAGTCAGACAGACAGTCAGTCAGTCAGTCAGACAGACAGTCAGTCAGTCAGTCAGTCAGTCAGTCAGACAGACAGTCAGACATTCAGACAGTCAGTCAGTCAGACAGACAGTCAGTCAGTCAGTCAGTCAGTCAGTCAGTCAGTCAGTCAGACAGACAGACAGTCAGTCAGTCAGTCAGTCAGACAGACAGTCAGTCAGTCAGACAGACAGTCAGTCAGACAGTCAGTCAGTCAGTCAGTCAGACAGTCAGTCAGTCAGTCAGACAGACAGTCAGTCAGTCAGACAGTCAGTCAGTCAGTCAGGCAGTAAGTCAGTCAGTCAGTCAGTCAGTCAGTCAGTCAGTCAGTCAGACAGACAGTCAGTCAGTCAGTCAGACAGTCAGACAGTCAGACAGTCAGTCAGTCAGACAGACAGTCAGTCAGTCAGACAGTCAGACAGACAGTCAGTCAGTCAGACAGACAGACAGTCAGACAGTCAGTCAGTCAGACAGACAGTCAGTCAGTCAGTCAGTCAGACAGACAGTCAGTCAGTCAGACAGACAGTCAGTCAGTCAGTCAGACAGTCAGACAGTCAGTCAGTCAGTCAGTCAGTCAGTCAGGCAGTCAGACAGACAGTCAGTCAGTCAGTCAGTCAGACAGACAGTCAGTCAGTCAGACAGTCAGTCAGTCAGTCAGTCAGACAGTCAGTCAGTCAGTCAGTCAGTCAGTCAGACAGTCAGTCAGTCAGTCAGACAGTCAGTCAGTCAGCCAGTCAGTCACTCAGTCAGTCAGTCAGTCAGTCAGTCAGCCAGTCAGTCAGTCAGTCAGTCAGACAGTCAGTCAGTCAGTCAGTCAGTCAGTCAGACAGACAGACAGTCAGACAGTCAGTCAGTCAGACAGACAGTCAGTCAGTCAGTCAGTCAGTCAGTCAGACAGTCAGTCAGTCAGTCAGTCAGACAGACAGTCAGTCAGTCAGACAGACAGTCAGTCAGTCAGACAGACAGTCAGACAGTCAGACAGTCAGACAGTCAGTCAGTCAGACAGACAGTCAGTCAGTCAGTCAGACAGACAGCAGACATTCAGACAGTCAGTCAGTCAGACAGACAGTCAGTCAGTCAGTCAGTCAGTCAGTCAGACAGTCAGTCAGTCAGTCAGTCAGACAGACAGTCAGTCAGTCAGACAGACAGTCAGTCAGACAGTCAGTCAGTCAGTCAGTCAGTCAGACAGACAGTCAGTCAGTCAGTCAGACAGACAGTCAGACATTCAGACAGTCAGTCAGTCAGACAGTCAGTCAGTCAGTCAGTCAGTCAGTCAGACAGACAGTCAGTCAGTCAGTCAGTCAGTCAGACAGTCAGTCAGTCAGTCAGTCAGTCAGTCAGTCAGACAGTCAGTCAGTCAGTCAGTCAGTCAGTCAGTCAGTCAGACAGACAGACAGTCAGACAGTCAGTCAGTCAGACAGACAGTCAGTCAGACAGTCAGTCAGTCAGTCAGTCAGTCAGACAGACAGACAGACAGTCAGTCAGACAGACAGTCAGACAGTCAGACAGTCAGTCAGTCAGTCAGTCAGTCAGTCAGACAGACAGTCAGTCAGTCAGT
>SSNP01000063.1:700429-806358 GCA_006937955.1 Pachypanchax playfairii
AGACAGACAGTCAGACAGTCAGTCAGACAGTCAGACAGTCAGTCAGACAGACAGTCAGTCAGTCAGTCAGTCAGACAGACAGTCAGACAGTCAGTCAGTCAGTCAGACAGACAGACAGTCAGTCAGTCAGTCAGTCAGTCAGTCAGTCAGTCAGTCAGACAGACAGTCAGTCAGTCAGTCAGTCAGACAGACAGTCAGTCAGTCAGTCAGTCAGTCAGTCAGACAGACATACAGACAGACAGACAGACAGTCAGTCAGTCAGACAGACAGTCAGTCAGACAGACAGTCAGTCAGTCAGTCAGTCAGACAGACAGTCAGTCAGTCAGTCAGACAGTCAGACAGGCAGTCAGTCAGTCAGACAGCCAGTCAGTCAGTCACACAGACAGACAGTCAGACAGTCAGTCAGTCAGACAGACAGTCAGTCAGTCAGTCAGTCAGTCAGAAAGACAGTCAGTCAGTCAGTCAGACAGACAGTCAGACATTCAGTCAGTCAGTCAGTCAGACAGACAGTCAGTCAGTCAGTCAGTCAGTCAGTCAGTCAGCCCGTCAGTCAGTCAGTCAGTCAGTCAGTCAGTCAGTCAGTCAGACAGACAGTCAGTCAGTCAGTCAGTCAGACAGTCAGTCAGTCAGTCAGTCAGTCAGTCAGTCAGCCAGTCATTCAGTCAGTCAGTCAGTCAGTCAGACAGACAGTCAGTCAGTCAGTCAGACAGTCAGACAGTCAGTCAGTCAGTCAGTCAGTCAGTCAGTAAGACAGACAGTCAGACAGTCAGTCAGTCAGTCAGTCAGTCAGTCAGACAGACAGTCAGTCAGTCAGTCAGTCAGACAGACAGACAGTCAGTCAGTCAGTCAGTCAGTCAGTCAGTCAGACAGACAGTCAGTCAGTCAGTCAGTCAGACAGTCAGTCAGTCAGTCAGTCAGTCAGTCAGACAGACAGTCAGTCAGTCAGTCAGACAGTCAGACAGTCAGTCAGTCAGTCAGTCAGTCAGTCAGTCAGTCAGACAGACAGACAGTCAGACAGTCAGTCAGTCAGACAGACAGTCAGACAGTCAGTCAGTCAGTCAGTCAGTCAGTCAGTCAGTCAGACAGACAGACAGTCAGACAGTCAATCAGTCAGACAGACAGTCAGTCAGACAGTCAGACAGACAGTCAGACAGTCAGTCAGTCAGTCAGTCAGTCAGACAGACAGTCAGTCAGTCAGTCAGACAGTCAGTCAGTCAGACAGACAGTCAGTCAGTCAGTCAGTCAGTCAGTCAGACAGACAGTCAGTCAGTCAGACAGACAGTCAGTCAGTCAGACAGACAGTCAGTCAGTCAGTCAGACAGACAGTCAGACAGTCAGTCAGTCAGTCAGTCAGTCAGACAGACAGCCAGTCAGTCAGACAGACAGTCAGTCAGTCAGACAGACAGACAGTCAGTCAGTCAGTCAGTCAGACAGACAGTCAGACAGTCAGTCAGTCAGTCAGTCAGTCAGACAGACAGTCAGTCAGTCAGACAGACAGTCAGTCAGTCAGACAGACAGACAGTCAGTCAGTCAGTCAGTCAGACAGACAGTCAGTCAGTCAGTCAGTCAGTCAGTCAGTCAGTCAGACAGACAGACAGTCAGACAGTCAGTCAGACAGACAGACAGTCAGTCAGTCAGACAGACAGTCAGACAGACAGTCAGCCAGTCAGTCAGTCAGACAGACAGACAGTCAGTCAGTCAGTCAGTCAAACAGACAGTCAGACAGTCAGTCAGTCAGTCAGTCAGTCAGTCAGTCAGTCAGACAGTCAGTCAGACAGTCAGTCAGTCAGTCAGTCAGGCGGTCAGTCAGTCAGTCAGTCAGACAGACAGTCAGTCAGTCAGTCAGTCAGACAGACAGACAGTCAGTCAGTCAGTCAGTCAGTCAGTCAGTCAGACAGTCAGTCAGTCAGTCAGTCAGTCAGTCAGTCAGTCAGACAGACAGTCAGTCAGTCAGTCAGTCAGTCAGACAGTCAGTCAGTCAGTCAGTCAGACAGACAGTCAGTCAGTCAGACAGACAGTCAGTCAGTCAGACAGTCAGTCAGTCAGTCAGTCAGACAGCCAGTCAGACAGTCAGTCAGTCAGTCAGTCAGTCAGTCAGACAGACAGTCAGTCAGTCAGTCAGTCAGACAGACAGACAGTCAGTCAGTCAGTCAGTCAGTCAGTCAGTCAGTCAGACAGTCAGTCAGTCAGTCAGTCAGTCAGTCAGTCAGTCAGACAGACAGTCAGTCAGTCAGTCAGACAGTCAGTCAGTCAGTCAGTCAGTCAGTCAGTCAGTCAGTCAGACAGTCAGTCAGTCAGTCAGTCAGTCAGTCAGACAGACAGTCAGTCAGTCAGACAGTCAGTCAGTCAGTCAGTCAGTCAGTCAGTCAGACAGTCAGACAGACAGTCAGTCAGTCAGTCAGTCAGTCAGTCAGTCAGACAGACAGTCAGTCAGTCAGTCAGTCAGTCAGTCAGACAGACAGTCAGTCAGTCAGACAGACAGTCAGACAGTCAGTCAGTCAGTCAGTCAGTCAGACAGTCAGTCAGTCAAATCAATCCTTTATTTATAAAGTACTTTTTGTGCATTAGTGGAATTCAAAGTGCTTAACAGGATAAAACCATAATGTCAAACCCCCCCACCCACATATACATACAGCAATACACCCCCCCTCCCCCCAATCCAAACACCCTCTGAGCAACATATGAAAAAAAACAGATAATAAAAAGGACAGTAGGCCGAGTACAGATGAACCAGGTAAGGTAGGTGCACCGGCAGCAGCAGGTCAGCAGCAGCAGCCAGGGCGCTGACCCAGGGCGCTGACCCAGGGCGCTGACCCAGGGCGCTGACCCAGGGCGCTGACCCAGGGCGCTGACCCAGGGCGCTGACCCAGGGCGCTGACCCAGGGCATCCAGAGGAGGGAAGGCAGGAACGCCCCCCTCCATCTGAGCACTACCCAGGTAGCACCCGGCAACCACAGCCGACCACCACCCCAGAGGGCTCCCACAGAGGAAACACTGGAAATGAGAGAATGAACGAACGAATGAGATAAGATTAAATAGTAACACTGATAAATATAAACAGGTAAAATATGTAAAGCAATTAAAAACAATCAGTTATAAGCGAGACATGAGTCTTGAGCCTGCTCTTAAAACGTTCTCTTCAGCCCTGAGGTCATCCACCCTACAGGGTTATAGATCAGTTCAGTTATTTATTAGGTATTTAGTTTCTGTTATCATGTTTTGTGTTTTCTCCTCTCATTCCCAAACTGATAGTCGTATCACTCCTGTGAGTTAGTTTCTGTCTTTCTGTCTTCTTGTCTTTATTTTCCAGTGACACCGTGGCTTGTAATTATGTTCTAATCATGATACCTGTTTCCTGTCAATCACTCCACACACCTGTCTGTCTCGCTATTTAAACCTCTTAGTTTCATGTTCACTGCTTGTTTGTTGAATGCCTTGTGCTACACTCATCTTGGTTCCTGTCTCTTTATCAGATTACCTGGACTCAACCTGTTTGGTTGGATTTACCACACTGTCTCTGTCTGTCCCATGTCTCAGCCTGTAGGTGCACATCATCTCCGCTTTACCGACTGTTGATTCTCACCTTGGTTCTGTTTTGCTCCTACAGCTCGGATTCATCTCCACATCTTTTACAGTACAGTTCTAAGAAAATTAAAATGGCAGACAGAGACGTCTCAATTTTAATAAAAGATTCATTTTTCAACATTTACTTTCTACCATCTCTGAAGAAAGTTTGTTTTATTTTTTTAGTTTGTTTTTAGGAATCTTGTTGTTCCATATGCTCCTAATATCAGAATATCTTTGGTGTAATTGTTGTAAGTGCAACAAAATTAGATACTATAATATAAATATATGGGCAGAACTTGATTGTTTAGAGATTTGTGTCTGGAGTAACATTTTAAACTTTATTCTAGATTTTACAGGGAGCCAATGAAGTGATACTAAAACAGGAGAAATATGATCTCTCCTTCTAACTCTCATCAGAACTCTGGCAGCAGTATTTTGGATCAGCTGGAGGCCTTTAACAGAACTATTATGCCGCCTTTCCACCGACAGAACACGGTGCGGCTCGGTTCACTTTAGCCCCCTGCGGACCCTTTTCCACCGCCTTTCTCGGGTCTTAACTGCGTCATTCCGCGCCAACCCGGCCTCTTTTTTCAGACCACCTCCTCGGTGGTCCAAAGCAGCCCAAAGCGGGCCCACCTGTCTACTGATTGGTCCAGTAAACTGCTACCAGTGACACGGCTACCTACGTAGTGGTAGACCCTGATTGACCCGGCTGTGTGTGGTGTGATATAGAAGCGCTCCCGCAAAAGGCTTTAAAAAAAACTATTAACTATTAATATTAATTAATTTAATAAACTATTATTTTAAAATACAATTGACTTTGGACAATGGCGACTTCCTCCACAAGAACCAAAAATCAAACCAACCAAAATGAACCACAGACAGAGCGCAAAGTACAAAAACACACGTATATCCGCCATTGTTGTTGTTGTTTCACGCACTGTGACGTCGTGGACAAAGACTTTTGCGCGCCACGTTTCATAGCCAGATGGGCACGCCCATATCCCCACTTACGTCCGCTTTATGTTTCCACTGCCTCAAGCGAGTTGATCCGCGCTATACTGTACCGCTCTCAAGCGCGCCGTGCCAGTTTGTCGGTGGAAAAGGGGCAATAGAACATCCTGATAATAATGAATTACAGTAATCAAGTCTAGAAGTAATAAATGCGTGAACTAAAGTTTCTGCATCTCTTTGATTCAAAATCTCTTAATTTTAGCAACATTACGCAGGTGGAAGTAGGTCGTCCTGGTAACATGCTTTATATGAGAACTAAAGGACATGTCCTGGTCGAAGATAACACCCAGGTTCTTTACCTTCTTGTTGGAGGCCAAATTAATGATATCCAACGTTGATGACTGACTACACAGTTTTGTTTTGAAGGGCTAGAAGAAGAGGAGCGCAGGTTAGTCCAGGAGTAGAGAGCGGGCAAGATTCGGAGATCTGGATCGCAGACTGGATGCGGTCTCGGAGCAGTAGCGAGAGCAGCTGGCTGTGATTCTCAAATGGGACAGGGAATGCAAGGTTCGAGACAGCAAGCTGGCTGACGGGGTGCTGGAGCTGAATCGTAAACTGTCTGCGCTGCTGGATCTAAATGGAAGGAATGGCGCCACCTTGGTTTCGGCTCGGTGTGGAGAAGTGATTAATTGGTTATTGGTGGCATTACTAAGCAATCTGGCAAAAATTCGGCTGCTTTGGACCTTTCCACAAAAGTGTACCATATGGACAAATAGGAGCTGCTGAAATTCTTTGGCTTCGATCTAATCACTTTTATTTTTGTTTCGGCTGGTCTCAAGGCCAAGGCACTAAATTCCCCTGGAGCAGTGAGTGCTGAGGTGCACAGCCCCTCCCTTCCCCTGTCCACTGGACGCCAGCAGACTGAGGACAGACAACATCTGAGTTGTCCCAGCGACAGTGTCCTTGATAACTCTCCACCACACTACACAATACTGATTTGCACACACACACCCACTAAAAGTCCTCGTCTTGTCTCGTTTATTGTCCCCCACTAAGGCTTTTTTTTCCAATCTCAAACAGTGCCACCCAGTGGGCGCTGCATGAGAGGAATTTTTTTTATCCTAACCTTCCTAATGTGTCCTTCTTCCTGTTTCAGCATATAAGTTTATACGTATGTATATGTATGTGTATCTTATACTCTCATTTGGCGCCCAAAGTGGCTGCCTCGTGGCGTGAGAGTGAAAATATGTCTCCAGTATAATTTCGTTGTACGTGTGCAATGACAATAAATCTCATTCAATTCAATTCAGTTCAATCTTTAAGACAAAGTTTTCCAAAATACTTCAGCAGTACTTTGTCTCTGAAGTTGCTTCATCATGGGATCTTACTTCAGAGAGGTGAGTGTTGATTTCTTTCTTCAGGTGAAAAAACAGAGAGACACATCTTCAAATTTTCTGGAAGGAGGACGAACACAAAAGAACTATTTAAAAAAATGTTTAACTCCAGAAAATCATTTGGAACTTTTAGATACTTTAGGAATAGTGTTTGTGTCAGGACCCAGAACTGTGGCTGAACTCAGCTGCAGAGTGGTGTGGAGTGATAATAAAGTTTAACCACACAGGATAACAAACTGTTCAGTGAGGAGTTTCTCTGCGGGACGACAGGAGTGTTTGTCCAAAAGTTCATGAGTCCAAAACAAAGGAACAGACCTGAAGTACGGACCAGGCAGGTCGTGGTCAGTTTTACCGGGCTAACGTCAGAAATCCATGTAATCTAAAGACACAGTAAAGGTACAGGTATGAGGTGAGATCAGAAGAAGCAGGCGATCAGCCACACAGTGAGCTCAACAAGGTAATGGGCATGTGATGAACTATGAAACATAAACACTGGAATGGAGCTGGACGGTTGACTGGTGCAGACGACTTGATTAAACAGAAGTGCAGAGCAGGAAGTGACATGACCATATATAGACTGAATCATTAAAACCAATAACACAGACTGACAAACAAATTAGACATAAAAGAACCTGATAACAAACCCCCACTGAGATAAAATAACTCAAAGCAGAAGCCAGAACTGAATAAACAATGAACAACAGAGTGTGGGAACCAAAACAGAATCAGACATCAATCATGTCTAAAAATCATCTATTTTACAACAACAATCTGACACTAATCACTAGTTAACACCAGGTTTAACACCAACCATTATTAATGAGGTGAATGATTGTAGTTTGTACTGTCATGCAGTAAACACTGACCCCGCCTGAGGGTGGAGGATCAGCCTCCAGATTCACCTGCAGAGGAGGAAAACACAGCAGCAGGAAGAAAATACTCACAGGGAAAAGAAAGTGGGGTGAAAGATAATAAAGAAAAAAGAAACTAAACAGGCTTCTAGAACCCAGAATCCCCACACAGGCAGAGAAAAGCTAAATGGATGCAATATGAAAATGTTACCCATGTGATGGCTCATTTGCAGCGCCCCAATGGCCTTGGGGAATCAAGACGCTTTATTCACTTACATGTCATATCAGGTAAATGGCATTGCTTCAAGTGGAACTCACTCTGCTTCTCAAAAAATAGCTTATTGCTAATCCAGTCAGCTGTAATTGTGCTGCATAATGGTGATGAACTACAGGAGATTGTAGTTTTTCCACTCTTTTCCCCTCTCCCTGTGTTTGGCAGCCAAGCGCCTGTAGAGACATTGCCATATGACCTAATTATCTCTCATTAGTGGCCGCAGTAATTACAGGACCTTTTACAGCTCCATCTCCTCAGCCTCACATAGGAGGGGGATATCAATTAGGGTTGCCTTGCAGCTCTCACTGCTTCTCTCTTTCAGCAAAGCCCCACTGTCACCTGTGTAACCAAGCATGACCACGCAGCAGGCAGCTTTCATGGAAAGCTTCCACAGAAGGCTCTATGCATTTCTGCAGCAGAGCTTTATGCATCCGGCTTCATGCTCCCACCAATGAGACATGACAACAAGACAGCTGGAAGAGGTATCTTTCTCCAATGGAGAGGAGAAGAACCTTTTACAACATTTTCTGCAAGCAGCACATAATGAAAAATACATAAGAAACAAACTGTGTATTACAAAACATCTTCCTGTCACAAGTAAACAGAATTATGACGTATGATAGAAAGTTCTTGGTATCCGAGTGGCAGGAACATCCTGTCAAGAAAGATTTCATGAAGAATGAGTCAAGAAGGATTGAATTAGAAGCCATTATCCTCTTCAGTTGAAAGCAAAGTTAAATTCTTATGAAGAAGAAACAGCGTTGGAGTGTGAAGCACATAAGAGGCTGGGCAGGTTCTCTGCAGCTGAAGCTCCTTTATCACTCACTTCACCTCAGGCCTAAATCACTCACCCTAATTAACAGGAAGCAAGAAACTAAATCGATCTTTCAAAGGAATAATTAACTCTTTATGTTCTCAATTGTTCTTAAAAAGGTGAAAGTGAAACCGACTGACATTACCTTCCTTTTGTTGGCTAATTGTGGCTCTCGGTCAGGTGAAGGAAGCAGACTGATGTCACTGAGAAACATTTCTGTTTTTCTCTCTGAAACTGATAAATGCTGGATTCTCTGAAGCTCTAATATGTTAGTCGTTGATTTATTTAAACTTTTTAAATGTAAAATTTGACTTTATTTTTAATATGTAAATGCGATTTATGAAAAATCAAGAAAAGATATAGTTGGTCACATTTTGTATGAGTTTAGTGCTCCTGTGATTGACTGCTGACCTGTCCACATTCTGCGATACCGGTGAATATCCAAGACAACGTCCAGAACGTTTGCAGTTGGAATGTGTTTCTACGGGGACCGATTTCAGTGCTACACGCTAAGACCACATGACACAAGAAAAATAACGTTTTAAATGAAGAATGGCTGCTGGTGGGGGCTGTAACGCACAGATTACCAACACAGAACAATTTACTGCAAAAAGAGGAGACACGTCTGTAGTATGAAATTTCTTCAAAAGGTCGGACTTCATTTGTAGTAGCCGACGGCGGTAATACTAGCAACTTAACTTGAAGAGGCTGTGCAACAAAAACATGGTACTGTGCATATGATAGTAAAATTGACTATTTAAAGCCAATCTAATGCAGCCATTTTTTATTTTAAAGAGGCTCTTCCATTAAAAACTGTATTTATAAGGTTTCTGTTGAATATTTTAGCTCCACAGGTGTTCTTACCTTCATAGTGGGTGTGAAAACAGGTCAACAACTTCTCTTTCAGTTTTTATCTCTCAAACTATGCAGGTGGCGATAAAACCCGAGTTCTCTCGAGTTCGAACGGCCTGTATCTGTTTCATCACAACTCCTTTGTTCATTAGTAGAAGCAGTTGAAACCACACCTAGCATGCTGCTGGCTAAAAGCTGTTAGCATTAGACGTAGCAAACAGGAAGACACGAAGTCTGACATTGCCATGCACAGCGGGGCAGAAAACAGTATAACTTGCTCTCATAGGCTAGTTTGTTAGCCAATCAGAGAATTTGAATAATCAATATGAACGCGCTGCTGCCGAAGCAGCTTGACGAAAGGAGCCAGAACCATGTGGGTAACATTGGTCGTATAAAAAAATACCGTCAAATACCATAAAACCAATATAATTTAGAAAAAACTGTGATAAAATTTTGCCATACAGCCCAGACCTACTTATGCTCTTTACTGTCTTCTGCTTGTACTTATTAAACCCAGTTTCTTTGACAGTAAAAAAAAGCATTAAATAAAATATGAGCGTTGCTTTGACAGCTGCAGCTGCAAAGAAATGTGAGATAAAATCATCCTCTTAAAAAATCTGGTGTTTCCTGAGCTGCAGGAGATAATAAAACTTGTACTGAGGTTCATTTTCTCTGCCTTTAAAGAATTAAATCAGTTTGTATCATGACTGCCACATGGGTCATTTCTATTTGTTAGGAAAAATACTTAGCAAAAAAAGGCTATTTGACCACATGCTGAGTCTCATCAGATGGTCTTCATCTAGTCTTCAGTTCTTTTCTTTCTGCTGGAGGGACGCTCTCTACAAGCCATACTGTATTCAACCATTCAACTCTGAGTAATAAACTGCTCAATAAGCAGGAAGAAATACATGCTGAGATCAGTGAAAGCTGCTATGACTTCATTATTTACAAAACCCTGGTTTATTTTACTGTTGTTGAACTTCAGGTAGAAGATCAATCAATAAAAACTGCTGTTTAGAGCTGCAGGCTGCAGGTACGGCATACACTGAAAAGGATGATGCTGCATGTGCAGTGTTTGTTTTTATATATGTCTCCTACAAATTAGTACAATTAATTTGAGATCTCAATTTCTTTTTAACTTTGATAGTGCAACAAAAACTGCATATTTTCCTCTTTAATCAATATTACTTTTAGAGTTATACATGGATATAAGCAGTGCTGAAAAAGTATTTGCTCTCTTACAGATTTATTCTATCTTTTGGTTTTTTCGTTTTTGGTTTGTTTATTAAAGGAACTTAAGGCAGCTTTACAAAATCCAACTCAGTGCTGCCGCGACAGGCGCTGTGGCTAACTGCAGCCACCAGCCAAGCCGGCACGGGAGCGCGCACAGACACTTTACAGACTGTTCGTCTTCACAGCACTGCACCGGGGAGGCTAACATACTTCACGTCAGGTCTCTCCACTCTGTTATTTGATTTGATCTCATCATTTTCATACTGTATCAGGCTCTAAACACGACCTATAATGTTTTCTCACCTGGTCACAAGGAAATGAGCCATGTCAGCATCCGTTTTCACTCCCAAATGCAGCTGAAGTTCCCTCCATGAACCGAACGTATATCCAATATTTATGCGGGTGCCTGCCCGGCTTCGGTCATGTTTTTTTTCTTCGTGGTGCCACTTTTTGGGGGGTGAGAGTGGATGCAGGTCGTTTGCTGGCTGCAGAAACATCCATAAGTATACCTTCAGTGTTTGAATCCAAGTCCACGGCGGCCATGTTCTTCCTGTTCAAGAGCTGTCGGCAACGCGCATGCAGCGTCAATTTACGTCACATCCCTACAACTGCGTGGGAAATTCGGACGTCGAACTGCAGCGCATTATGTGGCACACAGCGTTTCCAAGGCAACAGACATATATGCGGATGGCCTCGTTATTTTGGGTTTTTAACGCTTCATGACCCATTAGCATTGAATAAACTGGAAATGCATGTGTAGTTTTTCACAAATCTTGCCTTATGTCCCTTTAATGTTTGAGATCATCAAACATTTTTTAATACCAGGGAAAGACAACTCTAGTGACATAACATACATTTTTTTAAACAATAATTTAACCTTTTAACCGCCAAAGTAGCAGAATTGCACCAGGTTTTTAAACATATTGGTATTTTTATTTCCACCACTAGTTGACAGTATATAGATCTTTGATGAAAGGTTCTATATTGTGTTATTTTACAGCTGTCAACATCTGTGAAAGACACATACAGTATATGATAAAATCTTACCTTTGGAGTTATATCGTCTTCATTTGTCCTAAAATATAACTTATATTCTCGAGTTATTCTCCAACCAGGAAGTAAAGCACTCGGTTTACCTAAAATACCATTGCAGGTTGCCTAATACTGTGAATAGTCCGTAATAGCAACCATTGGAGAGTGGTGGAGTCGGTGGGTCGAGAAGCTGCTTCGAACCCAGGGAATGAGCCTGGTGCCCTAACGGCTGGAGGACTTGTTTTGTTGTTGTGGCTGTGGAATCTGTGTTCATGTTTCATCCTTTAACAGTTAAAATTGGTTTACATATCGGGTTGTGTGAATGGGTGAATGCAAAACCTTGTAGTGTGAAAGCACTTTGAGTGGTCTGAATGACTAGAAAAGCGCTTTACAAATACAGGACATTTACCATTTACCATTTATAGGATAAGTGGTGCGTGCAGGATGGCGTGTGAGGAGGACAGAAGATCTTAAAAGGGACTGCAGGAAGTTTTGGAGCTGTGGGACAACTATGAACTCTTTGCCACAGACTGAATCGATGACTGAGCTTCAAACAGGTAGGAGCTGCTTTTATCAGAGTCAGTGTGATCAGCAGGGCTGGAGAGCATGATTAGTGAACTGAACTCATGATATTTTATTGTCCTGCTCAGATCGGTGATCAGAGTGGGTTTGGTGAGGAATATTGGTCGACCTCAGCATCGGAGAACCCCCCCTTTAAAGTACCTCCACGGATACAGTCTCTTTTTTAAAAAAATGCATCAAAAAGAGGTGTAGCCTGGAGGACCAGCAGGGGTGGTGGGCTGGGCTGTGATTGACATGTCGCACTAACACACATTTGGCCAACCATCAGAGAGGGACAAGTGAGAATGGAGGAAGCTGTAGATGAGTCGAGCAACTCTGATCTGTATTGTTTTAAGTTTATAGTTCACCCTGCAGCGGCTTAGAATGGTGCTTTGTTGTTAGCCAATGCTGAAGCTACATTTAAATTAGCTCAAGTAAATATCGTGTGAGGCTGCTGCACAACATTGTCTGCAACATAAAATGTGTGTTGCAGAGAGATTCCCAAGGTATAGGTCAAAGTATCTTACAAGAAAATCATTCAATAATGTACAAAACTCATGTTTTTTTCCCACAAACATTGAACTAAAATGAACTCTGATAACAGCCATAAACACTCGCTATTAAACTCCACCTTGCTACAAAGGTGTGGTCGAGACCGGGCTTCTTTTATACTCCACAGCAGCACAATAATGACATCACTCATAGATAAAATAAGGTCTCATTCAGTAACAATAACTCTTTTAAATGCAAACTGCAGTGTAATGTTTTAACCAGAAGGGGGCGCTCCACTAACAACATTTCTCTGTGTTATTAAATTACAAAATCCTCTGAGATCTCACCTCCAGTTTATTATATTAATTTGTAAACTCTGCTAATCTTTCATTTGACTGTATTTATTGGAACCCCCAAAATTTGCTGGAGTCATATTTCTGCCTGAAAATAAAAGTTGACAAAAGCAAAAAAAATATATAAAAAACTATCAAGGACGTGAGCAAGTGTTAAAAAATGGACCTCTGGCAAGTGTGGTCAGGCAAGATTAACTGGCTCATAACAGTCCAATTCCCATATTCTCAGTGCAGCAAATAATTCTTCAGTAATCAACGTGACCACGTTTGTATGAGTTGCTCTAAATTCACACTGTGTGCCAAAGAAAATAAAGTTTTCTTCAGGGATTCTTGCTGGTAGAAATGATGGATCTTATAACTCCTGCATACATCCTGCTTCCATTCACCGCGTTAGATGGAGTTCCATGTTGAATCATGAAGGGCTGGACTTCACCCAGAGCTGGAAAAAGGGTTCAGTGAAAACGTTATCCTGTGATGTGTTTAAATGAGGTTACAGCAGGATGTTTTCAAAGAATTTACTTTCACTTGAGAGACAAAAAGTGGAGCAACTCTCTCACGTTGGTAATTATTAAGTTGCTCTCAATGAAAGGGTTTTCTTCTCTGTATTCTCAGATAGCCAAACATCTGCTTCTTCACATCTTACAAAACACTGATGGCGCTTAGAAAAGCATTTTAGAGTATTGTATGTTCCATAGATGACACTCGCTATGACATGTAACATTGAACAAAGCTCTAATCTCATGGTATGCAGGGAGACAGTGGGTGGCAGACAACATGACAGTTGCATTTCAACATGTTGAAGGTTCTCGCAGTGAAACAAAATAGGCAGTAAGGAGAAAATTGAATAGGTTTGCTTTTAGAGGGGATTCAGTCCATGTAAACTGATGCGACTGACACTTGGGACCACTCCTGAGTGACTGCAGCTTAGTAAGAGATGACATGACAAGCACATAGTGCTTTCTGTTGCACATCCCTGGTGTCATGAGTGACCCACTTTCTCCCTCTAATTGCAATTCCCTCTTTAAAACTGTATTACTGTTCAGACAGGAAGATTCAATGTGCAACTGCTGTTGACGGTGAAGCAGATGCCATGTAAAAGTAAAACCATGAAGTATAAAATGTTTATTTCATTTAAAGCAACTGTAAAGAGTTTTAAATTTTTGGGCTCGCGATCGCCCCGTCAGGCCAAACGCGTAACAGCAGCCTTAACTGCATGAGGAGTGCATGCTGTACGTGCACCCACAGCTGAGTCAGTCCTGTATTAGACAATTTACAGATTTGCAGGCATGACTTCGACTGAGATAATAAATGTGATGTTATGATATTTAAACCAAATCAGCTGTGAGAACGTCAGACAGCTTGAAAATGTTTCTACTACAGGAAATATGTGGAAACTCCTGGAAGCATCAACTTTTCATGGACACAGAAGTATCCAAGCAGGCGCTCGCGTCCACTTCTTCTCCACCCACGCAGCTTAACAAGCAGCTTAACGAGCAGCTTAACGAGCAGCTTAACGAGCAGATGTTCCAGCTTTCCAACCAAAAATCTTCTTCCTGAGAAGAAGACTCACTCAGAACCTGACACAACTCTTTTCTCCACGTATTTAGTAATAATCTCTTATCTTTCAAGCAAAAATGACGTCGACTGCAGGTCTTTTCTTATACCGAGATTCTCTCAGAATTTTCCACTTCTCAAATGCCGAACCAATCTTTACCTCCGTCGATCCGACTCAACTTTCACCCTTTTTGTCACGCTGGAAAAACTCTTGGTTCTTTTTTCTTGGTTTGGTTCTGGGCTGGAGTGTGTCTCTTGTTCTGGTAGAATCTATGATTCAAACGCCACTATCTCTCTGCAGCTTTTAGCTAGCGATAGTAAACGCTATGCCTGAGCATGAACGCGCATGACTTCATGATGCATTCGAGTGCCTCTGGAAAGTACGGTGTGTGTTAGATCCGAACAAACTCTATTAATAACTAATAACATAATTTTACATGCATATAGAGACAATTATGGTGAAAATGTCTGGGCTCTTTCTAGTGACCAGGACATTATTGGAGCATGTATGAGGACGAAATTGTACAGTTCTATAAATGTAATTGTTGTTAAACTTCCTTAGAGTCCATTTAAAAACTATATTTTAAAATGATAACATGGTTTTTACAGTGTTTCTGCTTCATAATTCTTCTGTTATGTTTTTATCAAAAAGTGTAGACAAAGATAGGCCTGCGTACTGTTCTTAAATGTTAGTTTACATATTTGCAGGATGGTTTCAGTAATGGTTTCCTACCTGCAGCAGAAAAACTTCACCTTGCTGTTAGTGGAAAGTGAAGAAAGTCTCAGAGCTGCAGAAGGATGACAGCTACTCCGATGTCCAAACAATTTAAAAACACGCAAAAAGAAATGTTGATGTCTGAGGAAAACCACATGAAATTAAAAAATAGACACACACTTTCACTTTCATAGATGTTAAATTTGTTTTCACTGTATTGTAAGACTGAAAATGACGTGTGATGCTGTGTGTATGTCCGTGACTAGCTGAAGCTGTTCATGTAGCTTGATACTCGGAAGCCTCGTCACACATTTCAAATCGTAACACGGATGTTTAACAACAGTCTGTGGTGAAATATAGATCATTAGAAGAGACTTTCTGCAGCTGTTCTTCATTCTCCACAAACAGACCACCAGGTGGCGTCTGGCTAATACAGGTAAGAGAGCTAATACTTATAATAACTTTATAGAACCTGAACTGTAAGTTGCTCTTTATGACATGGAGCAACGTGACAGTTAATTACTGAATAAAGCTGTTTTTTAAAATACATTTCTCATATTTAAAACCACTGACAGTCCTTTCATCCAGTTCAAGTCATATAATAATAATAATTATTATTATTATTATTATAATAATTATAATAATAATAATAATAATCCAGTAAATAATTATTATATAACAAACCAAACAAGAAACAAAACACTCACAACTAAGGAGTTTTGTAATTTATTACATTGTTCTTAAGCTGATTACTAGTTAATATTGATAGAAATGTTTTTATATAACTGACATTGAATCTGGAGTATAAATATAAATTGGACTTGTTGTTGCTTTAAAGTGCTTTAAAATGCATTTTATTAAGAGTTGCTGCTTTATAAATAAAATTGAAAAAACTGAAGTTTTATCAGTGTCTTTCCATGTATTCTAACTCCAGCTTCAGCATATAGAGGGATCTTGTGATAAATCTCAGCTGTAAACGCTGATATGTCTTTCCTGAATACCTCATTTAACAAGTTATCTGTGCACAGTGAAGTGTGGCCCTGGATGCTGCACAAGACAAAGTCAGTTAGCTGTCTGAAGTAGAAATGGAAAGCTGCATCAATTTAAAAGCACTAACAGACTTGACGCAGCATTATTAAGACCGTGCATTGAATGATGCCTGAATTAACTGGCAAAAAAATGATAAACAGGGTCTAAAAATTATAAAAAATATATAGTACCTGTTATTTACATATACAAACACTGCATGCTCTCTTCTAGTTCCAGCACAGGATGTTAACTGATCTCTGAAACTTCTCCAACACCATGTTTTCCTGATGAGCTGCTCTCACCAGAGACTTTCCATCAATTCATTTTATATTTTTGTCTTCTTTATTTAAAGAGGCCATTTCATACACATTTCAGGACTTTGTGGTTATTTCTTAAGTATTAACCAGTAATATGAAACATTTTATATCTAAAAAACATCAGGAAACACTGATTAACAGACCTTTCAATCTGTCTGCATTAAAATTCGGCTGGATCAGGCTCCTTCCGTCAGGCCTCGATCAGCAGCTTGTTTATATTCATTGTTCGAACTTGCTGGACTCTGATTGGCTAACAAACTAGCCTATGAGAGCAAGGTATACTGTTACCTGCCTCGCTGCGCATGGCAACAGCAGACGTCGTGTCTTCCTGTTTGCTATGTTATGCTACAGCTTTTAGCCAGCAGCATACTAGGCGTGGTTTCAACTGCAGGAGCTGATGAATACTAACGAACAAAGGAGTTGTGATGAAACAGATACAGACCGTTTGGACTCGGGAGAACTCGGGTTTTATCACCACCTGCGTAGTTTGAGAGATTAAAACTGAAAGAGAAGTTATTGACCTGTTTTCACACCCACTATGAAGGTAAGAACACCTGTGGAGCTAAAATATTCAACACAAAATGTTTTAATGGAAGGACCTCTTTAATTTGGAGAGCAACCAAAATGAGACACTTCCGCACAGCATTTCACAGTATGGTTAAAGTTACTAATAGGTTGTGTTAAACTGGTGCAACAACAAAAATGGGAAGATGTGGTTCATTTTAGCACGGTGTAAATTACTTTATTATTCAATTTGCACAAATTAATTCAGAGGAGGAGTCTGGAGATCAAAAAGTTGATACTGTAGTGCAAAGATTACATGTATGTTTGGGTATGTGGCTAAATTAAAATAAAATGTCAGTGATAGCAGGTTGATTCACACTCACAACTCTAATTAGGAACATAACCAGCAAAAGAGTGTCACTCTGGAAAAATGAGCAAAACCTCTTGTGTAAAGTACGTCATAATTAAAGTGAGAACTGCTCTTGAGCTGTTTGAAGTAAATAAATTACTTGATTTTTATATTTTTCTTTCTGTATAATCCTTTTGAGTGTAACTAGATGTTTAAAGGCACTAAAAAGAAATTTAATTTATCTACAATAGAATCTGTTTCAAGCTTTTTTAGATCTTTTTTGTTGGAACAGTTTTTATGTACATGCATGTTTAGAAATTTTAATAAGACCAAGTCATCATAAAAATGTCTGTCAACATTTAATTTCCATATTTCCTTTTGAAATTCATTTTTTCATTAAAAAACTCTCAGCAGCTGGTTTAAATTTGACAAAAGGTTAAAGATCAGCAGTAACTTAATCTCTGAGTTCATTCTGAAGTTTTGGGTGTTTCTAAGTTTTCTTGATGTATTTGTCATCAATGAGACTCTTGTTGATTCATCTGAAGACAGAAGGAAACGGCAGGTACTCGTGGTTGTAACGCAGCCTGCAAGCAAGACACTAAGTGTCCAGTTGGCAAAGGTAACATGTCAATCAAACTCCAAGCAGCTGGCCTTTATTCTGAGTAGTAGCTGCTGCTTGACTCAGACTAAATGTGAACTTTTCAGAGTAACACTGTTCCTTCTAAGCATGTAAAAAGTCAGGGATTTGTTTTGGGATTAGATATTTATTGTGTAGCTTTTAAACTATGGCCCTATCCCAATACCCGCACTTGCGCCCTTGTGCACTTCAAATGCGCGTTCCTGATGAGGGGCGCGAGTGTGTAGGGTGTCCCGATTCTCCAGAGTGGAGAGTCATGCCCTTGGCTCCGCCCCTTTTGAACGCTTTCCACAATGCATTGCTGCGTGTGAATTTTGATGGAAGAAGAAGGTTGAGAAATGGCTGAACCATCCAGACCAAAGAAACGTTTTCTCAAGTGTAGACTCCAAATAATCAATATTTTATTTTATTATCTAGATGTGTAATTACCATCGATTGATTCTCTGTTGGAAAGATGTGTCACATATCTGATAAAAAATATGATTAATTAATAACGGTACGGACGTGTGTTTTCAGACATGATATACTAACAGTTTAATCACTTATCGTGTCTTATACACCTCCTTTAGTTCCTGCGCTTCATTCTCCTCAAAATAAATGTTTGTTGGAATTTAAAATCATTTCTAGTATGAAAATTGCACAAACAGCGACCGGTACTGCCATTTTGGTTGTCATGGAGAAAGAACGCTGTGACACATAGTGCTCGCTGTCCCAATACTGCTATTTGTGCGCACTTGTTCACTACGCACTTCGAACCCTTATGTGCCCTTCTGCTAAGTGCACTTCGTGGAAGACTGTAGAGTGCAGTGCAGGTATTGGGACAGGGCCAACGTGTTACATGTATGTACACAAACAGTTGTGGTATAGCAAAGTTGTGTAGAACGTACCTAACAGCCTGCCTTCAGCCATCGGAGTAATAATGGGCTCGAGCGTCAAAAACAAGCTAACTGCTGCACAACACAGACTGTGAACCCACTCTGAGTGGCCGTCTGATGCACAACAGATGTGATTTAAAAATCCACACCGCTGCACTCACTTAAAGACTCACTCCAATGGAAATCATGTTTTTCATGTTGTTAACATGTTCTTGTGGCGTTTTTCTGATGCTAGAGGATGTATCTTGAGAAAATGAAGCTCAAAATTGCATCTCTGAGTATCTCTGCTTTTAAATCACTGTGAATCAGTAGTAATTTGAAAAATGCTTTTTGAAATAGACTGGCCTTGTGACGTAAAAAAGCCACTGGACGGGCCACAAGCTCCTGCTGTAGAACCCTTAGTTTAAAGAGAAACTGCTCTAAACCTTCAGGCTGTTACACTGTTTTACATCAAATTGTTACTCTGACTGCAGATAATTTATACATTTTGTTTTATTTTGCATGTTTGGTGGTGGTCAAAGGGTCCAAAGGTACCAATGCATTGGCAGCCTCACCTGTGTCAGTGTGTGTCCCAGCTGTGACTACAACATGTAGTTTAGCACCACCAAACGTGCAGCTGTGTGCGTGAATGGGTGAATGTTAAATGGTAGTGTGAAGTCATTTGGGAGTCAGAGTCTGATTTAAAAACAAATACAAGTACACGTCATTTCGCATGTCTTTGAGCTGCTACTGATAACAGATGTAACCAATGTAAAATTGTGTTTTTATTTTTATATGTAAAATTTGCCAAATCCTTCACTAAATGCATTGTTCTATAGTTATTTTATGATTAAAGACAGATTTTAGACATTCTACAGAGTTATTGTATTGTTGCATCTATGCCTGTACTGTCCCTTTAAGAAGAACGCAGCGTGATTATGTGGTCCAACGACTTTTTTTTTTCAAAAAGCGCCTAGCGACAAATCTGGCAACATTTCTGACCTCCCTCAGCTACTTTCCCTAGAACTCTGTTGCCGACTTTATACCTGCAGATTAGAGATGCATCTGTCCGCCAGCAGCTGGCTAGCAGCAGGCAGGTAGCGTCAGGCATGGCTGGCTTCGCACCACCTGTGGTGCATTCAAGGAACATTGGAACTCTATGATGAGTTCAATAACAGTGCAAGAGACAGTGTGACAGATCGATCAGAGGCTCAGCTACACTGACGGGATCTGTGAGTAATATCTGCAATCTTCTTGTTCAGGCTGTTAATTACCAACTTTGTTAACATGCGGGTTGTCAAATAAGTAACTGTTTTGAGAGAACTTGTAGCGGTGGGTCAGTCCTCGTGTGTCGATGTAGAACGCAGCTAGCTGTGAGAACTAATGAGAATTGCAGGACACATTAAAGGGACATAAGGCAAGATTTGTGAAAAACTACACATGCATTTCCAGTTTATTCAATGCTAATGGGTCATGAAGCATTAAAAACCCAAAATAACGAGGCCATCCGCATATATGTCAGTTGCCTTGGAAACGCTGTGTGCTACATAATGCGCTGCAGTTTGACGTCCGAATTTCCCGCGCAGTTGTAGGGATGTGACGTAAATTGACGCTGCATGCGCGTTGCCGACAGCTCTTGAACAGGAAGAACATGGCCGCCGTGGACTTGGATTCAAACACTGAAGGTATACTTATGGATGTTTCTGCAGCCATCAAACGACCTGCATCCACTCTCACCCCCCAAAAAAGTGGCACCACGAAGAAAAAAAAGACTTTATCAGCGGCATCTCGAGAGTCAAAAAAAAAAAAACATGACCGAAGCCGGGCAGGCACCCGCATAAATATTGGATATGCGTTCGGTTCATGGAGGGAACTTCAGCTGCATTTGGGAGTGAAAACGGATGCTGACATGGCTCATTTCCTTGTGACCAGGTGAGAAAACATTATAGGTCGTGTTTAGAGCCTGATACAGTATGAAAATGATGAGATCAAATCAAATAACAGAGTGGAGAGACCTGACGTGAAGTATGTTAGCCTCCCCGGTGCAGTGCTGTGAAGACGAACAGTCTGTAAAGTGTCTGTGCGCGCTCCCGTGCCGGCTTGGCTGGTGGCTGCAGTTAGCCACTGCGCCTGTCGCGGCAGCACTGAGTCAGATTTTGTAAAGCTGCCTTAAGTTCCTTTAATCATCGACACTTTGAACGGATATTCAGGCTGTCTGAATCAACATAGATGCCTCCGGGCATCCCCGCCGCGGTTGGGGTTTGTCGCAGGCGGGCGTCCTCGCGGCCCGTGCCGCCTTCGTCCCCGTTAGCACAGACATACCGGGACACCTGTCACACACGCAGGTCGGACCCAGCACTGAACCGTACCTCTGACGCCCATCAGGCTGCTGTCCCTCCTTCCCCTGACGCTCTGTGTTGTAGAGTGTTTCTAGCTTGTAACACCAGAAAGATGTTAGCACAGTTAGCTCATGCTAGCTTCGCTTAGCAATATCTATTTAAAAACATCAGAGAAAGTTCATTTTTTGTTTGAGTAGGTGAGACCAGGGTTGATTTTCAAGTTTTTCATTACAGCCACACTGGAGAATACTGTGGTCTGAGTTTGATTTCAAACTTTTAACTTATTAATTTGCTAGTTTTATTTTATTGCAGTTGAGGGAGATGACGGGTCTCCCTTTGACTACGTCACATCATGGTCGGGCGGAAATTATTTTTTCTCACAAAAACATCTAGATAATATATTTACGAGAATTTTTTTTATTTAGAATCAATTTCTGGAATTTTTCTCTAAACAAACTATAGAGAAAGATGGTTGAGCGCTAATTGAAAGATCATTGTAGAACTGGGCAATATGACTTAAATCAATCAATCCTCCTTCTCCAAGATGACACCCATCCTTCCAGTGAATCCTAACCACATCATGTGATCCAGACACTTGTTAGTCCCAGTGCTGCCAGATAAGGTTACATACTTTCTGATATTTTTGAATTTGTCAATACATCAGGTGACTGCCAGCTCCAATCAGCAGGTTCCCACGATCAGTAATCCAATATATCCGTCCTCCACCGACAGAGCGTGGGTCGAGTCCGAGCATGGTGGCTCCTCCCCCTTCACGAGCCTCAATTGGAGTAAAAAGGTTTTCCAGTGTGTAAGTGACCACGATACCAGATCCATAATTTCATTTTCAAGGAATTTGGGGGTGGGAGACTCAGAGACACACAAAAAGCAGGGAGAAAAGGGGTGAAAGCGGGAGCAGAACAGAAAGCGTGCGCCCTCTCTGAGATCAGCAAACAAATTATTAAGGAAAGCAACAAGTACAAATGATGGACAACTTTAAGTGACCATATCAGTGATTGTTGAACTCTTTCCCGTTATATGTGGTGCATTGTACAAACGATTCAGCTACAGTTAGCTGTTTTTTAGCTAATGTTTGTTGGTCACTGCAGTGTTTGTTCGTCTCAGAGAGACGGGCGTTCTTCCATGTTCGGCTGGATGTCTCTGTTTCAGGTGTTAGAATGAGTTTGTGGTGCTGCTGCTGCCTTTGACTGCGCTGGGCTTTAGTCAAATGTTGCAGTATGAGGTCTCTTGCTGCTCGTCTGTCACAGCAAACCACTGCGCAAAAAACTCTATTTATTTACTTTTTAAAACGCCCGCAACAGAAAATTCTAATTAATTAATTTAATTGATTTATCGCCCGTGTCTAGATCATTGGAGATTGTTGACCCCTAACTGAAACACTTTTACAGTAGCTACGTTTACATGGGCACATTTAATCGGAATAAACGCCCAATCAGATAAAAAATACGTCATGTAAACATGTCAATCAGAATGTTTTGATCCGATGCAGCCTGATCAGAAAGAAATTTACTTCCGATCGAGAGGGGTGGTTTTGTCCGATCTTCATTCGGATAGACGTGCATGTATACACCCATTCGGAAAGAAAGGGTGAAAAGAGCCCTTTGCGCATGCGTACAACTTCAGCGTGACGTCTTTCCGCTTTCACAGACTCAAGTAGAAAACATAGCGGGAAGTAAACAGAAGTGGTCTGCTGGTGCAGTCATCCTGCTCTCCTCTCCTGTGGTGGAGGAGCAGTAGTAATATGTATTCAGCCGCTAGCTTGGTTAATGCAACCAGTAAAAACCCAAACATAAAGGTAATCACCCGCAGAAGGTCCATATTGGGGATAACGTGAGTCAGCTCGAGCACACGATGGGGCGGGAAAGACGTGCAGAAAGGACGGAGTTTGTTTACTTTTTTTTCTTCCCCTGGAAAGACAACTCGCTGTGCGCATGCTCAACTCATTTAACCTGATTGAGTGCTTGGTGCATGTGTACTCATGGCATGATCAGATCATTTCAGTTAGTGTCCATGTAAACAGGGATTTGGGAATTCCGATCGACCAAGATTTTAATCAGATTGGGGAAATTTGGCGCATGTAAACGTAGCTACTGACTCTATGTAAACTCTTCTCAGGTGTGTGTTTTTAAGTCATTGTGTGAAAGATGAAGGACGACTGACTTTATCTTTCAAGCAGTTTATTGGAAGAGGATGTAATAATAAGTAAAGTGGTCAGCAGACAGTAGGAAGCTCTGGTGGATCATGTTGTACTGACATGGGAAGAACCATTAGATCTGTCAGACCATCCGGGTCCTAAACATTAGAACCCTGACAGACGAGTCCAGAACCTAACCTAGAAAACAAAGCAGTGGTCACTCAGGGTTATCTGATGGGCAGAAGAACAGGAGAGGGCTGCGGCAAAGAGACAGGAGTTACAAAGGAAAGGACAAGAGGCGAGGTCGAGGGTTGAAATCCACAGACAGACAGACAGAGTTTAGAAGTGTGTCCCATTCAACAAATGTGCAGTGAGACACATAGACAGACAGGTGTGTCTGTGGAGTGGGAGGGATTGGGGTGTGAGCAGGTGCAGGACAAGATGAACTAAGCACAGAGACGTTTACAAAGAACCCAAATCACAAAACCTACTAAACTAATGTGACATGAGGAGAGAACACCGTTTAATTCCTTGTACTGTATCAACAGTGAGTTTATTTTAGTTACATACAGTTTAAAACGGGACAGTGAGAAGGTCCTGGTTTTCTCTCTGTGGACTCCAGCTTCCTCCCAGAGACCAAAAACACACCTTGGTAAAGTTAAATTGTCCCTAGCTGTGAGTGAATAGTCATTTGTTTCTTTGTGGTCCTGTGATGGACAGGTGACCTGACCAGGTGTAGCCCCGCCTCTCACCCAGTGACCGCTGGAGACTCCTCCCTCCGACCCTAAACAGGAACAAGCAGGTCTAGATAACGACTGTCTGTCTGACAGAAGCAGATACTTTTATCCAGATGACGTCGAGTCCCCGTTGAACCAGCAGGTCTGGGTAAAATACCGAGACACACGCTCACGGTAATTTCACCATAAACGAGTCAGCGAGTATCAGATGTAAATTTATGGAGGTGGTTGTAACGTTTTACAGCCTGTGCTCTGAACTGGATGGGAGCTGTTGAAGTTATGATCTCAGGTTATGTGCGTTGCCACAGAAGGATTATAAACCTCTGAACAATTACAGCATCTTAATTACTGTTAGAACTGATCTCACTGACCAACTGAGAGCAGTAAAATGTCATGCAGCATGCTAAAAATACATGTTTTACTGTAAAACTATTGCTTTTAAGTAGAAGTTGGATTTTTCAGCGAGAACATTTTTGTTATGGATTTGATTTATTTAGGCTAAATCAAAGAAATAAAACAGGATTCCTGATTGTTGATGGTCTGAGAATCTAACAGAAGAAAACTATAGAATATAAAAACATCTGCCATGAACGGCCATGTTTTTAGAACCATGACTTTACAGTATATTGTTTATCTGTTGATCTGACTATCGAGGTAATGTGTTGTATAACTAAAAATATTAGTTCTACATCTTTTTAATCTACATTAATTGACTCCTTGACCATGAAAATATACTTTTAGGATTTGGAACGACTTTAATAGCATCATTAAAAAAGAATATTTTAACTGGTGGCTTTTATTCCCAAAATCAGATCAATTAATATTCAAGCCAGTCCAAATATTTTCGGAAAAATTCATCCACATCCCAAAATACAGAGTTATATCACAAAAACATAACCTCCATGGTGGATATAAATATAAAAAAAACAACAATAAATATTATTTATGACATCTGAGTCATTTAAGTTGGACTTTGTGCATATAATCTTCCTCCTACACGAGTCGTGAAACAGCAGAAATGTAGAGATTTGTTGTGGATCTGAGCAGCGATCAACTGTGATTGCAGAGCGTTCCTCCACCTCCTCATCAGTAGAAACCTCACTTAACCCCACAGAGGAGGAATATCTGCAGTTCAGGAAATGTACATATGAAAAGGAACAGAAATGATTTCTAATGTTTATGAATCTGAGCTGTGGCATTCAGGACTTTCACACACGCACACCCTGACTGCAGCTAAAGTGAATAAGTCGTCAGCTTACATTGATATTCATATTGTATCGCTGGCTGCATGCGGCTGAGCCCGTAGTCTGCTCTGCTCTCTCGCCACGAGCCACATAATCATCAGGGAGACGTCTAATGAGGCAGGAGAAAAAAATATTATGAGGGAAATCTGGACGGGTCGGCGTGCTCAACGGTCGGTCTTCAAATTCAATGAGAAATCCTTTTGTAAGAGCTTGAGGCAGGTGGGAGGGAGAGAGGAGGAAGACTGAGATGGACTGCGACAATGTCAGCTTTGGTCTGGTCAGCATGTGAAGATGATGAGTGAATATGAAGGCAGCTGATATTCAGCAGGAGAAGATGTTTGAGAGCACACAACTGGACCAGCAGGATGTTTGCCAAGCGGTTTAAAAAGATGGTTTACAGTCTTGGAAAAAGTTGAAAAATCAGAGTAGGACACAGTCTGCTTGGCCCCGAGAGGACCTTCTCTCTGAATCAGCTGTGTGGGGCAGCTCGCGTACCAGCCAGCAACCCAGATTCTGTCTTTGATCCGGTGGTTCTGCTGCTTCACGCAGCTTGACCTTTGTTCCCCTTGATAAACTCCACCCACTCGCCATCTGGTTGGGGTATTTAACATGAGGCTCAAAAAAAACAACTGAAAAAGTTCTTAAATAAGATTGTTTTTGTATAAAGACTTTCTTTTCTGTAATTATCAGCTTTTCTTGTGCAGGAGCTCTAAAACTGGAGAGTGGACAGTTTCATCCTTGTATATATTTACATAAACTGTTGTTTTGTTTTGTTTTGTTTTGTTTTTCTTGCTACAGCTCAGCTAAAGAGAACCAGAGGAGATTCCTGTCAGTGTATCATACTGTATCTGATATTCCTTCTGATTCTCATTGTACTCTTGCTTTAAAACTTGTATCATAGCTGTAGCAGATTTTTGTTGTTTTTTTACAAAAAAAAACAATTTAAATAAAATAAAATTTAAATAAATAAATAAATAAAAATAAGATTAAATAGATTAGATAGATAGATAGATAGATAGATAGATAGATAGATAGATAGATAGATAGATAGATAGATAGATAGATAGATAGATAGATAGATAGATAGATAGATAGATAGATAGATAGATAGATAGATAGATAGATAAGTTAGTTGGTCAGTGGTTAAATAAAATAAAAACGTACACATTCTTTGGCTCCTCTAGCTCTCCGTAACCTAAATCTATCTAATCTTTCAACTTTAATGTTGTGATTTATTTGTGCTATTGCCTCTCTCTTAAATATAAACTGTAATTTTTGACAAGATTATCAATAATCCTGCCTGCCAACCAGATTGCGCTGGAATAAAACATGTGTAGAATCACACTATCACAGCACGTACAACGGGCTCTGAAATTTTCTGCACTTGACACTAACTTGTGCATTTTATCAAACAGCTGCTTGTAGGCAAAGATCATCATCCTGTGTCTGTGCATCACTAATTACATACAATTACACACACATGAAAACAGTTTCAACTCAGGCTGTTTGATGACAGCGTCTCATTTTAAATTATTTTAGGGCATTTGGGATTTTTTTTGTTGTTTGTTTTTTAACACAATGTAATTTTGCGTTCAAGCGCAAACATCTGGCTCTTATTAGCAACCCCCACCATGTTTGGCTACATGCCGCCCCCTAGTGTGCACACGCCACTCAGCTGTCCACAGTCGTGTAAATAAATGTGCAGATCTGAAGGAATACATTTAATATGTTGTGCCTCGTCACAAGAAAACAAACCTGACATGGTTTAACCATTAAAATATTCTCAGTAAGTGTTGATTGGAATTTTGCTCTAGTCAAAAATGTAATAAAAATAAACAAATTAATATATGATATATACATTTATTCCAAATTATTGACGTATTCCCTGGTTAATAATCTGCATCTGGCATGTTTACAGGAATAAATTTGCTTCTAGTTACAAATTATTGTAAGATGACAAGAAAAAATGTGCATTTATGTTCATTAAAGTCTAAATCCAAAGTGATTTTTTCTAAAAATGTGAATGTTTTGATGCATCAGCTGCAGAGGAAGTGTGGATTGAGCAGCTGGTTGGAGGAACACAGACAGATTAAGACAGATAACTAAGTAAATGCTTTACAGTTCTGGCATGGCCCTGACTCACTGAACCAGCTTTGATTTATTCAGAAGGTCGATCTCTGACGCGGCGTGACAGCAGCATTCAGGTTCAACCTAAAGGCATTTATTTGCTTTTTTCACTTCTTGCAAGATTTGATCTTATAGATTTGTTTTTTTGTGCACATTTTATTTTATTAGTATTTACAGGGTTCCCATTATGTTACATTCTTATATTAAACAGTGTATAAAGGATTATTAATCTAATTTTACTGAACAGTTTGTACTATAAACATGAAATTAAGTGAAATCTGTTGTTTATCACTTTAGGTTAAAGGTTCAATATGTAAAAATTTTACAGGTAAATACTCACAAAACAGTCTAAAGTCCCACTGACATTGAAAATAAAGTCACATTGTAACAGATCTGGATCTCAGTCGGCTGGGTGGTCGCTAGTTTCTGTCATTTTAATAAACTTACCCCGGACTAGAATCATTATTTACATGTCCAGACTTCCTGGTTCCATAACGAATCACATGTGAGTCTGCAAGGCTGCCAAGTCTTCAACACAAGCAGCTGGAATTCAACAACGAGCAGCAGCAAAAAGTAAGAAACCACCACATCCTTCCAACTGATCAGCCGAGCTGCATGTAATGGGGCGTTCAAACGTACTTAGGAAAACTCAACACTAAATAAACAGACCTTCAGATATTCCCAAAAACTGAACAAATACAAGAGAAACAAAACGAGGATCAACATTGGAACTGGCAACCCAACAGAAAAATCAGGGAGGGGCGGGGCTGAAAACAAGAACTGCAGGATTTGAATTTGAAGTCTAATTCTTACATACTGTACCTTTAAAACATTGATTAAATGCACAGCTTCCAATTCATCTCCTTCTGAATGTGTTTTATATCCTCACATACTGTTTGTTTAAATGCAGGAAGAATTTTCCTTAAAATTAGAGCTCGTATCAGGATAAAACTGGAACACTGATTCAACAGCTGCTCGTGTGAAATAAAGCTCATTTTATTTGATGGTTTCCGAGTGTTTGTGCTGTTCCTGTCATCATTTCTTGTTTTGTTCTACATTCATGTTGTTTCTTCCATTTCACTCGACAACAACAACATTTCTGACATAAAACAGGTTTGACTTGAAGGGGTTTTTGGGGTCTGCTGTTTGTTACTTTAACGAGTCAAACTTTGTTCTTCAAAACAGAAAACACACACAACAAGCAGTCTGCTTCTATCTATCTATCACTGTTACAAATGACAATAAAGCAACAGAACACTATCAGATTAATTAATACCTTCAGGATAGTCCAAAAAAAAACAGGTCAGAACCGGTTCCTCGAGCCCACACTGAGACATTTCACGTATGGTGAATTAGATAAATGGCACACTTTGATCCTGACAAGTGAGTCTTAACTGGTCTCTTCAGCTGAACTCTTTAATCTGCCACATTTTCCTTTCCACTCTTCAATTTGACAAACACGATTTGAAGTGAAGCCTCCCACACAGTAAACAGCCAGAGGTGAGCTGCAAGTGGCTGAATGAGATATTTCCTACTCTGTGTTTACACGTCATGAATCTGCAGCAGCAGTCGGCTCGTCTGCTTCTGGAAACGCCAGGCTGTCGGTGGCGTGTTGGTCATTTGGTCATGTAAGCTGCGACTTCCTTCTCCAGACTCTGAGCGAAGCGATGGTTTAAGAAGAGCAGCTGTCCATGAGGAAGCAGGCGGCTGAGCAGAACATCGATACGGCTGCTCTTCAGCAGGACCTGAAGGAAAAAAGCTGTTAGTCAGGATTTTTATTAATGCAAATAAGAAGTAAGAGAATCTGCTCACCTCACTGCCCTGGCTCAGCATATGCACATTCTCCAAGCAGTGTCGGGTCAGGTTCTTCAAGGTTCCCTCAGCCAGCAGCAGGTTCTCATGGGGTTCACAGACCAGTGTGAAACCCAGACTCTGGACCCCCAGCCACAAGGCGCTCATCTCTCCAGAGAAAGGGTCTTGTGCTCTCAGACGCACCACGCCGCAGTCTGCATCCTGCACAGCGAGAGCCTCCTCACCCGGCACCGTGTCCGCAAACAGCCGACCCGAGGCCTCCCGGTACAGAGAGACGGCACACCGGACCTGCCTGAGAGAGAAGAACATCAACGCCAGAGGTACCAAACTAAAGAACATGATCATGTTCAGAGTGAGGCCGTAATTTAAAACACCAAAACATCCAGATTCTGACTGTGTGACTCAGAGGAGCAGCAGCTCAGAAGACTTATTACACATAAATAAAGAAATAAATTCATCTAAACAACAAAAAAAGTGTGACGTTGCTTTGTACAATGTAACACTTCAATTATTGTATTGAAAATACAACCTGATATTAGAAAGAGATTCTGTTGAGTCAGAGGGAGGGAGGACCGGCTCTGAGCATAGGCCACTCAGGCCATTGACTACAGCGCCATCTGCTGGATCCCAATTATTATTATTTGATTGTGAAATGCCTTTATTGTCCCACGGGGGGAAATTACATGAAGATACAGAGAACAGCTTGACCTTCACTCTCCAGGCTGCCAGAGCACGTGTGCCCGGCGCCAATTGCTCAGGTCAGCCAACGTCACACAGGAAAATACATACATACATGTATATGTATATATACATGTATGTATATAAGTACACATAAACCTGTGTTAGAAAAAAAACAGATGAATGAGACTATATGAGTGTCCCATTTGCATTCTGGATCTGCTGGATACCAATTATTATTATTGACATAAATTGAAGGAATTTTATCTGTTTAATTTTTGTCATTATTAAGTTAATAATGTTTTGAGTGTGTTTTTTATTTAACTGTTCCATTTATAGTCTGTACTATTTTATTTTAGAATAAATATGTATTGTAACATAATCCAGTTATTAAGTTTTGTTGTTTCTGTTCTCGACAGTAGGGGGCGCCAAAAGCATTTTTACCTAAATGGCATACCTATCAGAATGGCGTACCTTCAGTTAATTTTATCGTGTTGGTGTATTTTATTGCATATTATATACACACTATCTAATACATGCCTTGTACATTTAGACTTGTTGACAGACATTTTCAATTAACTAGTTTAACAAGTGAAGTCGTAAAGTCCCGTAATATGTTCGATTGGGTGTTATTAATGCTTATTTTTAATAAATTAGGTGTTTTTAATTCTTATTTTTAATAAATGTGGTGTTATTTATGCTTGTTTTTATTTATTTTTACAAAGTGAAGTCGTAAAGTCCTGCAACTCACCCACTTTCAAATAAAATAACAAACAAGAGCAGCACTTTAATCACACAAACCTCCAGCAACCAGAATACACTGATCCTTCAAATACATCATACTTCTGTTTAAACTGTATTTTTTTATTAAACCAGGGACTCTATAAACACCAGTATGCTGTTTTGAGAAAGTATGCTGAACTGACAGAACACTGGTCCTGGGTGGAGGTCTGAACTGGGACTGGAGTGTCCAGGTCTTCAGATAGGACACTTCCTTCACCAGTAGCAGCTTACACAAGGTGTTCACGGTGAGTTTTCTTTTCTCCAAACGTGATCAAACTTTTCCACTTTGGTTTCATCTCTTTAGAAAACACTGTTCTGTTGTTTGTTGGGAGGAAACTTTAACATCTACGCCACAATCCTCATTCTTTTTAGAGAGGAGAGACTTTTTCTTGGCAACCCTTCCAAATATCACAAGTCTTTTTTATAGTTATGTGGACGTGACTGGTTCAGGTTTGGTGTCATTTCTCTTAACGCTGCATGATCTGACCTCAGGGTAGACTTTCTGGGAGAGGATGGACAGCTGTCTTGAATGTTGTGAATATTTTGTCCTCATAGTAAAATGATGTCACTAGCTGATCGGGAAGATATCCGGTGAGCTGCTAGTTTTTCCAGCTTAATGTTTGGATGATGGAAACATCTGTCAAACTGTCAAAGTAAAGCTCAAGGGTATATGTTTGGGTTTAAACACCCCTGAGCTGAACATAAATGTCCACGCACCAGAAACTGTTTACTGATGATTTAACCTGCATGAAACCCAGATGTTCACTCAGCTGATGAGCACGTGCTTCTCCGTCACACTCTTATAGAAAGAAATCTGAATGAATAATTAAGGAACTTGCTTTTTTCACGATGCACTAACCTCGCTACGACAGATATCTTCTCCTTCTGCAGCAGCCTTCTCTCCTCCGGGCTGAGCTCATGGTGCTGCTCGGACAGAACCGCCTCATCTGGACCGAAGAATCGGGCGTACAGTACCCGACTTTCCCCGGAAGACAGCGCACTTACCGGACACACGGTGTGGATCAGAAAGCACCGCACCATTATCTCATTTAGGAGTTTGATAAAGCGACACAATCATCTGATTTGTTTACTTCCGTGTTGATCACGTGACTGCACTTAGCCGGACAGCTGCGTTGTGTGGTTCCAACCAGCAGGTGGCGCCCGCGATTCTTATTGTCATGTTTATCCACGTTAATTCAATAGTTAGGCTAAAAGTCTGATAGAAATGAAACAACTCTTCATCAGAATCCATCATCTGTTAGATATCTACAAATCAGAGCTGAAGTCAGTGATTTTTTGTATGAAAATGTTTAAACAAGATCTGTGTCACTAATGAGAGACAGCCGGCTGTGCAGAGGTTGATCAGAGAGTCACAGGGTCTCAGTGGATAAACAGAACCCCTGTTAACCCAGCAGCAGCTGCTGGTTACGCTTCTTCACTCTGAGGGGCCCCACTCAGCGCGTAAGTGTGTGTCTGTGTGTGAAAACGCCGTGACAGAAGGAAAAGGGCAGAAAACATCCACTCCAGCTTCCTGTTGACTTCTTCATCCTCCTCAACAGATCAGCTGTGAAGTACAGCTGCTCTGAATGATCCTGCCTCAAGTGATTCAAATGTTTGTGACACGCTCAGGATTTAATAAAACATTAGAAGCATTATAATTTTTGTTTAATAAAACATGCTGCAAGTTTGTCTCGTTTGACATTTTGAGGCTTTAAACAGGAAGTGATGAAACAGGAAGCAGCTCTTGTTTACATCTTATATGAACATTGTAAATGTTAGTGAACTCGTGTTTTTGTTGATAAAACAGTGAAACTTTCTATATCAGCTGGTTGTAACAACACTGCTTCATTATATATTATAATATATAATGAATATTAAATTAATAGCTTTCAAACAATACGAGCAGACAGAGATTTGAAGAGAAGCGAAAAAAGAAGAGGAGTTTGTCAGCTGATCACATCTGCAGTTACCTGTTGGGGGCGGAGCATCAGAGTATGTGACACGAGGAGGCTGAACAGATTGATAAGGAGGGCTGGTTCTGTCCTGGAGACTGAACTGGAGTCTCTTGAGTTGATTGTCCAAAGGAGGATGAAGAACATGATGGAAAACCCTCATCATCCTCTTCAGAACACAGTAACTCAACAACAGAGTGTCTTCAGTCAGAAGATTCTTCATAATCCGCTGCAGCACAGACCGATACAGGAGATCCTTCCTGTCCACACCTAGAACCCTCTACAGGAGATCCTTCCTGTCCACACCTAGAACCCTCTACAGGAGATCCTTCCTGTCCACACCTAGAACCCTCTACAGGAGATCCTTCCTGTCCACAGCTAGAACCCTCTACAGGAGATCCTTCCTGTCCACACCTAGAACCCTCTACAGGAGATCCTTCCTGTCCACAGCTAGAACTCTCTATGGCTCCCTGAAAAACAACTGAGCTACAACAACACTTGAATTTCCCTTTGGGGATTAATAAAGTATTTTTGATTTGATTTGATTATATATATATTTCCCTAAATCAGCAGCAGCTGCAGGTCAACAGGATCTTTCTGTGTTATGAAATGAGCTGCTGACATAAAGCGAATTATAAAAGTTAGTTTTTTCACTGCTATAGCCACACATACACACACATGCATGCCTACAATTCACTCAACTTAGTCCTAATAATTACAGCCCATAAAAATGCGGATAATCAGAAAGAGAAACGCTCACGTCAGGATCAGATGTCAGTAACTTGATAGATTTCTGGTGGATTTTGGTCTCTTATTTCTTTCCTTCTTCTGCTCGGATCTGTTTATCTGTAACATTCATTTACATCCACGATGACACTGAGACTGACTGTGTTTGTTCAGCAGAACTTGAATCCTGTGGAACTTATTTCAGCTCAAACATATTCGACTGTGCTCATCAAACACAGTTCTCATCACATCATCTCGTCTCCTGAGTCCATTTCTCATTCAGAAACAGACAAACTATCAGAAACAACCGATTCTTCATCTGATTCTCCATTTTATGTTAAATCACTTTGTTTACGTCTCCGGTTCCTGTATTTCATCACTTCCGGTAAATGAAAATACATAAATATACATATTAGAGGCCTAGAGCACAATTATATCATACTGATTAATATGAGGTTATAATATGACCATAAAGGTCACATGACACATACACTTTAAAGTTTTTCAAGCTTCTAAATACTTCCTGCAGCAATGCCTGATGGGAAGATGTTTTATCTGTACACACTCCTTTAAAGGAAAGTTTTAAATTGACATCAATTTTTAAGACAAATCTCAACATTTATTTTTACTGTTATTAGAATCTTTATTGCTCCTGTAGCAACAAGATGTCGCACAACGAAATGAAGATTCAGTTTTCCAGCACAAACAAAGTAAAACACAAGTACTCAAGTTAAACCGAGATATATTGTGTTGATGAACTTTTACCAGATTGTATTTCTGTAAAAATAAGTGATTTTAACTTTTAAATGTCCATTTCAAGGATGTAAAAGATAAAAGAAACATTAAAGGTCATTTTCTTTCCATATTTAGTAAGAAGCTTCAACTGAGATTACATGAAGATTGTGAAACAATATAGTCCCTGCAGCAACTCTACTGACTACATTAGATCAGGATCAAGGTTAAAATGATGCTGGAAATCATTACCGACTGTTTAGATGTGATGCTTTTTATCAGAATGTATGTAAACAGGGAGGAAATTAGTGGGCAAATAACAATTAGTTAAAATCTTCATGTTCAGCATATGAGTGAAGCCGAACCTCTCTGATGCTGCATTCAGGTTTCAATATGATCCGTCTTTGGAACAAAGGCAGCAGTGAGCTGCAGCGGGTGTCAAACACGCCACAAAAACATTGCAACATATTGCAAATGTCAGTGTTTCTGATCTGAGTCACGTTTCCCAGTGATGAACCGAACCAGCTGAACAACAGGATGTGGGTGAAGGGAAGGACAATCAACCAGATGTGAGAACCAATCAGGACGAGACCTGTGATTTTAAAATAAAGGAAGCTAAAAACAACAATATCTTTTTGTCCCAGCAGGATGAAATAAAAACATCCTGTGATGTGAGGAAATCATCTCAAGACAATATGGAAAGAACAGAGTTCCTCAAAATCCTTCACAGCCACATCTGGCCTCCAGTGTTCTTCATTAAATGCTTCACTTGTCAGGTTGTAAGACTTTGATTTGCAGGTGGTTTGTTGGTTTACTGTGAACATCTGCTGACAGCAAACTGGTGTTTATAGATGACAGCAAGGCCGGAGCTTCCTGCAGCACCCGGCTGTGGGTACGATAACCTGAGACAGGATGGGCGGGGCTGTTTTTAAACTCATTCAACAGGAGCTTCAATTTAGTTTCATGACAGGTCAAACGATCTGCTAGAGGAGTGTTCAGCTGATCCAAAGCATGTCACAAACACCTAGATTATCAAATATATATTTATGTCAGATTTAATTAAGAAAAGAAAAATATTTATTGTTAAAATTTGAGCAGGAGAACTTCTAAAAAACAATCTGTTGTCAGATTAACTATTAATATTACATAGAGCCATGTCAGTGGACCCCTTTCTACTTCTAGCTGCATTAGAACCACCATCACTGGGTGTAGGTGAGAGAGACAAACCTTCAGCTCAATCCACTGGTTGCTTTAAATATTTCAGTCTCACGCACTTCAGATCTTTAAGATTTTTATTTCGGGAGTGTGACACAGAAAGTAGTGAGAGGTCTGCTGAAGGCCAAAAGGCTCGTCTTGATCATGAAGTTTAAGGAGAGGTTGTTTACAGCTCGTTGTGCTGCAACGTGACTTCTGAGAAATCATCTGATTCTTTTACAACATTTACACTATCAGACGTGTCACGTTTTAACGGCACGTGATCCTAATAACAGAGCTGTTAACCTCTTGTGAAAACATGTCGGGCTGCCTCCACAGAGGAATGTGTGTGAGAAAAGAGGGAGGGGGAGCAAGTGGTGGAACAGCCAGGCCACTCCCAAATCTGGCTGCTGGAGGGAACGTTTGAAAAACAATAAGCTGGTTGCAGACGAGCCTCAGACATGCCGAGGAAACCGACGGCACGTTAAGGTTCATGGAATCAAAATAATCATTTTAATTCACAGAAAGAAAAGTCCATGATTCATTTAACACATGTTGGATCTTTATTTCAGCCCCCCCCCACAAGCCTGCACCAAAATACCGAAGCCACCCAAGTCATTAAACATGTCTGCCGAGGGGAAGAAGTTACATCTCTGAAAATTAAGGAATCAAAAAAAAAAAAAAAAAAGATGTTCAACCAAAAATCTTTTCACTCTTGCCGACCTGCAGCATCAGGAATAAAAAAAAGGAATCATGTACGGTAACGTTCACAGGTAGGTTGTGTGCTTTGGTATCCGACTGAGAGGAAGTGTTGCAGCTGATCAGGAAGGAGAGAAAAGAAAATGTCTGCTCATCTTTTACAAATCATCTAATATCCAGTGTGGTTTAAAAAAAACACCCGGATAAAGTTCAACAAGGAAAACACACAATGGTCAAAAGGAGGTTTAAACTATTAAAAAAATTTAAATAGTATCAAAAAGCACCAGACAACTTCTAGGTATTAAAGTTAAGTGCTTCCATAAGATCAAACAGGAGGAATAAAAAGACACAGAACTTCTGCAGCTTGGTTTGGTTGGATTATTGCAATCTGGTACTGAATGTGCAGCCAGTACCAGCATGTTTAATCAGAACCTTTAGATGCAGGAGCAGTAGGTCCAAGTGGTTTTTAAAAACTCAATTCACTTATATAAAAATATTTGGTGATGCAACTTGGAGTTTTCTTCCATTTACATCTTTCCCTCTTTGAAATTTGCATAAATATTAAACGCTGATCCCCAAACGTGTCTCCTTGTATCTGGGCGTGGCCTCGCGCTCGTTGAGCTGGTGCTGAATCCGGTGTGGACCTCATATGTTCTTCAGCCGGCTGTACATGTCTCTCTTGCTGCGTTCACCGGCCCAGGTGCGACTTTTGAGGCGAAACTTTTTCAGGTCCTCCTTGAAGTCTTCGTGGTGCATGGGCCGGTAGGACTGAGGCTCACACTGGGACTGCACAGGACACAGAGACACAGACAACATGAGACATTTAACAATGATTTCACATTTTAAAAACCATTTCAATCAATTTTAAATTCCTCTGAATGTTTAAATAATATCTGTCTAATAAGGTGTTTCTAAATCTCCCATTTATATCATGTTCATATCGAGAAACTTACCCTGAAATGAGGGAAGAAGTCTTTGTATCCCCCCTTGAGGACGTAGAGTTCAGGGTAGTGAAGTTTGGGATATTCGTTCATGGCGCGGTCTCGCTCCCTCACGAAGCGGCACATTCGAGGACCTCGTTCTGATGAGAACTCACAGTGGAAGATGATGACGACTCGTTTGTCTGGGCTGGAAGGGACGATGGGGGTCTTCAGGAGGAAATCCTCCACCTGGTCTTCCTGGTGCAGGTTTAGAGCTCCCTGCAACAAATTACCACAACATGAAGTCGCGACTAGAAGACGAGTCGATGTGAGGAATGATATGAAATATGGAGGTGAAGAGAGAATCGAACCCTTTTTGTCCACGCCAACAGGAGACGACTTACCTTGATGTGTCCGCCTTCAAACTCGTAGGGGTAGCGACAGTCGATGACGATGACTTGCTCGACGAGTTGCTCGAAGTCACCCGTGAGAGCTGCCACCATCTGAACGCCACGAGAAACATTTTTACTGACACTAATATTAAAATCCTGACCATGAGGACGAGGGTGGACTCACCATGTCTGACGTGATGTACTTCAGGTCCTGATGTTTTCCCTCCACTGTCGGCAGCACGAACGGCTACGAAAAGAACTCAACCGTAAAAACTCCGACTTGTTTAGGTGAAAACCTCAGCTGAGTTCTGAGACGGTCTTACCTTAGTGAAGTCTCCTATCAGCTCAAAACTGTTCTCCCTGTCCAGCAGCTTTTCAATCTCTGCATGACAGAAAGACTTGGACCTTTGCAGAAGTGAAAACCCCTGAACAGAGAAGAAGAACCAGATTTAGAGACAAAACAGATCTGTGTCATATTTATTACAAACACATCCAGGTCTTAAACTCACCGTTCTGGGAGATTCTGGGTAGTCTTCCAGGGCGGTGACCTGCGCTCCTGCCAGGCTGCGACGTCTCTTCACCGTAACAGGCGTGTTTTCATCCGTGGGGCAGTCGGGGCGCTTCATAGAGAGGCGGGACACTGGACTGGGCATGGAAGGTGAGCGAAACAGGTTTCGTGGTCGACACCGGATTACAGGCTTCAGGAGATGGAAGAAAAACATAAACATGCTGCGTTTTTTATTTTATGACCTCAAGAGTGCAAGAGGTTAAAACTAAAACTTACAGAGTCTTCTCCGGTGTTGTCAGCCATCAGCGGGGCAGTGAGCAGGCTCGCCATTCCCGTAGGCATCCCAGAGTCATCCTGAAAGTAACAAACATCCTGTCAGGGATTATTTCTATTTACAGAACAATAAATACATTAAATCACACTTGTTCAGTTTTCAAAGAACCTTAAATATTCAAATTTCGGTGGTATAACTCACCTCCATGTTGTCGTCAAGTATGTCTAAAAAGCCGTCGTCATCATCGTCATTTAGAGAGGCGGTGAGGGAGGAACGTCTCAGAAAGACGGGGCTTGAGTTTAACGAGTCGGGTTGTTTGCCTGAAGGAGACGAGAGCTGGACCCGAAAAAAAAAAAAAAAAAAAATCACACAGAAGTTAGTTTGTTTGTTTCTGAAACCAGATCCCAACCTTCAGAACAAACAAGATTTATCACACGTTCTCTTACCATGAGAGCTGGCGCCGAGTTGGGTCGGAGGGCAAAGGCGTCCTTCGAACGTTCGCTGTTGAAGGAGCGCAGGCGACACCGTGACACGGGCTTGGATGGTTTTTTGAATTCGAAGCACTCCTGTGAAAAAAAAAGAAAAAAATGAAATTGTCGGAAGCACAAACAGAAAACTACTTCTCCTGTACAGACAGTGATCACTGCTGTAACTCCAGTGATACAAACTAGAGAACTCAAGTTTAATCCAAAAGATACACAATGCCTTCACCATGGCAACAAGATAAAATCACCAGCTGCAGAAATACTAGAAACACATTCTGAAAGGTTTCAGGCTCGCTGACCTCTGGAACGTTCTCCTTGTTGTCGTGTTGAGAGACGTCTGTCTGCGCAGGTTGCTGGCTGAATATTCCATAGCGGTTAGAGTCCGTCTCCTGTCCTTTCAGAGACGGACTAAAGCCCAGGAGCTGGAGCTGATGGGGGGGTGAAGTTACAGATTTAGTTCAAGCTGCAAATCTTGTAACTTGAATAAAATGTTCAATAGGCTGCAAACCCTGAACGGTCAACACCAACATGCACACAAAAACATCACAAAGCTGCTTACTGGTAACGAGTTGATTCTTCGAATTGGCATCTTCCTATAATTAACAGAGATGGAAATATAATTAATACAAGTACAGTTTGATTAATAAACCCCAACATGAAACATCAGGTGAGATTAAAAAGAAACTTACTGGCTGACAACTCTGCTTGACTGCTGAATGGCCTTTTCAAACCTGTTTAAAAATATAAATAAATAAATATTACTGGAAAGATGCTTCACATTTAGTTCACACTAAACCTTCCAGTCAAAACAATTCAATCTTTCCTGTTTGAACTCTTAGGAACCAGGAAACAGTTGGACCTGAGGAAGTTCAGTGAATCAAAGCAACAGGAGGAGGTCCTTTGCATTGGAGTCATGCCCACCTGTATGCTAAACAAGCTGAGAGCCCAGTGTGGAGCTGAAGGGGGGGAGGAGAGCTGCATCCTCTGATTAACAGATGCCTGCTGGGCCCCATTCTACCTCAGCTCTTTGTTTGCTGATGGGGGGAGCGTGTCTCATTCATTAAAGACCAGAAAAGGGGCAAGCAGGGGATTTTTTTTTTTTAGCTGTGCCCTCATTTCAACAGCACAGACACAAAAATACCCCCCTCCTCCCCTTCTCAACTGAAAGAGTTCTGCTTTAAAAAAAAGTGTGCCAAAACCCAGAAGGGGTGGGTATCATTAAACCCAAGAGAGCATAACCTCCCCCAACCTGGAAACTTCTTAGCAACCAAACAGCTGTGAAAGGAGGTGAATGAAGTATTTAGCACCTAATGCTGCTGCAAAAGAACACGAGTCAGACAGGAGCAGATGTCTGCAGGGACTCATCCAGGACTCGAGAGGCCACCCAAGATCAGGCAGCTGAGAAACAAGCCAAGTTAACAATGCTGAGCACAATTCCAGCAAGCAAGTTTCAGTTTGGGGGTCTGAATCCAGTTTCTAACTCTTAATGCATAATAAAGATGATTAGTTCCTCATCAGCAGGAGTCAGAACATGAACGAAGCAGCTACATTGAATAGTTCTGCAGATCAGAAACAGTTTGTAGGGTTAGGAAAACAAGAAATGGGCCGAGGTCACAAACTGATAAGAGGACAAAAACTTACACATCTTCCAGTTCTCCGTCCACGGGGCTGGGGAAGTCCAAACCAAGTCCTGAAAGAAGAAATGTAAACTAGAGATTAAACTACTGACTGAACCGCAGATTTAATTTGACTGATAGAAACAACAAGGCCCACATGCGGCATGTCACGTGACTTTTTGCAATTCAATCATAGGTAAAACATCATGCAGCTCCAGACAGTTTAAAATGAAATGATTGTTCAGGGTTTAATAAACCATCATCTGATTCACGGATACTCTGAAACAAACTATTAAACATGAATGAACACGAGGTCCTAAGCATTTGTTTCAGTAGCATCACTGAACAGAGACGATGGATTTAACAGGAACTCACCAGCATCAGATGAGACATCAGAGGCAAAAGACGGAACCTTCTCAAGGGGGAAATTTTTTCTACTTTTTGGCGTATCACATTGGCTGTAGGATAAAAACATTAAAATAAACTTAATCAGACGTGTCAGGAAATGTCTACAATAAATACGGACTTTATGGGCACAAAATATAAAAACACGGCGATATAAAACCAAGGATTATTATAATACGTACTTTCCAAGTCCAGCTAAATTGTTCATGTCCAGAGCCAGATTGGTGACCGGAGACAGCACAGTCGCTGGGCCAGGTGAGAACAGATTCCTGCAGTGCGTGTTAGTTGCGCTCACATCAGGCAAAGTGAGCGAGGAAAGTCCGGGGATCGCTTCGGGCCTGCTTTTACAGACGCCGTTTAGTGACGAAAAATTGCCAAAAAATGACTCCATCTTTAAAACTGTAACACTTCAACAGACGGCACTACTCTGTGATAAATTTATTCTGAGCTACGAGCCAGACAACGCCAATTAGCACCGCAGTCAAGACTTCACGTTAACCCGGAAGCTAACGAGCTAGATGGCGACAAATCAAGATAGCATTTCCAAAAATGTGATCCGAAGCACCAGATGCAGGTGATTCGGCAGCTCCGTGCGGAGTAACCCTTTCATTCGGCCTTGTTAAATTACTGGAGCCACATAACTGATATCTGTGTTGGAGCACAAACTCTCTTGACAGCCTCAGCTTTCTCACAAAGACCGACGCGCTGCACGTATTTATGTTCAAAATAAGAGTCTAGAAGCGGCAAATTTTCAGCCAATCAGAGTCGTTGCACTATCACGCTAGCCAATCAGAGTTTGAAAAGACTTATTCCGTCCTCGCACCGGATGTGACATTTTCATCCAGTCCGTGCAAGAATACCTAAAGGAAAACTTGTTTAAAATCTTGTTCATGTATTTGTTTCATTTAACTTAAACGTTATATTAATGACTCACCTGACAGAAAAAGTAAACCTGACAGATAGAAAATACTCAATTACACAATTTAAATAAATACATTTTTAAAAGTGAAGTGATCTGAAACTATTTTAAATAAAAGAACAAATTGTCCAATTGTATCATTGTGTATATAACTCTGTAAAGGGAATTACAATTAAACGTTTTTTAAATGTAATAAAAGGGTATAAACCTTTCTTTGAATCTGAATTATGTTTTGCTTATACAAAGTTACATTTTTCAAAAAAATAAATGTCTTTGATTTGTAATTATAAACAGCTTTAATTTAAAATCACCTTTACCTTTCCACAGTGCAAAGATTTTATACTTTCCAAAGATCCAGAAACTCGGGGAAAAAAACAGTTCTGCTTTGTGAAGTCTTGCACAGTTTGGGGAAGGAAGCAGCTAACAGAAAGCAGTACAAAGAGTGAAAAGGATGTTCTCACTTAGCTAAAATAAAGAATTCTGACATTAAAAAGTTTGGCTCTGGTTTGCATTTTCATCTGCACTTATTTCTAAAAATACTTATATTTTGTTAATTTTTCACTCATTAAACATTTCGGGTCAGTCACGAGTAAAACTGTCATGTTTCATCCATTCATCTTCTAAACCTGCTTATTCCTGTTCAGGATCTCCAGCAGTCTTTGGGCAAGAGACAGGGGACAACCTGGACAGGTCACCAGTCCATTGCAGAGCCACACATAGACATACAACCACTCAAACACACGGACTATTTAGAGTCACCAATTAAACTCTTGCATGTTTTTGGACTGTGGGAGGAGACCAGAGTCTCCATAGAAAACCCACACATGCACAGGGAGAACATGCAAACTCCATGCAGAAAGACCCCGGCCCAGAATCAAACCCAGGACCTGCTTGCTGCAAGGCAACAGCTCTACCAACTATTCCACCATGCAGCCCTAAGTATCTCAAACTATTATTAAAGTCAAATATTACTTAAACCACTTGGTGTGTTGTGCAACTAACCCTAACCCTAACCCTTACCCACTTTATTTGTGGATTGAGGATTCTAGTTTTTGCCTAACTAAGCAGAGATATTTGTTTTGGTCCAATCAATCCATCTTTTTTTATCAGATAATGTCCTTGGTGAAGCCATGGCAATGTGCTTTGGGTCTTGCATAAGACAAAATTCTTAAAGTTTTTAGCAGTAAATCATTAAACCACTAACATGTAACCTGTTAAACTGGAAGTTACCTAACTAACACAAACCAGTAAAAACACCTTGGTATTCTGCCTGAGGTTTATGTTTAGTGGGTGTTTCTGCAGCTTCTCCTCTACGCCATTAAAAATATATATCTATATATCTTCTAAGAAGTCAAATTCTTTGTGCATTCTACTTCACAGCATTTACAATGCAGATACACTGATGCCTGATTCTGAGTTTCATTGTCTTTTAAACACAAAAATCTGGGGGGTATCTACCTCCAGTTTAGAGAGTAAACTGTCCACTGCCATGTTCTTTGTTCTGCTAAAGTATCCATGGAACTGACGTTGCAAATGCAAATTACATTTAATGAAGTTTCCTTTAGCTGTATAAGCAGAGATCTTTGGTTCCTGGTTCCACACCCCGGATCTAGAAGCAGAAAACAAAAGATAGAGCGAAAAAAAGACACTCACCTCAAATAAAACCTCTTTTTTTTAAACCTAGCACCATCTTTCACATTAAAACTACTCTCATATCAACAGACACAAATACTGAAGTAAAACATTCAGAATCAGATGATGAACTAACAGCATTTGATGCTAATTTCACACATGGAGACTCGTTCTCCTTCAGTCTGGTGCAAAATCATTAACACGTGGTATCTATGCGTTCCATGAACTTACAGGTTAATGCTAAAATATCTAACCATGCTTTACTGCAAATCCCATCTTCCTCAGGTTCCAAAAAAAACAACAATTACTACTTTATTATTCCTGCGCACATGATGCAAAATATGCAGTTTCTTTGGCTCAACAAGCCAAAACCAGCAACTGGTTTGATTGTAAATTTGTTCACACTTAAACTGGTTTTAATCTGGTGCATCATTGCTGCACTGAGTGCAAACTCAACACAGGCAAAGGTCACACAGGACAGTCACAACGTGCCATGAATAGATAAAAATAAGTACAACAATAACACAGATGTAATAATCTATAAACAGACAAAGGTTAACTGATCTTATTATTTTACTGCCACTGTGGTAGAAACTCCCTGTTGAAAAAACATCCTGCTTGAGATAAAGTTTATTGACAGTTTTTACTTTGTAACAAGTTTAAATACTAGATTTGAGTCCTTTTAGTTAAAAACATTCACTTCTTTTCTCTCGCAGCACAAATCGAGACAGTAGCTACGTTTACATGGGCACATTTAATCGGAATAAACGCCCAATCGGAACAAAAATACGTCATGTAAACATGTCAATCAGAATGTTTTGATCCGATGCAGCCTGATCAGAATGAAATTTACTTCCGATCGAGAGGGGTGGTTTTGTCCGATCTTCATTCGGATAGACGTGCATGTATACACCCATTCGGAAAGAAAGGGTGAAAAGAGCCCTTTGCGCATGCGTACAACTTCAGCGTGACGTCTTTCCGCTTTCGCAGACTCAAGTAGAAAACATAGCGGGAGGTAAACAGAAGTGGTCTGCTGGTGCAGTCATCCTGTCATCCTGCTCTCCTCTCCTGTGGCGGAGGAGAAGTAGCAATATGTATTCAGCCTCTAACTTGGTTAATGCGACCAGTAAAAACCCAAACATAAAGGTAATCACCCGCAGAAGGTCCATATTGGGGATAACGTGAGTCAGATCGAGCACACGATGGGGCGGGAAAGACGCGCAGAAAGGATGGAGTTTGTTTACTTTTTTTTCTTCCCCCGGAAAGACAACTCGCTGTGCGCATGCTCAACTCATTTAATCTGATCGAATGCTTGGTGCATGTGTACTCATGGCATGATCAGATCATTTCAGTTAGTGTCCATGTAAACAGGGATTTGGGAATTCAGATCGACCAAGATTTTAATCAGATTGGGGAAAATTGGCGCATGTAAACGTAGCTAATGTTTTAACTGATGTTCATGCAGCTGAGATTCTTACTGTATATGTTCTCATAGAAAAACCAAGAGGTGATGATCAGATCATCTCTGTTTCTTACTGAAAGCAACATTAGTAAAACTATTTTTAGCTAAACCTTCATCAAATGTCTGAAGTTTAGAACATGACTAAATTTTAGGACTTTTATCTGGACAGAGGCAAAAGACAAACCTCTGTGTCAGAACATTTAGTGATAAATAAGTTATAATAATAATTACATATTTATAATGAATAAACATAAAGAACTAATCGTCATGCTTTAGTAAACGGAAGAGGTGTGAGGACAAAGTCTCAGTCTAGATCCATGTTTAAAGAATTAAAAATAAAACTGGTTTTCTGCTTAATTACCCTTCTACTACCACGGTGTCACCGGTGACACCGTGGTAGTAGAAGGGTTAAAGGCATCAGCAGGCGATGTGTTTGTAAGACTGAATAGAAAAAATAAGTGTATTAAACATTTAGCTGTTTAATGTCTAACAATGTACAGTGGGGCAAAAAAGTATTTAGTCAGCCACCAATTGTGTAAGTTCTCCCACTTAAAAAGATCAGAGAGGCCTGTAATTTTCATCATAGGTATACCTCAACTATGAGAGACAAAATGAGGAAAAAAAATCCAGAAAATCACATTGTCTGATTTTTAAAGAATTTATTTGCAAATTATGGTGGAAAATAAGTATTTGGTCACCTACAAACAAGTAAGATTTCTGGCTTTCACAGACCTGTAACTTCTTTAAGAGGCTCCTCGGTCCTCCACTCGTTACCTGTATTAATGGCACCTGTGTGAACTCGTTATCAGTATAAAAGACACCTGTCCACAACCTCAAACAGTCACGCTCCAAACTCCACTATGGCCAAGACCAAAGAGCTGTCAAAGGACACCAGAAACAAAATTGTAGACCTTCACCAGGCTGGGAAGACTGAATCTGCAATAGGTAAGCAGCTTGGTGTGAAGAAATCAACTGTGGGAGCAATTATTAGAAAATGGAAGACATACAAGACCACTGATAATCTCCCTCGATCTGGGGCTCCACGCAAGATCTCACCCCGTGGGGTCAAAATGATCACAAGAACGGTGAGCAAAAATCCCAGAACCACACGGAGGGACCTAGTGAATGACCTGCAGAGAGCTGGGACCAAAGTAACAAAGGCTACCATCAGTAACACACTACGCCGCCAGGGACTCAAATCCTGCAGTGCCAGACGTGTCCCCCTGCTGAAGCCAGGACACGTCCAGGCCCGTCTGCGGTTTGCTAGAGAGCATTTGGATGATCCAGAAGAGGATTGGGAGAACATCATATGGTCAGATGAAACCAAAATAGAACTTTTTGGTAGAAACTCAACTTGTCGTGTTTGGAGGGGAAAGAATGCTGAGTTGGATCCAAAGAACACCATACCTACTGTAAAGCATGGGGGTGGAAACATCATGCTTTGGGGCTGTTTTTCTGCAAGGGGACCAGGACGACTGATCCGTGTAAAGGAAAGAATGAATGGGGCCATGTATCGTAAGATTTTGAGTGAAAACCTCCTTCCATCAGCAAGGGCATTGAAAATGAGACGTGGCTGGGTCTTTCAGCATGACAATGATCCCAAACACACCGCCCGGGCAACGAAGGAGTGGCTTCGTAAGAAGCATTTCAAGGTCCTGGAGTGGCCTAGCCAGTCTCCAGATCTCAACCCCATAGAAAATCTCTGGAGGGAGTTGAAAGTCCGTGTTGCCCAGCGTCAGCCCCAAAACATCACTGCTCTAGAGGAGATCTGCATGGAGGAATGGGCCAAAATACCAGCAACAGTGTGTGAAAACCTTGTGAAGACTTACAGAAAACGTTTGACCTCTGTCATTGCCAACAAAGGCTATATAACAAAGTATTGAGATTAACTTTTGTTATTGACCAAATACTTATTTTCCACCATAATTTGCAAATAAATTCTTTAAAAATCAGACAATGTGATTTTCTGGATTTTTTTTCCTCATTTTGTCTCTCATAGTTGAGGTATACCTATGATGAAAATTACAGGCCTCTCTGATCTTTTTAAGTGGGAGAACTTACACAATTGGTGGCTGACTAAATACTTTTTTGCCCCACTGTAAATGGTTTAACTTACAGAGAACCTCAGGAGACAGAGAAGTGATCAAGTCCAGTTTGTCTCTGTTACTAAACCTTTATTTAACTCAATGTAATTCATTTTTACTGAAAAAGTTTATTAAAAAAAACTCATTTCAAGTCTCTTTACAGAAACATCAAGTCAATTAGTAGAAATAAAATATTTCCTGTCTAAGGAATCAACTGATTGAGTTGAATCTTCAGCAGCATGAACAGGAGACGGTAGAAACATGAAGAACCTCCAGCAGAACCAGAACCAGGAGGAACCTTCTGCCTCAATCCGATCTGAGAGGACGGAGACAAACGCTGATGGATTCAGAGATCCAGGATCTTCTTTACAACAACCGTTGGTTATTTATTCAAGATTCAATAAAATAAAAGCTCAAATCAAAGTCCAGCTCTGAGAGATGAAGTAACGTTTATCACCTACAGCCAGATGTTGTTTCAGGAGACCAGCTCAGGAAGCATGTTGCTGTTCCTTCCAGCTTTCTGAACCCTGTTCAGTCCAGAACTCCAGACTTACAGCAACAATAAACTTTAATAACAAAGATGTTTCTGAATATTGATGGTAGCAGACAAAGAACTACATTGTAAATAAATATAAATAGATAAAAACATACCTAAAATAAACAGTTTTAAAACAGGTTTAAAGGTTTGAAGAGTAGAAGAAGAAAATGCAGATTTACACATGAGGAATTCCATTCTTGGTCAAAGAAAGATTATAATGATAAGTCAGTGGTTGTGCAGTAAAACCAGCTGCGTGGCTTCAGGTCGGGACCAGCTGATCTTCTCACATCTAGAATTTTAACAGCTGTTTGCGCCACTGAGATTAACCTGAAAGTGAGAAGTTACTGAAAAAAGAAGTAACATGAGCAGCTTTTAAAAAGAACCAGAAGAACTAAATCAGATAAGGATCCAGATCAGATCTAGTCCTGAGCTGGGTCATCAGGTGAGCGGTGTCACACCTGGACAGGTCGTCCATCACAGAGACAGACAACCATTCACACTCACACCTAGGGACAATTTAAAATCACTAGTTAACCTCAAGCATATTTTTGGTCTGTGAGAAGCTGAAAACCCACAACTTCAAGCAGAAAGGTCCCATTCTGGATTCGAACCCAGGACCGTCTCACTGCAAGACAACAGCACCACCAACCAGAGGTGGGGGCACAGGCTTCTAAAAGAGTGGCACATGTAAATAATATTAATAATATTTTCCTTTATTAATCCCTCTTGGAGGAAATTCAGTTCATAAAATGGTCCCATAACCTTAAAAAAATCTATTTTTTACAAAATTATAGACCCTTTATCATGATTTAAGTCGCCATAAAACAAAATGAAGTAAAAATCTTTCAAACTGCACTTCAATTAAAAAATTTTGATTAATAAAAGTATTGATTGAATTTGATTGTCTCAGCTTGGGGGGGGGCTAATTGGAAGGGTGGCCCATGCCCCCCTGGGCCCCCCTCTGGACACGCCCCTGCTACCAACCAACCAGCCATGTTAGTGATTTTCTTTATTTTCCTCATGATTCTTTAATGAAACAAGGAGAAGGTTTGATATTAACAATTCCAGCCAGGATTTGGATTTATAATAAAACTCAAAGAAAAAGTTTTAGTTCCATAAAATCAATAATTTGCTTTGGCTTTTCCTGATTTTTAACCAAGTGTGCATCACACTAAAACACTGATCTCATATTATAGGTTTGTCTTATAATAATTTATAATTTGTAGAATTCTAAAGATCGAGAGCTAAAAGTTCAGATAATTTTGAAATTCGAACACCGTGATGAGCATTTGGATTCATTAACATTTATTGTTGCAGCAGCATCGACACAAACTTTAGTTCAAATGATTCATCACTTCAAATCACACAGACATGAAACGAAAAGACACGTTCAGCATTGAACACATGACACCATGCAGGAGATTTAACAAAGACTCCTCAAGAGAAACATGTCCAAAAACATGTTTGTGATGATTCCACCATTCTTCCAAGTCAAAAGACGGATTATAAGAACGTTAGATGTTTCTTTCCTGTTGCGACTCTTTTATGATGCAACCAGACATCTCACTAAACCAAAAGCACAAAATGTTTCAAAATTCAAGACACTTTCACATAACAATTAAATACTAAATACAGTTTTATTGGCATGAAAATCATTAGGAAACATCTCAGTATCATTTAGAGTGAGAAGCCAGAGTTTGTGGTAGTTTAGCTGTTTGAAGGTTTACCTGCAGAGAAAAAACAATCACTCACATGCCGGATCCTGTTTAATCTTCACACAAACGTGAATTTACAGGAAGTTTGTGAAGGAATTATTCTTCAAAAAAAAAAGAAAAATCCCTGAAACCACTCGGAGGTTTTACTCTATGAATGTAGGGGGATTAGAGAAGTATCTATATTCATAGTTTGGGTTTGGTATTAAATTACATGTACTTTAAGTATTATTAGAAGGTATATATATATACCGATTAGCTTGTATGACCCTTAAACCTCAGCAAGCCATTGTTTTTACTTTACCCTGCAGACCCGGTTGGTACAGATGAGTTCTGGGCCGAGCAGTACCAGAACCTTCGAGCAGCAAACATCTGCTCAGACCGACAGATGGACTGACTGCGAGTGGGAAGTTCCTGTTTCTGGAGATAAATTCAGGAGGGAAGGAGACAAAAGAAGACGGGGGCTGTAGTCACATGGGGGGGTTAATGAAAGGAAGTTGGAAAAGGAGGCGGGGCTTCATAGAGTAAAATGACAAATCCTGACAAAACTGTGTGCGTTTTTAATTAATATGATACAATCCAGAAGAGAAGGTGACATTTGAGAGGCAGAATCAATTATATGTGCACAATTTTTCTAATTTAATAGCTTTAAGAAGCTTTCTTCTTCTTCTTTTTAGCTTAAGGAGTAAATATTCTTTATTATCACTCAAAGGGTTTGCAGAAGCTCCTCCAGTCTCAGTGGGATGTTAATCTACAGGGTGGTTTAGTGTTCATCTGTTAACTGGCATGCCGAACTGAGAAACAAACAGACAAACAAATAAATAAATAGCAGTGAGTTTGTGCGTAAACACACTCAGCTGTTTGAAAGCCTTTTATTGGTTGATTCATATGCAGTTTGCTGCAGGGACTCAGATCACTATCATCACACACACTGAAGCTGTTCAACATGAGTCATGGGTACTTTGTGTTTCTGGAAAGAGTACAATGTTATCACAACAACCCGATAAAAGGCATCAACCAGATGGGTAAGAAATGACTGAAGTGTTAAAACGTTAACTGTAAATACCAATAAAGCAAATCCAATAATTTGTATAAATAAATAAATTGTCATGTCCAGTGCTCTGTGTCTGTGTTGTGGGTTTTTTGTGTCGGGTGAGTTCTCTTCTCAGAGATGTCATCTTCGTGGAGAGCAGAGCAGGCTGATTGATCACAGCTGGCGGAGATCAGGACTGATGAGGAGTGAGAGCTGTACTTAAGCTGCAGGCAGACTCTCAGTCAACGCCTGGTTGTTAACCTAAACGGTAAACTTACCTCACGCCACCCTTCCGAGTTTTTTCAGTGTTTTTTCCTTCCGAGTTCCCGAGTAACTTTATAGTTAAATGTCCCGAGTTTCCTTGTTGTTGTGCCCATTAACCCGTCTTCTCTCCAGGACTACATCCAGAGCTCTCACTCCTCCGTCCTCCCGTGCAAACCTTCCTCCGAGTTCCCGTGTTCCTGAGTCTCTCTGTGCCCCCCCTGGATTATCTCTGTGTTTACTGTGGATTACCCCCTGTGCTTCTCCTGAGCCCACCTGCACTCCTCGTAACCTCCTGTGTCTCTCATCGTGACTCTCCCGGGACCTTCCTGTTTCATCTCCGCCGTCAGCCTGCCAGCTCTCCAGCCGCTCATCCGACACACACACCTCCCGGACTCCATCTCCATTCACAGACACACCACTGGACCTGCCTTCCCCTGTGTCCATCATCATCAGCCCTCCCGTGAGTGTTTCTCCATCTGTGAACATTTCCTTCGTGTGTCCTCGTGTGTCAGTTATTAACTGTTTCTCTCCTCCCCAGTCCCAGAGATCCCAGAGAATAATCATCTTCGTACATTTCACATTGCACTTTGTAAATAAACCTTCACCTTTTTCACCTGAGCTTGTGTCCGTGTATGAGTCTGCAATTGGGTCAGAACCTCTCCTAGCGAGAACGTGACAGAACAACCAGGCCAGCTCGACCCAGCAGACTCTACCGGCCAAGCTCAGTCTCTAGCGCCAGTATTCATACCCGTGATGGCTCCAGCAGGAGATCAGATCGACGCATTAGTGGAGAGGCTGGAGAGCCTCCTCGACTGTGTGGTGGTCAACTCCCCCGACCCGAGCCAGGCGCTCTCCGTGCTGGATGATATGATGGATCAGCTCCGAGCAGACCCCCATCTTCTGCAGATCCCCAGCATCTCCCAGTTTTACACGGACGCCGTAACAGCGAGGGGACGGCTGCTACTACGGCTGTGGTCTCTGAGAGAGACACCACCAAGCCCTGCCTGCTCCTCTCTAGCGGTTCCACCCGCTCTTCCCCGTGTTTTAGCGGTTCCACCCGCTCATCCCCGAGTTTCAGCGATTCCACCCGCTCTTCCCCGAGCTTCAGCGGTTCCGTCCGCTCACCCCTGTGCTTCGGAGGCCCCATCAGCATGTGCCGCTGCGCCAGCCCTGTGCTCGTCAGCATGCGCTGCTGCGCCAGCCCCGTGCTTGTCATCTGGCCCCGTTGAGTCGTGTACTCTGAGGTCTCAGCCCCGAAGCAGGCCCCGCCGCCGCAAACGTCGCGGAGGGGAATCGGCTTTGGGTTTCGCTCCTCTTCAGGCCACCGAGGAGGTCCAGGTGAACACCCCAGCGCTGCCTCCAGGGTCCGAGGGCGTCACGGTGGGTGACGCGCCTCCATCGCCTGTTCCAGGATCCGAGAGCGTCACGGTCGGTGACGCGCCTCCATCGCCTGTTCCAGGGTACGAGGGCGTCACAGTCAGTGACGCTCCTCCAACGCCGTCTCTAGGGTCCGAGGACGTCACGGTCCGTGACGGTCCTCCCAGTCCTCCAGAGGGTCCCGACGCGCCGGTCTCCAGTCCTCCAGAGGGTCCCGACGCGCCGGTCTCCAGTTCTCCAGAGGGTCCGGGTTCCAGACCGGGCTCCAGTCCTCCAGAGGGTCCAGGGTCCAGACCAGGCTCCAGCTCTCCAGAGGGTCCGGGTTCCAGACCGGGCTCCAGTTCTCCAGAGGGTCCCGGTTCGAGAGTTCCAGAGGGTCCCGGTTCCAGAGTTCCAGAGGGTCCCGGTTCCAGAGTTCCAGAGGGTCTCGGTTCCAGAGTTCCAGAGGGTCTCGGTGCCTCCAGTTCCACCGAGGGTCCCGACGCCTCCAGTTCCACCGAGGGTCCCGACGCCTCCAGTTCCACCGAGGGTCCCGACGCCTCCAGTTCCACCGAGGGTCCCGACGCCTCCAGTTCCACCGAGGGTCCCGCCGACTGCTGCCCGCCTGTGGGTCCCGCCGACTGCGGTCTGCCGTCTCCTGGGTTTGAGGACGTCGCCGTCCGCGACGTGCCTCCAACGCCAGGGTCCCAGGGCGTCGCCGTCCGCGACGGCCCTCCAGCGCTTCCTCCTGGGTTCGAGGACGTCGCCGTCCGTGACGGTCCTCCAACGCCAGGGTCCGAGGATGTCGCCGTCCGCGACGGTCCTCCAGCGCCTCCTCCTGGGTCCGAGGGCGTCGCCGTCCGCGACGGCCCTCCAGCGCCAGGGTCCGAGGGCGCCGCCGTCCGCGACGGTCCTCCAGCGCCAGGGTCCGAGGGCGTCGCCGTCCGCGACGGCCCTGCAGCGCCTCCTCCTGGGTTCGAGGACGTCGCCGTCCGCGACGGTCCTCCAACGCCAGGGTCCGAGGACGTCGCCGTCTGCGACGGTCCTCCAGCGCCTCCTCCTGGGTTCGAGGACGTCGCCGTCCGCGACGTGCCTCGAACGCCTGGGTCCAAGGGCGTCGCCGTCCGCGACGGCCCTCCAGCGCTTCCTCCTGGGTTCGAGGACGTCGCCGTCCGCGACGGTCCTCCAACGCCAGGGTCCGAGGACGTCGCCGTCCGCGACGGTCCTCCAGCGCCTCCTCCTGGGTTCGAGGACCTCGCCGTCCGCGACGGTCCTCCAACGCCAGGGTCCGAGGACGTCGTCGTCCGCGACGGTCCTCCAACGCCAGGGTCCGAGGACGTCGCCGTCCGCGTCGGTCCTCCAACGCCTGGGTCCGAGGACGTCGCCGTCCGCGACGGTCCTCCAACGCCAGGGCCCGAGGACGTCGCCGTCCGCGACGGTCCTCCAATCTCTTCAGCTCCAGTGTCAAAATCATCAGTTCCTGTACCAGACTCATCTCCTGTACCAGATTCAGCTCCAGTACCAGACCGATCTGACCCGGTACCAGACTCATCCCCAGTACCAGACTCATCCCCAGTACCAGACTCATCCCCAGTACCAGACTCTCCTGTACCAGACTCATCTCCGATATCAGACTCGTCTCCAGTACCAGACTCGTCAGCTCCCGTGCACATCGCTAGATCTCCTAGACCTCCGGCATCCAGTACCAGCGGCCGTCTTTCCGCCGGCAGTTGCGGCCGTCCACCAGACGCCAGGCGCCTCTTCGCTCCGCGGCTTCCAGGCCGCACTCCAGACGCCAGGCGCCTCTTCGCTCCGCGGCTTCCAGGCCGCACTCCNCCCATCTCCTCCTCCTGGGTTCGAGGACGTCGCCGTCCGCGACGTGCCTCCAACGCCTGGGTCCGGGGGCGTCGCCGTCCGCGACGGCCCTCCAGCGCCTCCTCCTGGGTTCGAGGACCTCGCCGTCCGCGACGGTCCTCCAACGCCAGGGTCCGAGGACGTCGCCGTCCGCGACGGTCCTCCAACGCCAGGGCCCGAGGACGTCGCCGTCCGCGACGGTCCTCCAATCTCTTCAGCTCCAGTGTCAAAATCATCAGTTCCTGTACCAGACTCATCTCCTGTACCAGATTCAGCTCCAGTACCAGACCGATCTGACCCGGTACCAGACTCATCCCCAGTACCAGACTCATCCCCAGTACCAGACTCATCCCCAGTACCAGACTCTCCTGTACCAGACTCATCTCCGATATCAGACTCGTCTCCAGTACCAGACTCGTCAGCTCCCGTGCACATCGCTAGATCTCCTAGACCTCCGGCATCCAGTACCAGCGGCCGTCTTTCCGCCGGCAGTTGCGGCCGTCCACCAGACGCCAGGCGCCTCTTCGCTCCGCGGCTTCCAGGCCGCACGCCAGACGCCAGGCGCCACTTCGCTCCGCGGCTTCAAGGCCACTCCTCCGGCGCGCTGCGCCTCCTCGTTGTGCGGCCTCCACGCCGTCCTCCTGAGTCCCGGCTCTTCGTCGCGCGGCCTCCACGCCGCCCTCCTGAGTCCCGGCTCCTCGTTGCGCGGCCTCCACGCCGCCCTCCTGAGTCCCGGCTCCTCGTTGCGCGGCCTCCACGCCGCCCTCCTGAGTCCCGGCTCCTCGTCGCGCGGCCTCCACGCCGCCCTCCTGAGTGTCTCCGTGTCCCTGCCGCAGGCCACCCGAGTTTGCCTCAGTCGGAGGGTGTTATGAGGCAAGTTGGGACATTTTCAGTGTTTGTGAGTTTACCCTTGTCGTTTTCCCAGTGTGTTTGTTCCCTCCTCCGGGTCCCCCACCTCCCTCCCGTTTGTGTGTTTCCCCGTTGTTTTCTGTGTAAGGACGTCCAGGGGCCGTCCTTTTGAGGGGGGGGTACTGTCATGTCCAGTGCTCTGTGTCTGTGTTGTGGGTTTTTTGTGTCGGGTGAGTTCTCTTCTCAGAGATGTCATCTTCGTGGAGAGCAGAGCAGGCTGATTGATCACAGCTGGCGGAGATCAGGACTGATGAGGAGTGAGAGCTGTACTTAAGCTGCAGGCAGACTCTCAGTCAACGCCTGGTTGTTAACCTAAACGGTAAACTTACCTCACGCCACCCTTCCGAGTTTTTTCAGTGTTTTTTCCTTCCGAGTTCCCGAGTAACTTTATAGTTAAATGTCCCGAGTTTCCTTGTTGTTGTGCCCATTAACCCGTCTTCTCTCCAGGACTACATCCAGAGCTCTCACTCCTCCGTCCTCCCGTGCAAACCTTCCTCCGAGTTCCCGTGTTCCTGAGTCTCTCTGTGCCCCCCCTGGATTATCTCTGTGTTTACTGTGGATTACCCCCTGTGCTTCTCCTGAGCCCACCTGCACTCCTCGTAACCTCCTGTGTCTCTCATCGTGACTCTCCTGGGACCTTCCTGTTTCATCTCCGCCGTCAGCCTGCCAGCTCTCCAGCCGCTCATCCGACACACACACCTCCCGGACTCCATCTCCATTCACAGACACACCACTGGACCTGCCTTCCCCTGTGTCCATCATCATCAGCCCTCCCGTGAGTGTTTCTCCATCTGTGAACATTTCCTTCGTGTGTCCTCGTGTGTCAGTTATTAACTGTTTCTCTCCTCCCCAGTCCCAGAGATCCCAGAGAATAATCATCTTCGTACATTTCACATTGCACTTTGTAAATAAACCTTCACCTTTTTCACCTGAGCTTGTGTCCGTGTATGAGTCTGCAATTGGGTCAGAACCTCTCCTAGCGAGAACGTGACATAAATAAAAACCTTGTAGTTGTTTATTTGTGACACTGATACAGTCAAACACAAGTTAAGCCTTAAATATCATTTCTATAAACAACACAACCTGTAATCAAATACTGCAAAGAAAAAAAGCAGCAATAAGCACAAAAAACGGAGCAAAAATCCTCTTTCTGATTGTCATACTCTCAACACGTGGAGTTCTGAACTGAATGTTTGTAATGAGCTGCAGCTGTCAGTTCAACAGGATCTTTCTGTGAAATGAACCACTGTCGTGACGACGCATCATCGACATTACTTTTTGAAAATATTGCAGCAATATTCCATAAAAATGAATGTTTGAGACTTTATTATTGGAAATCTGCGCATTGCAATTTATTTGGAACCATTTCCACTGGGCACAAATGTAATATTGATTGATATGAAGTAATAAAATAACATAAAAATCACAAGATTCCTACCTGTCAGACATAAATCTAACAGTAACAGTGCTGTATTTTTTCAGGCTCTGGTCAATATGGGGGAAATCCTTAAAGAAGCCCTTCCATTAAAACAGTTTTTCTGAGGTTTCTGTTGAATATTTTAGCTCCACATGTGTTCTTACCTTCATAGTAGGTGTGAAAACAGGTCAATAACTTCTCTTTCAGTTTTTATCTCTCACGCAGGTGGCGATAACACCCGAGTTCTCCTGAGTCTGAACGACCTGTATCTGTTTCATCACAACTCCTTTGTTCGTTAGTTTTCGGCAGCTCCCGCAGTTGAAACCACGCCTAGCATGCTGCTGGCTAAAAGCTGTTAGCATAACGTAGCAAACAGGAAGACACGACGTCTGATGTTACCATGTGCAGCGGGGCAGTAAACAGTATTCTTTGCTCTCATAGTGTAGTTTGTTAGCTAATCAGAGTCCAGCAAATTCGAATAATGAATATGAACGAGGTGCTGACGAAGCAACCTGACGGAAGGAGCCGGAACCACCCGAATTTTAATGCAGACAGATTGAAAAGTCTGTTAATCAGTGTTTCCTGATGTTTTTTAGATAAAAAATGTTTCATATTACTGGTTAATACTTAAGAAATAACCACAAAGTCCTAAAATGTGTATGAAATGGCCTCTTTAAAAATTTAATTGACCGTCTTATTTTGGATTTTGTTTGCGTAAAAGTCAAATTATAAGCAATATAACATGATTTAGTAGCACGAATGTTACTCTACTGTTGATGTGTTGTCATGTCTGTCTGTTTTTAGATGACTTCTAATCTAGAATATATATATATTTTAATTTCTATACATCTTTTTAAAATATATACCCACTTTTAAACATTTTTGTTCAAACTTGTTCAGTAAATACAGAAATTTCTCTCGATTCTTTCGGAAATAATCAATGATTCTATCTATCGATCTTATGATCTATGTTGGCACGCTGCCACAGATCAAAGGCAAGTCATGTATGATGTGACGTCACTGCCACCTATATATTCTGCCAGAATTCTGTTTAGTTACTTTTGCCAGAACCTCTTGACAGAGATAGTTCGTTTTTCGTTTTAACTGCATATTTTTTTACAGAAATGAGTGAAAGATATCGGGAATATTCCAACTCCAACATGAGACGAGGAAACAACCAACAAGGCTGGAGGGCGCTTCAGGAGGAAAACTCCAGGCTCAACACCTTGTTAAAAAATGAGAAGGAAAAATCCTTCAGGGAAAACAAGAGGGCATCTGATCTGGAGTTTGAGCTACAGGAAACCAAGGCTCAGCTGGCGAGACAGAAGACTCTTAAAGAAATGCATATAAACAAAGGAAAGGAGACCAAACGTGAGCTGGAGAGAGTCCATAAATATACAGATGAAGAGACTCTCAGCACCGCAAAGATTTCTGATCAGAAAGAAGAAGGATCTTCAGAGGGATTATGAAGAGCTGAAAGTGGCACTGATAAAAAATTCCAGGAAGAGAAAGAGAAAACAAAAGCTCTCCAAGAAGAAGTGGAACATCTCAAGGCTTCTTCCTGGGAGCAAAATGTCAAACTTGAGACAGTTTCAGCAAGTCACCAGGCTGAAACATCCTCTGTATTACAGACTCTCTTAATACTCTGTATTTCTTCACGTACAGAGTCTGTAAGCGAAGAAATCAAGGCTTACAAAGAAAAGATCCTGCAGGACCATCTTTTAATCCAGCAGCTGAGAGCTGAGAACGAGAACATGGCTCAAGAACTCCAGAACCTCCAGAAAAAATCAAAAGAGGAGAAAATCCTTTTGAAGATGAAGCTGGAGACGGTCCAGTAATCTTTTGAGGATCTGAAAACCAAGAATGAGACAGAAGTTTTAAGTCTGAAATAACAGGTGAAAACTTTTGAAGACAAGATGTGCAGAGAGATAATTGCTCGCTCTCAGACAGAGATGAAACATCTGGAGACGATTGAATTCTTAAAAACAAAGAATCAAGAGCTCCATCAAAATATAACTCAGGGTGTCTCCATGGAATCGAACAGGAAAACATCATTTTAAAGGCTGAACTAGAGAAGCTCCAGACATCTTCTGAAGCTCTCAGAGCCTGAGCTTGACATTCTTGCCCTCAAACAACGAGCACAAACATTTGAGGAAGAACTGAGTGCTGAGAAATCTGCTCATTCTCAGACGGAAAACCAACTCCAGGAAAAGATTCGTAACCTGGAAGCTGAGAAGGACGAGATACATCAGAATTTTTCTGAGGAGCTTTCAGTTCTCTGACAAAGAGAAAGTGATTGAATCAGAACTGGAACAGCTGAAGGTTCAACTAAAAGAACAAGTTGAACTGAATGAAAAACTCTCAGCTGAGATGGAAGAAACACCGGAAACCATCTTCAGTTCTGATCCTGTGGAAGTGGCTGAGATCCCAAGAAGACTTCCTGTTGGAGAAGGATCGGCTGCTTCCTGGGCTTAAGAAAGACCAAATGAAAACAATGTGATCCAAGAGCAGAAACTAAAATCAATCTGCTTCTGCCATGGATGTGAGTAAAAACATCTCTTTCTCCATCAAGAACAAGGACATTTCAAAAACCATCACATCCCTCAAGGAACAACAAAACAACAAAAAACAGGCAGCATGGAGGAGTAACTGTCACCTCACAGTAATGTTTGATTCAGATCTCCTCCTGTTGAATGGGTTTACTCCGGGTGCTCCGGTTCCCCCCATACAATCCACAAACAGGTTCTACAATCTGTATGTTGAAATGTCCTGTTCTCCAGTGTTTTATAGAAAAAAGTAAATAAATAAAAAAGTACATAAAAACTTCTCAAAAATGAAAAAAATACAAAATACAACAAAAAAAGTTTTAAAAGACAAAAAAAATTCAATGCAATAAAAAAAATTCCCCCCCATCTTCACTGCCCCCCCCCCAAAAAAATGAACAAACAAAAACTTAAAAAAATACATAAAAACTTCTCAAAAAAAAAAAATAAATAAAATAAAAATTTTCAAAAGACAAAAATAAATTAAATACAAAAAAATCCCCCCACCCCCTCCCCTCCAAAAATAAATAAATACATTTTCCCCCTCTGCTGAATCACCACCTTAACGTGGTGGAGGGGTTTGAGCACCCTGATGATCCTGACAAGGCTCACCTGAGCCTCAGGTGAAGGGTCAGACTAAGAGCGATTCATAGATATTGATTAGAAGACCACTAAAAGCATGAAACCTTGTTCCCAGAAGAAGGAACTAGAGGTACCTGGACACCAACTAATGGACTATTCTGTCTTAAATTATACTCAAACTGAGACCCCAAATTTCTGATGAGTTAAAAAGAAGAAAACGTGGATGCAGAGCAGGAAAGAGGAAGTTTGAACCTCCTTCCATCAGTCATACTGATGTTCGATCACTTGTTAAGAAAATCAATGAAATTGAAACTCATAGCTGTTGGTTTTCATCCATATTATCTACTGAGAGAGTTTAGACTTTTTTAAAAGAGGCCATTTTATACACCTTTCAGGACTTTGTGGTTATTTATTAAAGCTGGAGTGCGTAACTTCTGTAACTTCTGTCGCCCCCTAGCGGAATTTTTGCGTCATTACAACAATGAAGCTGGCGCTTCCATATGACGTAAGCCCAGCTGCCACCGCTTTATCTCTGCCTTTGTGATTCCAACCGATATCTGTCTTAATCAAGCTTCAAATTCAGTCTGTTTACTTTACCTGGCTCTATATTTGTTTCAATAAATATCATTTCATTGTTGAAAAAATCAAGAGAAACCAGTAAAATATAAAAATACTGGTTAAAAAAAAAAAAAACATTCAGAGTTCAGGTTGGATTGTTTACAGGTTTGATTGTTCACTTTAATCTACATTTAACAGTTTGGTGTTGAAATTTATTAGTCAGCTGTTGGGGCCACAATGATCTATTTGTCTTATTCAGTGAATTTTTTCAGTTTTGACACGATGCAGAATCCTGCAGTCAGCTACACTGATCTGACTGACTGAAAAACCGTTACAATGGCAAACTGACAGACACAAACTGACAGACACAAACTGACACAGATAGAGACAGAATCAGCTGATCAGCTGGAACTTCGGCGCTCTGGTTTTCATCTGGTGCGCATTTTATATTTTGACAGTGTGTGCGGACCTGCGGACCACTTATGTGCACCCCTGAACATCAGCCCGATCTCTTCTCTCCACCGAGGAAAAGCGACGCCGATACAAATTCGCGTTTGCCTTCTCCTTCGGTCACTTTCCTTCTTAGCCAATAGTCCCTCTGCCGAACGTCCAGGAATTTTTTTTTTTCGTGGTAGGATCCACTTCCCGATAAGTGTCTCTCGGCCGTTTATTTGGATTCTCCGCCATGTCGACCTTCCCGTTATGCCGGCTGCTACGAGACACTGCGTTCTATTTTTTATTATTTTTCTTGTTGTGATGTAAAAGACGTAATTTACTGTGCGCCAGCGCGGGAATGTCGCCGGTTGACATGCAAAGTAAAAATGAGATATATTGAAAAATACCGTGAGATGTTTGAGGAGCCGATCGGCTTAATCTGCATTGTGTAATCTCCTCTGATAGTGGCTTGGCTGAAACGGACATTCACGGACATGTAAAAGTTACGCACTCCAGCTTTAAGTATTAACTAGTAAAATGAAACATTTTATATCTAAAAAACGTCAGGAAACACTGATTAAAAGACCTTTCAATCTGTCTGCATTAAAATTCGGGTGGTTCCGGCTCCTTCCGTCAGGCTGCTTCATCAGCAGCTTGTTCATATACATTGTTTGGATTTGCTGGACTCTGATTGGCTAACAAACTAGCCCATGAGAGCAAAGAATACTGTTTCCTGCTCCGCTGCACATGGCAACGTCAGACGTTGTGTCTTCCTGTTTGCCACGTCTTATGCTACAGCTTTTAGCCAGCAGCATGCTAGGCGTGGTTTCAACTGCAGGAGCTGATGAATACTAACGAACAAAGGAGTTGTGATGAAACAGATACAGGCCGTTTGAACTCGGGAGAACTCTGGTGTTATCACCACCTGCGTAGTTTGAGAGATTAAAACTGAAAGAGAAGTTGTTGACCTGTTTTCACACCCACTATGAAGGTAAGAACACGTGGAGCTAAAATATTCAACAGAAACCTCAGAAAAACTGTTTTTAATGGAAGGACCTCTTTAAATTCCAGATAATGTGACGCTGCATGTGATGTCACTGCCTCAGCTGTTCCTCGACTACAGACACACCCACATGCATTTGTGGCAAAATCTGGAGATTCTGGAGATTCTGGACACTGAACTGGAGACACAGTAATTCTGGTTTTAGGAAGGGACAGAACAGCCTGGACTTCCTGAAGAAGCTCAGGATCTTCAACATTTGCAGCAAGATGTTGAAGATCTGTTATAAGTCTGTTGTGGAGACTGTGTTCACATCTACAGTCACCTGTTTGGGGAGGAGCATTAAAGCAGGGGAACAAACAGATAGGTTCTATTCTCGGGACTGATCTGGTTCCTCTTGAGTTGATTATTAAAAGGAGGATGAAGAACATGATGTAAAACCCTCATCATCCTCTTTATAACACAGCAACTCAATAACAGAATGTCTTCAGTCAGAATCTTCTTCAGATCTACAGAAGATCCTTCATGTCCACAACTCGAACCCTCTAATGACTCTCTGAAGAAACACTGAGTTTCAACAACATTTAATAAAGTCTGACTAAATTTGAATGTTACATTTATGAAGTTTTATGAATTTAACAGGCTAAAAGCCTCTTAAATTACAGTCATTTTGTCATTTTCTGTACCCACTTGTGTCTGTTTAGGGGGGTTGGAAGCTGGTGCCCCCAACTGTCATTGGTTGAGAGGCGGGGTCACACCTGGACAGGTCGCCAGTCCATCACAGGGCCACATGGAGACAAACAACTACTCACACACACCCACACACACTCATGACCAATTTAGAGTTTCCATCTGTTACATTACAAACTAGAAAAGCACTCGGAGAGTTCAGACCTCCGTTCCAAACATCTCAGTTCATCCATATTGTGATTTACACCAAAAATTAACTTGTATTTTGTTACCAAGTGTCCAGACCATCTATTGTGCAGTTATATGAAGATAAATTAAAAACAGCTCTATTTCACGATGATTGAGAATCCTTAAAAACGTTCCTGGATCCAGACGGTGATCCAGATCACAGCAAAATCTAACCACTTGGGCCATTTCTGACCTTTCCTGAAAATTTCAACAGAATCAATCCATACGTTTTTGAGTTATCTTAATAACAAACAAACCCTAAAACATGACCTCCTCGGGTGTGGTAACAAATGATGGATGGATGGATGGATGGATGGATGGATGGATGGATGGATGGATAGATAGATAGATAGATAGATAGATAGATAGATAGATAGATAGATAGATAGATAGATAGATAGATAGATAGATAGATAGATAGATAGATAGATAGATAGATAGATAGATAGATAGATAGATAGATCTGTGTGTGTGTGCATGCATGCATGTGTACGCGCGTGTGTGTGTGTGTGTGCATCTAGATCTATCTATCTATCTATCTATCTGAATGAAATTGATTTTTTTTTTTACTCAACGTTTAAGAAATAATTGAAACTATTTGTAGAGCATCATAATTAGTTTAGACTGGCTTTATGAACACATTATTTTTCTGACTTTAAACTTTGGCAGAATTAGACAGTGAATTACAGTAACCAGGTTTGTTTCATTGTCTGTATCCATACAACATTGAGAATTTTGCAACAGTTATTTATTATTTTGAGCAGTTGTATCAATTAATAATTAGATAATTGAAAGCAAATGAATAGACACTCATTTGAAATGTAATGTGCAAATTGTATTTTGAAACAGTAGGACTTTGATGTTAAGTTGTATCAAATTGAACAGGTGATTGTTGTTGAATGAACAACTGATCTAAATTGTATGTGTATTGTATCCAAGCAATTGAGAAAAGTGTTAGAATTTTGAAAAAATGTGCATATTGATCATTGGTTGTGAGTTTTGTGTCTAGAGTTGTGAAAAATGACGACAAGGTTGTGAAAATTGTAGCAAAGTGATTGAAAAAAAACTGTAAACCTGCATCGATGTGACCTTGTGTTTAGATATACGAGTCAAAAAGGTGAATTACTACAAAGAAACAATCCAAATCAAAAGAAAAAAATAAAAAGTGTGCAGAGAGTCTTTGTTCTATCAGCTTCAATCTGCAGGTAAATGAAAGAACGACATCTTCAAATGAATCTTCTGCGTGTGTGTGTGTGTGTGTGTGTGCATGCATGTAAGTGTGTGGGTGTGTGTGTGTGTGTGTGTGCATGCATGCATGTGTACGCGCATGTGTCTGTGTGTGTGCGTGTGTGTAGCAGCTGAGCTGTCCATCTGTCGGAGGCAGAGCTGGAGCCTTTTCCTACAGGATCACACAGACTTATTCATCATAGATGAGGTCAAGGATTAAAAGTTAATAAGTTCCACAAGTATCAGAGGCAGCAGTATAAAATGTTCATAACTCAACAGTTTGCAGCTCCTGCCTGTAGTGTCCCACTGATTGATCCCTTATTAATATTAGATTAGGTGGGTTCAGAGTCGTTCTCCCTGAGCTGAGGTTAAACACTGTTCAGACTGTTAAAATCACTCTCGCCTCGTCTTTACTGGAGTCAGACGGTCACTAAACTGCTGCGCTTCTATTATTTAAGATCTATTTTTTCAGAGTCAGAGACAGAATCAGTAATCAGAGTATTGTACTCATCTTTTCTGCAAAATAATTCAACTTCTGTGATTAAATATTCATATATGAGGCCTGAAAAAGATTGTCAGTTGTTCATTTCAGATTGACTTTTAAACAGATTGCTATAGTAATAAACATTTCTGATACTAACAAATGAAACAAAGACACAGAACGTTTGAAAAATCTCGTTTATTTTTCAGAATGAACGGAAAGTTACGTCTTCATGAATGTTACTACAAAAAAGTTTGACTTCTGATGCCCCCTGCTGGCGTCACGTGGTCATCCATAAAGTCCAAACCGCTAAGATACAGCTGTTGTTGTTGTTTTTTAGTTTAAAGAGGCCATTTCATTCACATTTCAGGACTTTGTGGTTATATCTTAAGTATTAACCAGTAATATGAAACATTTTATATCTAAAAAAACGTCAGGAAACACTGATTAACAGACCTTTCAATCTGTCTGCGTCAAAATTCGGGTGGTTCCGGCTTCTTCCGTCTTGCTTTGAGCAGCAGCTCATTCATATTCATTATTTGAATTTGCTGGACTCTGATTGGCTAACAAACTAGCCTATGAGAACAAGGTATACTGTTTCCTGCCCCGGTGCGCATGGCAACGTCAGACGTTGTGTCTTCCTGTTTACTACGTCTTATGCTAACAGATTTTTGCTAGTAGCATGCTAGGCATGCTAGGTTTCAACTGCGGGAGCTGATGAATACTTACGAGCAAAGGAGTTGTGAAGAAACAGATACAGGCCGTTCGAACTCGGGTGTTATCGCCACCTGCGTAGTTTGAGGGATTAAAACTGAAAGAGAAGTTGTTGACCTGTTTTCACACCCACTATGAAGGTAAGAACACCTGTGGAGCTAAAATATTCAACAGAAACCTCAGAAAAACCCGTTTTTAATGGAACGGCCTCTTTAACCAGAAAGACCAGAACGCAAAGATTTGTGATGATTACACTTTCAGATTAAAGATTAAAAAATGGGAAACAAAATCAATTTAACTGTAAAGTTTTTTAAACCCATTTACATACATTTGCTACATTAAACAAAGACAAAATGATACTTGGAAATGAACTATATTCAATAGACATATATATTTCTATTAGTCAGATAAATTTATTTTTATGGCACTTATAGAATATATTTATTAGTCTTCTTTGTTTTTAAGCAGACGGATCACATTCCAGCTGTTTGAGTTGCTGCTCAATATCGCCACCTGCTGACCAAAAGTTTAAAGGCAAGAAATAAATAAAAACAGGAGTCTTGAAACACAATTTAAAACTTACAATATTTATGAAACTTTTTATTTTTCTTATGAAGGAATTGGAGCAAAACAAAATTAAACCTTATATTCTTCTAAAAAAACTTTCACTTTTAAGGAACCGATGTGCTCATGCAACAGAAAAAAATGTAACTGAAAAAATGAAAGACTTATTCAGTGTTCTTCCCAATCTGATTACAGTAACACTAGATTAAAATAATGATTGTTCCTTACCTGTCCAGGAGAAGAAAAGCCAGCTCCGAGTCAAATCGTAAATTCTCTCGTTCTCTCGGTGCTCTCCATCTTGGAAAAGCAAGACCAATGTTTATCCTCGTTTTGTCCCTTGCTTTACCCGGTTTGTTTGTCATTGGCCGTGGCTTCTTGGGTGATGAAATGTGTTCCCGGTCATCTTCAGGTGAACGCTTTGCTCCGCCTTCCGCCATTTCGCTTCAACAATGTGTGTCGGCTGAACTGAGCGAAGGGAGGGCCTTCGCTCAGTACATGAAGGAGGCGGAGTTTCACATGCACGAACATGCACGCAGAAGGAGACCACCTTTGTAAACAAGAGGCTCGATATCAACACAGAGAGATGGTGTGTGACCTCATGCTATGTTCCAGATGGAATTACACATCTAGAGCTTCACATTGCATATTTTGAATTTTCACTTATTGCTCCTTTAAACCAAACAAATACAACATTTTGACATTGGCAGCAGTGGCAAAGATATATTATTATTCCAAGTATTTTTACTTATTAGTGCAGGTAAAGTAACAACGATACACTACAAAAATATATAAAATACAAAAAATATAAATGTGTCTGGGTTGGCCAATTGGGGGGCCAGGACTAAAGTCCTACCCCCCCCAGCTGGACGCTTGTTTCCTCCACACCTCCACACACTAGTAGTCGACCAGGTAAATATCAACCTCAGTGATCTAGATGTGATAAACCTGTTGTTTTCTTAACACATCCTTTAGAAACAGCCCAAAGTTGTCTAAAGTTTTAACATTTCCGTGTAGCGTTAAGCTTATTTGGCTAGCTAGTCTATGGGTTAATTTTTGACTCTTTCATAATCTCATCATCTCCAGTGTTGTTTGGCCTCCCAGTCATAGCACATGGATATCGGGCACATGTACACACTGTTGGCCCCAACGATCAAGGTTACTAAGAGAGGAGAAGAGTAGTCCTGATGATAAGTTTGATCACTTTGTAGCTGAAGCCAAGGTGAGTTTGTTTTATGCTCACTGTTCTGTTCTTTTTGAAACTAGTGTTCTCTGTTTTGATTTGTTGGAAGAACATGGCTTGTAAATTGTGAAAACATGCATTCAAATACATCAAGACCCATGTCATGTAAGAAATGTCCTCAATGTTAAACTTTTTTAAAGCTGTACTGTAGGACACTATGTTTGCTTTAAAGAAGCCCTTCCATTAAAAACGTTTTTTCTGAGGTTTCTGTTGAATATTTTAGCTCCACAGGTGTTCTCACCTTCATAGGGGGTGTGAAAACAGGTCAACAACTTCTATTTCAGTTTTAATCTCTCAAACTACGCAGGTGGTGATAAAACCCGAGTTCGAACGGCCTGTATCTGTTTCGTTACAACTCCTTTGCTCGTTAGTATTCAACAGCTCTTGCAGTTGAAACCACACCTAGCATGCTGCTAAAAGCTGTTAGCATAAGACGTAGCAAACAAGAAGAAAGAACGTCTGGTGTTGCCATGTGCAGCGGGGCAGGAAACAGTATACCTTGCTCTCGTAGGCTAGTTTGTTAGCCAATCAGAGTCCAGCAAATTTGAATAATGAATATTAATGAGATTAACGAGTTGCTTCCCGAAGCCTGACAGAACCAGCCGAATCTTAAAGCTGATTTCAGATTGCCTAGCTTAGACTGTGAACAAAGTCACAGAACTCTCAGCTCCTCCTGTCGGGTAGAATTACTCTAAGCCAGCCCCCCCCCCCCCCCCCCCCCCCGGTTTGGAAACACACGTAGCTCCAGAAGACGACCGAGTGCAAGACACTGGTCCACAGTTCATTCAAGTACCGTAACATGGTGGAATCACCGGTAAGTGAAAAAAATATAACAACAAACAACTGACATTAATTGTTACTTTGTCCTGAACCTGACGCGGAACCAGCCGGCGGCTGTTTCTCCTGCTGTGACATGGTAGAGCGGCGAACACTCCCAGCAGTGGTGTGCTGCGGTAATAAGTCTCAGTTTTTTAGGAGCACAGAAGCCAAATAAATGCGGAAGTCCGTATGACTGGAGAGACTGTCCAATCATTCCTTTCGGGCCGAGCCATTTGATTGGTTGATGTTTTTAGACAAATACGAGAGAACCACTCAATTATTTTTTTTCGTCTTTTTTTAAACTTAACATATTTTTATCCATGCTGTGTTAAAATATTTTTAATGGGCATGAAAAAAAATACGTTAAGCTAATTTATTATGCAAATTAAGTATAGCAGCTTCAATGCAGACAGCTTGAAAGGTCTGTTAATCAGTGTTTCCTGACGTTTTTTAGATATAAAATGTTTCATTTTACAGGTTAAAACTTAAGAAATAACCACAAAGTCACGAAATTTGTGTGAAATTGACTCTTTAAGGACTCTGGATGTGGCTGGTGGTCTGATCATCAGGTTTAACAGGGTCCTGTGGTCCCGCAGCTTCCAAGAAACTTGTAATTTCAGAAAGTCGACACTCACGTCCTCCAAGTGGTACAAACATGTAAGAAATCTGGACTTGAATTTTAATCCGGTGATGTTTTAATATTTCTGGTTGTTCATGCTGCATCAGACATCTCCAACCCAAACGTGATAAGTTTCCCTTCATCATCAGTCTGACTGATGGAAAACATCAGAGCTCCTGATCACCTGCTTCGTTCACTCAGCATCATGTTAAACAGAACTTTGAGTCCCGTCCAGTTCTTCTATAACTATTTGGCTTTTCACATGAACTTATTACATATAAACAGTGTTTTATTATTTAAATATGATAAGAGTCTCTGTCAAGATCAACCAGATGAAATAACATGATAAAACATATTTTATCATTTCAGTATCAACTATTCAAACTGAATGGAAATTTTAATGTGTAAAACAAAAAAAGTTGAGACAATGGGTTCATGGAGTTTTAATGTCAAACTAAACTTGTGCGTAAATAAAAATGTTTTTAAAAATCATGTCAATTATTGTATATATTCATAAACCTAATGTATATAAAAATAAATGAATATGTTTCTATACAGATGTGAACTAAACTGCTGGTTCCCACTGAAATAAATAGAAATTGACAAGTATTAATATATAAAAAAATAGATGATTGATCGATGAAGATCAAAGACCTTTTTAACCAACATCCAGACTGTAATTCATTAAATCATGTTGAAGATGAAATTGGAGCTTCTCCCATCTGAAAAGTTCAGACCTGGACTGAAACATGGAAGGACCCTGTTTAGTTACATCGTGGTGTTATGAATCTGCAGGTTACCATGAAATCTGAAAACAATCTGGAGTGAAATGTTCTGCTCAGTGTCAGACAGCTTGATCTCAGCTGCAGGTCGTGGATCCTCCAACAGGAGAATGAGCCAAAACCAAAACACACTTTGACTTGTTCTGAAATGGCCTCCTGATTTAAATCCTACTGAACATCTGTGGAAAGAGCTAAAACATCTGGATACGGAACCCTTCAGACCTGAAACAGCTGGAACAGTTTGTGGGTCAGATCAGGTGTAGAGAAAGATTCTGAAATATAAAGTTAGTGTAACATCATTTTGTTCTGGTCAGTTTCATTAGTTAGATTTTTTTTTATTTTAGTCAGTTTCGTGTTATTTCAGTGAAGGTTGTGAGTTTAACCAACAGTTTGATCCACATCTGGAGCTTTTTGATCATTTCATCACATCAAGTATTCAAAGTTGTAATTAGCTGCATCCATAACTGTAATATGGTGTTAGAGAACACGTACATTCTGTCTGCATGAAAACAAACATCAACATTTCATTTACTTTAAATGATCCCTGCGGTTTAAAAACTCAACAACATCAAGAGAATCTGGAAAATGTGTCAAATTCAAACTGCTTCATCAACAAAATCCTAAAATTCTTCATTATAATCAAATATCAAATTATAACATTATGTAGTCAAACTGCTAAAAAATAAAAACAGATAAAATCATTGATGAATCAGACTAGATGTGCAGTGCGAAGGCCACTTTGTATGAAGGCCGGTTCTAACAGAATGATGGGAACTAAAACATTCAAACACTTCAGCTGCTTCTTTGTTGGTTTTTAACATCTTCAGATGAGCTACAGCAACTTTGGTCAATTTATAAGAAACAAACAGTTGATGGATGAATGGGTCTGATCCTGATCACTGTCTACTCTTACATGCTGCTGCTGAGGGTTTGATTCCCAAACAGGTCCATCAAACCTCAGTGGAAGAGCTTGAAAAGAGAAATTTGATCATCTTTAAAATACTTGTACTAATTTTACGTTCAACATGTGTTTTCTGTTATTATCTTTGGTAGCAGCATCTGTTAAAATGCAGCTCTAAGCAGCTAGTCAGACAGATGAAGCTGTTCTATAATAACTGCAGCGTAAATGACAAAATAAAGTAACTCAGTGTTTTGACGTAATGTTTAATATTTAAAGATCCCTTTTTTCTCTGAGATGAAATGAATCCAACACACTTTATCACTAAAATTTTTCATCTATTTCCCAAAACTGCTTGTATATTCATTTTCTTTTCTTTTTTTATTAGGAAAGCAGCCATGTTTCCACTTATCTGTATTCCCTGTATCAATAAATAATTGTGCAAAATTACACAAATCAAGTATTCACAAAAGCAAGTTCACTTCAGAGACATATTCTACAACAGAAACAAGTTGATTTGGTGCATTTTAAAAAGAACTTAGCTGTTTAATTGGAATCTAATTGACTTTAACGAAGCAGCTGTTACCTTGTAATTCTCCTCTGACCCGTACTAAACACAAACATCTGATTTCCTTTGTATAAGTGCTCCCTGTGTCCATGAAGAAAACAATTAGCTGTTGAGGTTTGCTGCTTGATCCTTCTCAGCCTTCTCTTTGGCTTTTTCCTTTTCCATCAGCTTCTCCTCCTTCTGCAGCATCACCATGATGTCAGCGACCTGGGATGTGGAGATGTCGATGTCCTCCTTGTCGATTAGTTCCACCACCTGGAAAGCGGAAGACGGGAACATTTATTGAAACAAAGTGATTAAAGGGTCACACAGAAGGAAAACATTCCTTCATAAACAAAATCTTACCTCTTCTTGAAAAGAGAGAGAGTTAACAGAAAGAATAAAATATCACCATTAAAGAAGATAAACATACTTTGATCACGTCATCAATGTCTATCTTCCCATCTTTGTTGTCGTCGAGGGCCTCCATGATCCTGTGCAGTTTGTCTTCTGGGATGTTTTGGATCTGTCGCATGACGCTGATGAGCTCGGCGATGCTGATCAAGTTCTCTCTGTAAATGTAGAACAGACTGTATACAGGAAACAGTTACCGGCTTTGATGGGATGAGAACTTGCTGAAGTCTGAGGTCACTGAGCTGCATTCAGACCTCCGTCACCCAACAAGGTGACCTATTCACATCCTACATTTATCAAACTGCAGGTTTTTATTTGTTTGTTTAGAGTGATGGGTATACAGACTGTATTCAGATTTAACTGATGCACATTTACTAAAACAAACTTGTAAAACTGGTAAAAGACTGTAGAGTTATCAGTTAATTCCTCTGATCTGCTGTTTAACAGGACGTGATATTCATGTACATTCATTATTTACATCCGGCTTTTGTTTGAGGAAAATCTTGAAATCATCAACAAAAATCTGCTTTTGCATTAAAATCATGAATCAAATGTAAAAACGATGATAAAAACAGTCTGAATTTAAAATGACTTGAGAGTAAAGAGTTCATATCTACATGAAGGACAAAGTGGATCTGGATTCGACTGAGTCTGATCATGATCATTTCCTTGTTGCAGTTAAGTCCCAAATAATCTTAATTATGTCTCAGTTTGTTCCCAAACAGCCACAGCCAAGTGAGACACTAGTTCTGACAGGTTTATTGAGACGAGCTCTTACCCAACAGGGGGCGTGGCTCCACTGTCCACTTGTCCATCCAGGATGACCTTGTCCTTCTCCAGCTCTGAGATGATCTTGTCGATGCGACTGATGATTCGAGTCACTCTTTTAGACAGACGCTGGCTGGCCTTCGACTCTTCTAAAGCTTTCTCCTGACCGGTCTTTGAAAACTCTTTCTTTATCTCCTCCAAATCCTACAAAGTAAAGCTCACGTGTAAACTACAGCTCCATCAACATGAATTCAATCCTTTTAAAGGATTATTTGAATATTAAACAAGTTGAAATCTTGTGTGCACCTCGTTGTACTCCTGAACATCATCCTTCAGTTCCTCGAGCTCTTCCTTCTCCAGAGTCAGCAGTTTCTTCTGTTCCTTTAGCTTCGTGCAGGCGTCGCTTAACAAGTCAATCTCTTCTTTAGTGATTTCCTCATCCTGGATTTAGACATGTTTTAAATATTATCCTGCTTTAGTTCTAAACATACAGGATGTGTTAAAGTAATCTGATTTTATAAGATGGTTTCTGAGGATAAATGATAAACTACCAGGAGTAAGTTGGATATTTGTTGATTTAATAAGCTTAAAAGTAGTTATATAGAGACAGAAATGAACAATCTAGAAATGAGAAAGCCGTTCCAACTATACGTCTGTTAACCCGACTAGATAATATACAGTGGGGCAAAAAAGTATTTAGTCAGCCACCAATTGTGTAAGTTCTCCCACTTAAAAAGATCAGAGAGGCCTGTAATTTTCATCATAGGTATACCTCAACTATGAGAGACAAAATGAGGAAAAAAAATCCAGAAAATCACATTGTCTGATTTTTAAAGAATTTATTTGCAAATTATGGTGGAAAATAAGTATTTGGTCACCTACAAACAAGTAAGATTTCTGGCTTTCACAGACCTGTAACTTCTTTAAGAGGCTCCTCGGTCCTCCACTCGTTACCTGTATTAATGGCACCTGTGTGAACTCGTTATCAGTATAAAAGACACCTGTCCACAACCTCAAACAGTCACGCTCCAAACTCCACTATGGCCAAGACCAAAGAGCTGTCAAAGGACACCAGAAACAAAATTGTAGACCTTCACCAGGCTGGGAAGACTGAATCTGCAATAGGTAAGCAGCTTGGTGTGAAGAAATCAACTGTGGGAGCAATTATTAGAAAATGGAAGACATACAAGACCACTGATAATCTCCCTCGATCTGGGGCTCCACGCAAGATCTCAACCCGTGGGGTCAAAATGATCACAAGAACGGTGAGCAAAAATCCCAGAACCACACGGAGGGACCTAGTGAATGACCTGCAGAGAGCTGGGACCAAAGTAACAAAGGCTACCATCAGTAACACACTACGCCGCCAGGGACTCAAATCCTGCAGTGCCAGACGTGTCCCCCTGCTGAAGCCAGGACACGTCCAGACCCGTCTGCGGTTTGCTAGAGAGCATTTGGATGATCCAGAAGAGGATTGGGAGAACATCATATGGTCAGATGAAACCAAAATAGAACTTTTTGGTAGAAACTCAACTTGTCGTGTTTGGAGGGGAAAGAATGCTGAGTTGGATCCAAAGAACACCATACCTACTGTAAAGCATGGGGGTGGAAACATCATGCTTTGGGGCTGTTTTTCTGCAAGGGGACCAGGACGACTGATCCGTGTAAAGGAAAGAATGAATGGGGCCATGTATCGTAAGATTTTGAGTGAAAATCTCCTTCCATCAGCAAGGGCATTGAAAATGAGACGTGGCTGGGTCTTTCAGCATGACAATGATCCCAAACACACCGCCCGGGCAACGAAGGAGTGGCTTCGTAAGAAGCATTTCAAGGTCCTGGAGTGGCCTAGCCAGTCTCCAGATCTCAACCCCATAGAAAATCTCTGGAGGGAGTTGAAAGTCCGTGTTGCCCAGCGTCAGCCCCAAAACATCACTGCTCTAGAGGAGATCTGCATGGAGGAATGGGCCAAAATACCAGCAACAGTGTGTGAAAACCTTGTGAAGACTTACAGAAAACGTTTGACCTCTGTCATTGCCAACAAAGGCTATATAACAAAGTATTGAGATTAACTTTTGTTATTGACCAAATACTTATTTTCCACCATAATTTGCAAATAAATTCTTTAAAAATCAGACAATGTGATTTTCTGGATTTTTTTTCCTCATTTTGTCTTTCATAGTTGAGGTATACCTATGATGAAAATTACAGGCCTCTCTGATCTTTTTAAGTGGGAGAACTTACACAATTGGTGGCTGACTAAATACTTTTTTGCCCCACTGTATATTAGATAGTGGGATTAAAGCAGTTACCTTGAGTCCCTCTGGAAGAGGAGCCGTGTCCCTCAGCGTCTCTGTAGGAACTGTCTTACTAAACGCTGACTCCACCTTGCTGAGCTTCACCCCATTAGCTTCTAGCTCCAGATGACCGTCCTGCAGAGGACAATGCAGCAGATTAAATACACATTCACAGATGTCCAAACTTACATCAAATTAAATCCATCTCAAATCTCAAACACCACAGCTGTTTCACCTCGCAGGTGAAAGCAACTAAAACTGCATTTGGTGAGTAAAACATTCTTAAATGAAGCTTCAGATCTTTTGTTGGCATCTATTTACCCGAGCAGCCTTTTCTGCTGCGTCGGCCAACCTCTCCATCTCCCTGTCCTTCGTGTCTTGGCGTATGGCGGCCTCCTCCTGCAGCATCGTCTCTAATTTGGTCTTGTTGTCCACTTTGGAGAGCTCCATCTCTGCTACCTTTAACTGGGCCTCTTTGGTCTGAAGAGAAGAAGCATCACATGCTCGACTGTTACAATGAAGGTTTGGGTGTTATTTATTTATTTATTTAACCAGGTGAATCCCAAAAGGTTAGTAGCTCATCATCAACAAATAAACAAACACTGTAACTGTACGGGATCAAACATCGAAACGATTTTACACAGATGACGTGTAAAAGCACAGAGAAGACAACATTATTTAAAAACACAAGCCGCATTCCGATGACGCAGTGATTTAACAAACACCTCCGGTTCAGGTACTGCACCTCAGGTTGGCTGTATGTATGTATATGTTCACAGGAAACAGCTGACTCGCGCTCGTGTTTCATCCCGAATCATTTATCATTTTGTTTTCCGTTTGGTCTTTTTGGTTGAAATAAAACGTTTCTTTTAATTACTTTTCCTTGATTTGTTATGGTCTCTGAGTCAAACCACAACAGAACAAAGAGCTCCAAAAGGCCAAAAGAGGTTTGGCAGTTTCAGATCAGCTTGTAGGGAGTCAAAGATCCAACAGACAGCTGGATCATGTTTTTCCTTAATTCAGAGGAAGAAACTGCCAAATCAATAATCCCGCCTCGAGTGTGGCGGTTGTATTCCTGAAGCCACATGAAGTACAAACTACATGTTTATATGGTTGTTGTTTTATATACAGTGGGGCAAAAAAGTATTTAGTCAGCTACCAATTGTGTAAGTTCTCCCACTTAAAAAGATCAGAGAGGCCTGTAATTTTCATCATAGGTATACCTCAACTATGAGAGACAAAATGAGGAAAAAAAATCCAGAAAATCACATTGTCTGATTTTTAAAGAATTTATTTGCAAATTATGGTGGAAAATAAGTATTTGGTCACCTACAAACAAGTAAGATTTCTGGCTTTCACAGACCTGTAACTTCTTTAAGAGGCTCCTCGGTCCTCCACTCGTTACCTGTATTAATGGCACCTGTGTGAACTCGTTATCAGTATAAAAGACACCTGTCCACAACCTCAAACAGTCACGCTCCAAACTCCACTATGGCCAAGACCAAAGAGCTGTCAAAGGACACCAGAAACAAAATTGTAGACCTTCACCAGGCTGGGAAGACTGAATCTGCAATAGGTAAGCAGCTTGGTGTGAAGAAATCAACTGTGGGAGCAATTATTAGAAAATGGAAGACATACAAGACCACTGATAATCTCCCTCGATCTGGGGCTCCACGCAAGATCTCACCCCGTGGGGTCAAAATGATCACAAGAACGGTGAGCAAAAATCCCAGAACCACACGGAGGGACCTAGTGAATGACCTGCAGAGAGCTGGGACCAAAGTAACAAAGGCTACCATCAGTAACACACTACGCCGCCAGGGACTCAAATCCTGCAGTGCCAGACGTGTCCCCCTGCTGAAGCCAGGACACGTCCAGGCCCGTCTGCGGTTTGCTAGAGAGCATTTGGATGATCCAGAAGAGGATTGGGAGAACATCATATGGTCAGATGAAACCAAAATAGAACTTTTTGGTAGAAACTCAACTTGTCGTGTTTGGAGGGGAAAGAATGCTGAGTTGGATCCAAAGAACACCATACCTACTGTAAAGCATGGGGGTGGAAACATCATGCTTTGGGGCTGTTTTTCTGCAAGGGGACCAGGACGACTGATCCGTGTAAAGGAAAGAATGAATGGGGCCATGTATCGTAAGATTTTGAGTGAAAATCTCCTTCCATCAGCAAGGGCATTGAAAATGAGACGTGGCTGGGTCTTTCAGCATGACAATGATCCCAAACACACCGCCCGGGCAACGAAGGAGTGGCTTCGTAAGAAGCATTTCAAGGTCCTGGAGTGGCCTAGCCAGTCTCCAGATCTCAACCCCATAGAAAATCTCTGGAGGGAGTTGAAAGTCCGTGTTGCCCAGCGTCAGCCCCAAAACATCACTGCTCTAGAGGAGATCTGCATGGAGGAATGGGCCAAAATACCAGCAACAGTGTGTGAAAACCTTGTGAAGACTTACAGAAAACGTTTGACCTCTGTCATTGCCAACAAAGGCTATATAACAAAGTATTGAGATTAACTTTTGTTATTGACCAAATACTTATTTTCCACCATAATTTGCAAATAAATTCTTTAAAAATCAGACAATGTGATTTTCTGGATTTTTTTTCCTCATTTTGTCTCTCATAGTTGAGGTATACCTATGATGAAAATTACAGGCCTCTCTGATCTTTTTAAGTGGGAGAACTTACACAATTGGTGGCTGACTAAATACTTTTTTGCCCCACTGTATTACATATATATATATATATATATATATATAAACACACTTTAAACAACAAAACATGTTGATGCTGAATGAGTGAGATGATGCAAAGCAGAATCTAATGCTGCTCTCCTCCAGTGAGCCAATCAGCACCCAGATAAATAGCCACCTGCTGATCTGAGCCAATCAGCGACCAGGATAACTGACTACATGCTCCATGTATCTGTATCTGTAACCAGGGATGGACCTCAGGAACTAGAGACACTTTAACGTCATGTGCAGCACATCATAATCACAGCAGGAGCGTCCTGACTCAGAGACAAACTGGATTTACGTCTGTAGTAAAACTTTGTCTCAGTAAAGGTTCAGTCACCAAAATGGCAATGTGAGTCTGAAATGACAGCTCAGAACATTAGTGGAACAAATCAGAGCCGGGCGGGGGGCGGAGCAAATGATCGGGCCCTTAGATGACGAGCTTTACCCACAATGCACTTGGATGCAATATTGGTGATTAACTTGTAAATTTGCACGTCATAAAGCTCAATGTGAGAGTGAAAATAAAGCCAGTGATGCAGGACAATGTTTTAGTTAATATTTTACACCTTCTACATCACTAAAGTCTTTCTTGTAAAGCTTTTAACCATGACTCAAACCTGACTGGACAACACATGAACCTGCATGAATCAACATTTTACACGGTTCTGTTATCGGAACCCATACTTCATCCTCCGCTGAGTGTGAATTATAAAAGGGCCCGTGTTCTCGCCTGTCTTCACCAGTTTTTTGTAGATGTGGAAGAGGCCCATCTCTCACATCATACCTCTAAGCCGGGCCCCCCTGATGTCCGGGCCGGGGGGGGTACCGTCCTCCCAGCCCCCCCTGAAGCCCCGCCCCTGGCTCAGAATCAAATAGGAAACCCAAATCTATCCTCATGTTCCACAGAACCAACACATCAGAGTCTTAAACACTGTTAAAGAGACATATTTGGGCCCCAAAGCTGAAATTTTACAGCTGTCTGATTTACTAAGTCCCCAAAAAAGCTATTTACGAGATGAGTGAGAGTTTTTAGACCTACATGCAGTTATGCTGATTCTTTTATACACACTGTGTTTATTTCTTTTTAAACTTGGCCAGACTACCAAGTACAATGTCGATGTCAACATACCACCATTTCAGGAAGTGTTTGCAGTGTAGTTTTCAGCTGGTCGGCAGGAGACAGAGTGTCCGGGAGGTACATGGCTCGAGACAGAAGCAGCAGAGAAGTAGGAATCTGTTGGTTCAGGTGCAGCTCCAACCACTACAAAAAGGCAAGAAGAAGAGACTTTTCAGTTTCTAAAACCTGAGCACAAACAAAATCTTAGAAATATCTTCAGGTGTTTGTTACCTGGCTGAGTTGCTCTCTCAGTCGTTCCTCTGTGACTCCAAGAGACCTCATCCCTCTGACTCGACAAGCCGCCTGCACCTCGTTCACATTCAGACTCTCCACTCCCTCCTCAGCAATCAGCTAATAGAACAGAGTACAGAGGTGAACCAGGAACAAACAGTGTAGTTTCAGGTTCAAAAAGTAATAACAGGATTATTAGAAGTATTAGACAATAACTGTCATTAAATACCTTGTCATCTGCACGAATGGCCCTGAGCTTCATGATGAGCTGAAAGCGGAGGAAGTTGTTGGTCCCAATGGACTGAAGTTCCAGCAGACGGCAGAGAGCGACCAGCTGAGGTCGAGACAGGTTGTCCAGGGTGAGCTCGTCTTCAAAAAGTTTGGAGAATTTTATGATCTGCTCATTACTGGGACGTTCTCCAGAGTCTCTGATCTAAAAATAAGGATAATCATTTCATATGGATTCCTGCAACAACATTTGTGTAAAAAAATAGATATCCAAAACAAACAAACAAACAATGTTTTTTACTGTAGGTGCAAAGAATACTTGATTATAAGTTCTTTATACCTAGATAGAGCAACAACGCGCAGCTTTTCTGGTGGCGTCCATTTTTTCCGAGTTGTTGCTACAACGCAAAACGAGCTCCTTGTGTCATTTCCATGTTGAAAATTCTGAGTTCCGAGGACGACTGGAACGCACCATGAAGCCCATTTTACCCCCCCACACACACTTAGCTCAACACATTCCCACAAAGAGGCAGGGCGTCCAAATTCTTTTTATGGTGTAGTGGGAGGGCTAAGTGATGTCACTATCTGGACCTTAAAACTGAGTTTTTTTAATATGCAGGTTTTAAATTATTACAATAAAAAGTTACAAATATTTTACTGTCATTTTAAAGTTTACTTTGATGTATTAATTTATCTGTAACAGTCGACAGAAACCAGCAAATACAGAATTAAAATATTTGCTTTAGTGTATTTTAATGTATTAATACCTTCCATAAAATAATTGATCTTCCTTATCAGTAATAAAGTTCTTATCATTAATGTGTTGCTGGTTAAATACTGAGTCACATGGCATCTTTCAACCAGCCAATCCTAATTTTTGACTTTACATTAAGGTTCAGGGAGTATGGTTAGGTGTCAGGCTAAGAATAAATCCAGGAAATGGGATTAAACAGCGGAGGACAACACTGAGTCTTAATGTCCACCAACCATTTGGAAGAAGGTGGAGAACTCCTCGGTCACCGTGTCCTTGGCAGCCTTGTTCCTCAGAGCAATTTCCTCTATGGTGTCCTGCAAGAACTTGGCCATCTCCAGTTTGACCCTCAGCTCCTTTTTCAATCTCTCCTCCTAAAACAAATCACACATTAAAACTGGCAATGGGCCAATAATTTCATTCTCAAAGAGAATCTTAGAATATAACCTTTTTCCTGCTAAAATCAACTTCCTGGGAAACATACAGTTTTTGGAATGTCTAACATCAAATTGTAGTAAACCTACATTCCATATTGTTTAACTGCAGCTATATTATTTAACATTAAGACACAGAATAAGAACATGGAATTGATCTTAAACATCCTGCCTGTATCGTCTGGCTGTATTCCATAGCTTTAATTACCTTCTTGGACTGTGTCTCGAATGTGGACGGCAGCATGTTGGGAAAGAGTTTCAATGCCACAGGAAGCAGAAACTCCATGAAGGGAACGATGATAAACACCAGGAAGGGCAACAGTCTAAAGACGTCAGCACAAGTTCTCAGAAACTAAAGAGACAGAAAGATGGAAGAAGTGGTGTGAATCAAATTCTGAAAAACGACAAGTTCAAAAGTGTGACATTCAAACAAATCTGAATGTTTAGACTAATAACTGCAGGCGCTGCTTGTGTTCCAGCAGCTGAAGGACATGAACCTGCAGGAGCTGCAGAGTTCTACCAGGCTGCAGTTTAATCAAGTCTCCAGCAGAGGGCGGCAGCTCACACAGAAGTTTAACAGACATGAATAAAAGCTACTTCTTTGAATCCTGCGTCCACACGCTGAATAACTGCTTCACACAGACCAGAACTTCAGACCCAGCATGGTCTGTTCATTGATCAGCAACCCATCTCTGTTTTTACTGGCAGTCCTAACTGAAACAACCAAGAGGACATACCCAACACACCAATCACTTCTTTACTCTTTCCACCTGCAGATCAGCGGATCAGTGGAGTGAAAAGGTCTTTGTGTTCATGTCTATTGACATGTATATCATCTCCTAGACCTCAGCAGTGAAGAGGGAAAAGGGGGCAACACTTTAAATAAAAAGGAATTTTAAAAGGAGCCCTAAGGGTTGTATGTTAGCATGTAAAGAGAAAGAGGAAACATCAGTCTAGATTAGTGAATAAAGTGTAGAAGAGTTTGGTTAGAAATGGAGAGTTTTCTCTGCTAACGCAGCTGCTTTCTATATGTTGCCTCATTTCTGACAGTTATAATCAGGGTTAAAGTGTCTGAATCTGTGTAGCTCCTCAATCTACTGGTGTTAATACGTAACATGTGAGACCAGTTCAGGTTTAAACTGGAAAATTGTTTTTAAAAAACATTGAAGTCAAACTTTACAATGTCATTCAGTTCAATAAAAAATAATACGTTATTAATCCTCAAGGGGAAATTAGACGACGTGGTCCAGCATCATTCCAGAAATACAAAGCTGTTGTTAGACACCCAAACCTGACCCACATTAGTGATTAACCCCTTTACATGTATGTATGTTCTTGTACCAGGGCAGGTACATTTTGGGATCACTAGGCTGCAGTATTAATTTAATCAGTGGAAAACAATTAGAATAGTAAATAAAATCTGATTCTCTGATCCATCAGGATTCCCAACAACAGAAAGCAGAACAAATTTTTAAAGGTTTTCAGTTATGCGGGAGCAGGGAAACATGTAGGCTTTGTGTCTTTGTTGCCTCACTTTCCTGGAAACCCAATAGAAAGAAGAAAAAAAAAACTTTAATATCCAAAGAACGTGTTGTAGCATGTCCTGTACACCTATCCTCACCTGTCTCCTCTCACGACGAGACAGGGTGTGCCCATTCAAGACCCTCCACAGCATTCGCCCAGCGATAGTGGTGTCGATCCACAGCAGTCTGAAGCCATGATAGTAGTGCTTGATCTCATCAACGACCCGCTGTCGGAGCGACCGTCGGACTGGCTCTGCATCCAGTGTTGGGCTGTACACTGGCCCTCCTTCCTCCAGCTTCTTTTTATCTTTTATTGAGCGCAGCGACTTTTCCACCTTTGAATCATCCAAACTTCTCCTTGAGGTGTGTATCCACCTGACACCAGAGGAGTCCTGAAATGGTGCTATTGTCCACTGGGTCCCTGATGGGATGGCAGGGTAGGACGACCTGGAGCACCCTGCTAGTAAAGCACCGTAGAGCCGCTTTGGGTTTAAGTTCTGACAGGATCCTGCATATTCATCTGACAACGGGTGTGAAGGACTGATCGAGGAGAACTTAGCCAGGCTGCCAAACTGGAGCCAATCGGGTCTAAAAGGACAAATACAGATTAAAAAACTCACACTAGGTCTTGAATAAAATAAAATAGTATTCAGAATATAAAATAAAAGGAAATATGTAATGAAAGAAGAAGAGTTGGATTCAAAGGTGTTAAAATACTTGGATAACAGATTTTTACTGTCTGTATTGTAATATTTCATCAACCTGCACACTAGACAAGTTATTTTCACACCTCTTTGAAACTGAACACACTTATTATTGACTTACTTTTGACAGGTGAGTCGGAGGGTTGTGCAGTTAAAACAGGGACCCTCATGCAGTTTCCCTAAAAGAGAGAAGAAACATTGGAAGACGTTATGAAAAAAAACAAAAATATGAACTCCCAAACACACACTGTGTGAGATTTCACTCCGTGGTGTTGATTAGAGATTCATTTATCAGCTATTTCAAGGCGCCGGCGTGTCAAGGTGCATTTAAAGAATCAGCAGCGGTGCTTTTATGGAGAATATATCAGAAGTCACAAGACTATAAATCTTATATAACCACCTATCAAGGAACGTCATGAAAATCCTTATTAAGCTGACGTTATCAAGAATTACGTTGAAAAGATGTTTTATAGAAAAGATGAGTCCGTTTTGGGTTACAAAGAGAATGTTTTTAGTACAGACTTTCTGTTGGAAAATATAATATGAATTTTGAGTATTAAAAGGACTGAATGATTAAAAAAACCCTCGCCTTACCAAAAATAATCCCAGATGTTCTAGGATCAATAATATTAGTTAATAATTGAAGCTTCTGGATGAGACTTATCAGCCCATTTCGGTTTCAGGATTTGTTCCTGTGAAAAAAGCTATAAATGTAAAGTCTTCACTGTTAGAAAAACATGATTAAATGTTGTCCCGAGGCTGGTGAGCAAACATTAACTTCATCTATTTGTTTATTTTCTTCCATCTAACATTAGCATTAACAATGGTATTTAAAGTAAGAATGATCTGAGTGGACATTCAGGTTGTGAGTCTTCTACATGCTACATTAACAAACATATTTTAAATTATTACATTGTATCTTGTCTTAAACTCATTGTTAAAGAAGCTTTAAAAAACTTCGTCTGACCTTCATTAAAGTCATGAACTTAGAAACTGCCCTTCAGCCTGCAGTTTGAAGGCATTACGATCAATTAGATCAAATTACCAGAGACAACAGTCAAAGTTTTAATTGTGTTTGTAGTGCGGTTTTTCTTTCATAGTACAGAAATGTTGCATAAACTGAAAATAAAGCCGTAACAGAAACAGCATCACCTGAACCGGCATGGGAGAATGTCCTCAAACAACCTCTATCCTGGATCAGACCAGCTCTTATCAGACCACTCAGTATGTGTATTTTAAAATAACAAAAAGAATGTTCAAGTGTGTAATACTCGGGTATGTCACCCAGAATATTCCTAAAAACTTCAACAAAGCTAGTACCTGCTTTGATATGTTAAGCTAAATGTTGGTTTACCGTAATGATCACAAATATAACAAACATAGCACATTGGCATCAGAAACTTACCTTTATTCTTCCGGAATTCGTTCTTCAATGATCGGGACGTTTTCGAAAAAGGTGCTCTGGACCTCGTAAACAGGATTAACGCCATGTTATAAAGTCTAAAGTCGGAGCCTTTAAACGGTAACTGACAAGCTAGCTACTCGGTAAACTAGCTACAGTGTGGTCCGAATGTCAAAACCAATGTCCTCACCACTGTAACAGAGCATAAAAATAGCAAATCTTTGACATTTATACAAGCTATGATACACGTTTTACTGTTAGTGGAAAACGTCGCTTGTCTTGTCCTTCCTATAGTCCTCTAGCTAGAGGATACTAGACGTTCCTGGTGACTTCACACCATTTACACCCCGGCGGATAAAGCGGCACACCGAGTAGGCGTGTTTAACGTCATTTCAACCGTAATATCAGCCGGCAGGTCCAGCGGCGGGAGCGGCGGGGGCCTACTTTAACAATATGAATATTTAAATATTGCTTTCATTCGATGTTTCTAATATCTAAATGTACTAAATAAAGTCAGTGCAGCAGTTGACTACGACAAGCAACTGTGATTTAATGAGAAACCTTCTCCCGTAAGGATGCGTTTGCCTCCTGCCTCGATGCCCGCCATAATTTCTGGCCGACTCATATGTCGGCTGATTGATAAGAAACAACCCTTTTTTTTCTTACTTTAACGCGCATGACAGTTTAACGCCTAACGGCCTCAGCGGACCTCTCATGCAATAATGCAGCCGCCATCTTGGTACGGAATATTACTCTCACATAAAGCTTGTTTATGGACATTCAACACATGAAATTATCCAATTTTTAAACAAATTTCGATCCGTATGATTTTTAACAATTATTTTACATAAGATTTAATTAACAATAAAAAGGCATCTAATACACAACATTATAGTTAATTACTTAAAATATGTTGTTAATGTACGAAAATTGATAATTATGTGATTTTCAGAAAATGATCAGATAAAACTACTATTACCCCTGCTTTTGCCAGCAGTCGTTCACTTATCATCTATAATACTTCTATTATAATGAAAAAATATATATGCATCGAATTAGTATATTACGACTGAACTGAAAAATACTCTTTTCATGTACTGAATATTATACTCATATATTGAGTCAAATATTTATGTCTATATGTACATGGAAATATGAAAATACATTTATATATAATTTGAAATATCACATTTTTAGTAAAGTTGTTATTTACGGTTTAAACAACGTAAAGATTGCAAAATTATTAAATAAATGATTTATTCTTTTAAATTGTATTGTTTGCTCTTCATGATCTGGAACAAGTGACTGAGTATTAACTCTTTTAGGTGATGAGTAGGATTCACTTCTGTCATCTTGTAACAGGATTTGAACTGTTGTTCTATGATGTTGATTTACTGTTAGATCTGTGAAACAAGAGAAAAATCAGACACTCACAAAAAATATTTATTTAAATATTAATGCTTAGTTAGGAAAAAGATTAATTTATCAAATAAAGTACAAACTATGACAAGGTGGGATCCATGTTTATTTGTTTTTGAACACAAAGATGTGCGTCAAATCTTTGGCTCATCTCCAAAACAGGGTTATCTTCATTAAAACATATCAGGTGTCCTGCTGAGATCTGGGTAAACTGAGAGGTACTGAGGCAGACTGCCAGATTCTGTTATTGTTTTCCATCATTATAAAATTTGGACTATACTGATCAGTATCTAGAGTTATTTGGATGAGAAAATAAATGTCTTTGCGCTATCCATCTGAATGAGCAATGTGGAACAATTAGTTGAGTTAACTTGAGTCTGGATTATCTGCTGACTGTGTATTCTGTTTGCAAAATTAGAGTCTATTCACCTGTGTTTTTTTGCTTTGGGCACTAACAGGCCCTAGAATCTCCTTTCTGTGTGTGGGTTTATAAATTACTGACAAAGCACAATGGATAAACACATAGGTGCAAATATAAACTAAACAAATTAATCCTTGCAAAAGTTTAATTTATAGAAATGAAAACAAAGTAATGAACAAAAATGTAACTGGTAGTGCAACACAAAATAAAGCAAGAATTAAAAGATATTCTGCAACTTATTCTAAGGAATGGAACACTGGGGTTTATTTTGCACATTTGATTTATTTTTAGACTACAAAGGATAAAATAATAATAAGAAAATGTTGGATAAATATAACAGAAATCATTATTTAAAGCTGGAATGTTGTATTAAACTTAATTTTTAGACGTGTTGGTTTAGGTGTCTGCTCTGTGACATAGGTCAAGCACTGTAGTGACTCGGTGGGTAACTCGGACACCGAGAAACACCGGGAGACACCGAGGTCATCCCGGTCATCCACTTTCTACGGTTGGAATTTCTTCCTTTCTTCACTTTTTTTTTTTTTTTTTTGAAAGGGCCGGTTGGATGCTTGCGCTCCTGCTCTCGACCAATCAGAAGCGACTATTTTTCGCGCTGGTTGCTCCGTAGTTTGAGTTTCCCGCAAGTGTTTAACTCGAATGAATTAATTCGCTTTACAAGATGATTACGAATATTTTTCCCTTTAACTACAACTGAGGATACTCAAGAGGTAAATACAAAGAAACTGTCTTTCGTAATATTAAAATGCGACAGCTTTATTGGAGATGAGATTTTACAAATACATTTGTTCAGACCGACCTTTCATTTTAGCAAGCTAGCTAGCAATGCTAACGTTAAAATGAATGTCTTTCATAGCTACTTAGCTTTGGCTAACGCTGTTAGCTCTCTATTCTACCAAGCTGTCATGGCGCCTGTAATTTAAACTTGCTTGTTAAACGTGGCAACGCAACTGAAACAAATTGTTCTAATAACCCTGCCAGATCAGACTTTGTCATCACTGTTCCTGCTTTTGTGTTAGCTTAATTTGGATTGCTAGTGAGTTAACTATTTAGCATTTTAGTCGCGGCTTCGTCTATTTGCTGGAGTTCAGTCTGTGGGATACCTATGGGATGAGAACTCCAAATTCATGAGATTCCCCCATCGTAGCTTTAGCCTCAGATGATAGCCAGATCCTATTCCATCGTAAGACATAATGGCGATTGCTTTTGAGCCGGTAGAAACTTCTAACTACTCATCGGAAATAACGTGTGTTTCATTGTTTGTCAACTTTGGTCGCGTTATGTTGCACTGAAGATGAACGGAACTATAGCACACTATAAACGCACTTATTTTTACTGAAGTAGGACAATTAATTTTAACAGATACTCAAACTGAAGTTACACCAGTCTGACTTGTCAGCTGCCTCCATTTCCGCTGTTTTTCTAGCCGGTATTTGAGGTGTTACGCGACGCTACTCGCCTCCCACTCGCTGGGCTGAATGAGTCGGAGCCTCCAGGCTTCCTTCGTCCTGCCGATCACCGACTAGCACCGAGCTATTTCTAAAAAATGTTGCGGTGGGAGTTCACGACCGACAATAATATTTGTTAAACGCATAGCTTATCGAAAATGCATTTGACTTTACTTCGTTTGGTTGTAATCGACATTTTTTGTCAAGTGTTTAATTAAGGGATCGCGGATTTAGTGTTCTTGCTTATTTTAACGTGGTTGTTTTTGAATGTGGGAGAATCAGACTCCTTCTCCTTCACTTTATTCGATAAACGTATAAAAACACGCGGTCTGGATGTTCCAGAACAGGTGCAGGCTGCAACGATCCCTGTCGCCTCAAGCTCTCAGTTCCAATGGAGCATGTTGGTGCCATTTTGTAAGATATTTAAGAGTTAATGTTCGAAGGATTCATATATGAACCTTGAATCTATTAACAAAGATGATGATGATATCCCAGACTATCCTATTGTGATTGTCAAGTTAAAGAGTCATGCTTACAACTGCATGGAATATTTTTGAACCTGTATTTCTTGTTTTGCAGCTCTGTGAGCCTGAAAGGATTTAGATGGGATGGATAGCATTGGTAGCTCTTTGCCTTTAATGCCTGAACCTGCCAACCCCATCAGCATGAAGCAGCCACCTGAGTCCTTAAGTGTAGGGAAAGGCCATGGAGACATGAGCAGTGATCCAGCTCTGCTAATGGACAAAGCTGCAGCTCAGCTGGCTGCCACACTGCAGGATGGCGTCCTTCAGAAGATGGCTGGCCACGGTCATAACCATAATCATGAAAGGCTCAAAAGCCTCACCTCCCTGGTGCTGAACGGCGACCAAGACACACTGCCTACGCTTTGTACTCCAGAGCCACTTATGCTTAAAGGTGCTGAAGCCCCTGCTACTAATGCCACCCATAAAAACAACTGCACGCCTCACACTGAACCCGAATTAAAGGTGACAATTCCCCAGGTGGTTAAACAGCTGTTTGAACCATCTTGTGCTAAAGGAGCCAGCTTGGTCACTGCCACTGAAGATACTTTATCTGGTCACAACGAGAGACAAGACCTGAAGAAAAGAAGAGGGAGACCTCACAAACCAAAATCTCTCCTGGGCTGCAGCTCGTCTGTCATTGATACAAACTCACTTGATCACACAGATGTTGCTGAGGAAACTGGAGCAGCTGATGAGGTTTCTTTTTTTTTTTCTTAAAAAATATTATTTTTAAAGCCTGTTGAAAAAACTGAACAATATTGTTCTGCACTAATATATCAGTGTTTCATGAAGGTGAAAATAAACATCATGGCAGTTCAGATGCTTTGAAGTAAATTTGATTTCCATGTTGAGAAAGTTATAAATTAATGTCATAAATCTTAGTCACATTGTTGTATTTTGTGTTTTTTAAAATCAAAATGAGATTATGTGGTTGTGGGATTTCTTGTTTTCATTGACTCTTCTTCTTCTTCTCCTCCAGCACGCTCTCATGACGGAACTGATCGAAGAGTCAAAAGGAGAATCTCTTCTGCAGACCTGTTTTTCTGTTGGGGATCTGGTTTGGGCAAAAGTCTCAGGATACCCATGGTGGCCTTGCATGGTGACCACAGACCCAAAGTTCAACATTCATTTCAGACACAACCAGAAGGGTGAGTTGGTCTCACTGTCATGATGTAGCTTACAAATATTTTCTAAAAAAATTCCGTATATAATCGTGTATAAGTCGGACCTCTTTCTCAGCAGAAAAATTGAGGAGTTTAGCATCGACCCGCGTATAAGTTGATGTCAGAATCAGTTTGTGTCAGGAATATATATTTATTTTACGCTGGTTCATATCGTCTAGTATCAGCAGCAGCTGCGCTTACAGGTGAAGCATCGGGCGTTTCTGCATGTAAGGCTGTTCTGCAGCGTGTCGCAGAAACTGATCACACCTGTCACTAAAGACGAGGGGAAATCAGTCACGTTACCAGGGTTTGATGCTTTTTCTGTGGAGTCCACTCCCTCCTCTAGATTAGACGCCAGAATGAAGTTGCGTCTGACACGTCTTCAGGTCGAGGAGCGAGAGAGGGAGCGCGAGTTTCAGCTACGGAGAGAGTTGTTATTTAATCAATTCTGTGGAGCTTTTTCTCTCCACCTGCATCTTTAGTTCGTTCACCGTTTTTTTACCTTTTTAATTTATCTTTGTTGCAGCCCATTTCGAGTCTGGGATGTAACAATATATTTATTAAAAAGATATAACGTGTCTTTGATAATTCATGCTGATAAGGAACATCATTAGCTCGTCCGAGTACTTGCTCCAGTCCCCAAGCTGTCGACATTTCCTCTGAAAAAAAACTACTTCTTCCCGATATCCCGCGTATAAGTCGGAACCTGAAATTTACTCCTCAAAAACCAACTTATACGTGAGTATATATGATAGTATTACTGATTTTTCTCCTGTGCTTCTTCTAGAAACCAGCAACAGGTTAGGGCCTTATTACCATGTACAGTATTTTGGAGATGCTCCAGAGAGGGGCTACATCCTAGAGAAGAACATCGTGCCCTTTACTGGAGAGGATCAGTACTGTGAACTTGACCATAGCAACAAACATTCAGCCTCCTGTGCTGTCCATAGAAAGGTAAATCCATGTTGTCTAAATGTTACACACGTTTGTCTGCCACGTGGAGTCCGTGTTGTGATGTTTGAATAAATTATCTCATTCATGTCACAACTTGTTTGTTGTTTCTCTTCCTTTGTTGTAAAGATGTCCTCCGTACCTCGTAAACTCCAGACGCAGTGGAACACGGGCATCATTCAGGCTAAAGAGGCCCTCGGCATGACGCCGGAAAAACGCATAGAGAACTTCGGGTTTTTTTACGATGATAATGGACCTCATCTGAACACCCACATCTTGAAGATGTTGAAGCCTGAAATAAGTAATAAGACGATGCAGGAACAGGAATCCAAGAACAGCTCAGATCTTCCCTGCCTGCTGGTTAGTTGTTTAAATTCTCAACCTGCTGCTTGTTACTAGACGTCAACTGTCACAAACTTCAAATGAACTTTGTTGTTTTCTTCTCCTAGTTAATCTCCATTGAGTCACATTTTGCAACCACTTTCAGAAACAAGAATAGATCAGTGATACTTGAAAATAAACCCTGATGTTTTGTTCAGTTTATTAATGGTGGAGAAAATGTGACCATGGCTCTGTAATGGTGCGTTCACACCGGCCCAACCGTCAACATCAGAAACGTCAAGTTTACATATAAAGTCTATGGTGGAGTCGGTCAGAGGAGCGTCAGAGTCTCTGAGTCGCTTTGTGAGCGTTAGCAGCGTCAACTTTCAAAGCTTTTCAGGCGTTGAAGCTTAAAACACGAGCAACGCAGAAGTTCAGCTAACTGAACTTTTGACGCTCTTGAAGCGGCGTGTCAACCAATCAGAGCGTCTCATCGTAGTGACGTCACTGCACGTAACCTGAATGAAGCAGGAAGTCTTCAAACAGGGTGCGGGACAGACGGAAGTAGTGCTGGAAGCAAACCTCATCCATATGTAGCTCCTCAAACTCAGAACGCATCTGAAGAATGGGGTGTATCCACAAACGGAGTAAATAAAGTCAAGCCACTCTATATGATCCGCCATAGCTCAGAACATCCGATAACAAAGGAAGCCCCGCCTACGCGCTCTTTTTAACGGTCAGGCGTTGCAAGCGTCAAACTTGAAGCGTTGAGAACGTTGCTTGGCGTTTACAAAGCAGCCGGTGTGAACGCACCGGTATTGTTATCAGTCTTGTCTTAAAAGGATTTCGCTGCTACCCTAAACTGTCTGTTCCTTAAACTCCAACCTAACCTCTAACAATGTGACTGAGCAACGTTCCTGGAGACGTGCATGTATTGAATCATTGTCCTCATGCAGATTGTTTTAAAATTAATGCAAATTGATTAATTATTGTTATTTATTTATTATTTGCACTGTGTTGCTTTGCATTTACATGGAAAACAAGTTTCCTAACATGTTAAAGCTTAATGTGACTCATCCAGAAACAGTGATGAACGTGTCTGTCTGTTGCATCTTAACGACAGATGTTCATCTAAACCACAAAGACCTTCCAGAACATCCAAAGATGCATTAAACTAGTAGCTAATGTTCACAAAAAGAATCAGCCAGTTCACTCCTATAAAAAGTTACATCATTAATATTAAAGACGAACATCAACCAACAGAAATATCAAACGTTATTTTCACATCTTAAAGCTGGTTCTGACTTGTTTCCTGACTAATAGATAGGAATTATTTGATCATCAGTAATCCAGTGGAGCTAAAAGAGAACATGAACTTCTATTAAATGTATGTAAGTTTTGTGCTGGTGCTCTTAATGATTTGCTTTTTATTTCGGAGAATCGATCCTTCAAGGAGGCAATGCTCAGAGATTATCAGATATTGTATTTTCTTCGACATTTTAGTGTAATAGCAACCAGGATGTGGAAAAAATGGCAGCAAAACCACAATTACAGCAATTTCTTTAGGTAATATCTCTAAGGAATTAATTCTAATAATTATTAGTCTGTTTACTTCCTCTGTATTTTCATCAGTGTCTACACAGACCTTTGTTTTGGCTAACTGCAGGTAAAAGTATGACATTAAACAGAACCAGCACGTTATACTGGAGGTACTTCAAGCTACTAGAGGAAAAACTTAAATATATATATATATATATATATATATATATATATATAGGAAATGTTTAAAAGCCTCCAACACTGGAATGCACTGATCTTGATTTAGCGTTCTGAGAATATATTTTTTTATTGAATCAGTAAATGTTGTTTTGTTTGACAGAAACTTACAACTTCTGCACCAGAGACACAAGCAGGAACCGTCGCACATCAGAAGAAAAACAAAAGACCCAAAGATGTTCAGCCTCCAACCAAGTCAGGAAGAAAGAGAACATTTCCTGCGACCAGAACTCTCAACCTCGTGAGGAAAACTAAAGTGAAGCTGGTTTCTTCAAGAGATAAGAGTTTGGAAGGAGACTCTCTTCTTGTTTCGGTTTCAGGTTGGTTGAACGTTTAAAGGATTATACAAATAATCTGTTTCCCAGAGCTGCTATTGTAAAGAATATTTTCACTCTTTTTATCAGTAAGAAGAGAGCAAAAGAAGAAGTCTAAAAGGTCGATAGCTGATGCTTTGACAAAGGACCAACAGCCTAAAGTGAGAAATAAAATAGGCAAAAACACAGAAAAACAGGTAAACATCAACTTCCTGCAGTAAGTTTCAGCTTTTCTTTCAAAGTAAGAGGGATTCATGCAGCTTTTGTGTGAATATCCTTGTTCTTTTTTGGTTTAATTTTTACAAAAAAACAAATAATAAAATTCCCCTCTCCCTGACTAAACTCCAAATACTTTTGAAAAAAAATCATTATACCTGTATTTTCTATCTGTATAATGAGTGAAATGTACTTTCTCAGGCATCAGTTTCAGAGGATGCAAACAAAAAGAGGAGAAGAAAGAAGATCGACTTAAAAGATGTTAAAGAACCAAGAAAGCGGGCAAAGAAGTCTAAAGGTGAACTGGAAATGACTACCACAGTTCTTTTGTCTTAAAGAGGCCCTTCCATTAAAAACAGTTTTTCTGAGGTTTCTGTTGAATATTTTAGCTCCACAGGTGTTCTTACCTTCATAGTGGGTGTGAAAACAGGTCAACAACTTCTCTTTCAGTTTTAATCTCTCAAACTACGCAGGTGGCGATAAAACCTGAGTTCGAACGGCCTGTATCTGTTTCATCACAACTCCTTTGTTTGTTAGTATTCTGCAGCTCCCGCAGTTGAAACCACACCTAGCATGCTGCTGGCTAAAAGCTGTTAGCATAAGACGTAACAAACAGGAAGAGACTACGTCTGATGTTGCCATGCACAGCGGGGTAGGAAACAATATACCTTGCTCTGATAGGCTAGTTTGTTAGCCAATCAGACTCCAGCAAATTAGCATAATGAATATGAACGAGCTGCTGACGGAACCACCCGAATTTTAACACAGACAGATTGAAAGGTCTGTTAATCAGTGTTTCCTGATGTTTTTTAGATATAAAATGTTTCATATTACTGGTTAATACTTAAGAAATGACCACAAAGTCATGAAATTTGTATGAAATGGCTTTTTAAAAATCCACACCTCTATTTGCTCTAATTTCCTTTTGAAATAATGCAAAATCTTTTTTAAACAGATGAACACAATGCAGACAAACCGAAGTATTGCAGAAAAAGGAAACAAGATGGTGGGAGTCAGGCCACAGCCTCAAAGGCAAAAAGGAGGCGATCGTCCCCTTGTCCCAATCCTGAGGTGAGTCCCAATAAATTACTACTACCACACTTTAAAATATAAGAATAAGTTTAGAACTGTAGAATTTGTTCAGATGTGGGTTGAAGTTCATTGCTTGTTTGCTTCAGGGCTCTGGGGGTGAAGAACGTCCGGATTCTCCTAGTGACAGCTTGGATGGTACAAAGAAGATTGAACGCAAGAAAGAGTTCATTTGTCAGGTAGTTTGAATCTTTTCATTATTACTTCTATCTGTTGTTCTCTGGGATTTATTGTGATTATACACTGAAATCTTTGTGCATGTTTCTACAGATATGTGAGAAAGCTGGAGAAGACTTGGTGCCATGTGAAGGTCTGTGTTGTGGAATGTTTCACCTGCAGTGTCTGGGTCTGTCCATCAAACCTGACAAGCTTCTCTGCCAGGAGTGCAGCACAGGTTTGTATATAACATTCTATCCTGGGAACCTGTTTTATTATTCAGAGGTTTGAAGCAGTGGAAAGGATCTAAAACAAGAAGTCTGCTTCTGCTCTGAATGTCTGATCAGAACGTGAGTCATGTTATTGTTTATAATTGGTGTATGTTTGTGTTTTTCATCAGGAACCCACTCATGTTTCATCTGTAAACAGCTGGAGGGTGAGGTCCGTCGCTGCCATGTCCCTCATTGTGGTAAATTTTACCATGAGGCTTGTGTTCGCCTCAATCCTCTGACAGTGTTCGACAGTAAGGGCTTCCGCTGTCCGCTCCACACCTGCCTCAGCTGCCACTACGGCTCCCGCACCAAGCACAAGTCCACCAAGGGTAAGACTCGTAAACACGTTAGAATTTCAACAATTCATTATGTGTGTTGCTTATTTACAGTCAGTAAGATCTTCTTAGATTCTACATGTACAATTGGTTGATGTGATCTTGGCTCTGTGGGTTTAAATCACTAGTTGGATCACAGACATGTTTCAGTTCTTTTAGGAGAAACAAACCATATGAGAGGACGGAAGCACTTCCTCTCGCTGCACCTGATTCTGTGAGCGGTCGTATGCTGACTGGAAGTAGTTAATTACAACAAATGTTTTGTTTTTTTCAGGAAAGAAAAGCTTAATGTTGGTAATTTAAAGGTTCTTATTTTTAATACTAGAAAACACTGATGGTGTTGCTGCCAGAGGACCAACACTGTATAGTTTAAATGCTTCTCAATTATCTTCCCCCCCCGCCCAAGGAAGAAAACAATTCATGCCCCCCCTCGTGATTTTAAATAGTATAAGTTGTCAATTAAGTTGTTATAAGTACACCTCTGCATATCATTGTATCCTTATTAACATTAAACGTTAGTTCTTCTGCTGAAATTCTATATTTATAAATGTAAATTTAATCTTAAAACACCATACTTTTAACATTATTATAACACTCCTGGAACAAAAAAGCTCTCAAAACAAACAAAACGTGCAAATCTTTATCTATTTATATAATTAATCCACCTGGCTGTTTGTTCTTGTAATTGTTATGTTGTTTACTTAATTTTTCCTCATTATGTACTTAAACTCTGTTCAATTAGATTTGTGTAAAAAAAAAAAAAAAATTCTTTGCTTGCGAGTGAGAAACTGAGAGAGGTTTATGATTGGTCAGCCAATGTCACGTGATCGTGTTGCATGCAGGAAGCAGGTCTGAGCAGCTCTAATCTGCAAATATCGGCACCAAAGCTCTACATGAAACAGTTAAGGCAGGTCAGAAATGTTGTTAGATTTGTAAATATAAACTTTTTTGGAGAAAAAAGTCCCGAAGGGGGTCTGAAGAGTTATTACAAATACCTTCAAAGTGGCTAAGTTGGCAGCCCTGTGTCATATTTTGACACGAGCATCACTGCCACCTACTGTAGTGGATGAGTAATAACACTTTTATTGTAGTACGGCAAAAAAGCGGTCACACACACCCCCCTGGCACGGGGACACGGTGCCATCTATTGAGAAGAACTGGTTTAAACATATCTGAGGCAGGAACGCTGAGCGTTAGCATGTAGCATCACTAATCAGTGAAATAACTTGTCATTGATCTGTCAGGCTCCTGCTACTCTTTGCAGGAAAGAATGGCTGAAAGTAAAGTAATCTGTACAGTGGAGATGCTGACGTAGTGTTTCTGACTTGCTTATGTCTCAATTAGAAGAATTTTATCTATTTTTTTTTTTTTACTCTGTTCTGATGTATTTGAGAAACAATTGTGGGTCTGGGTGCCTCATTATGTCAGGACAGATTTATTCTTACAGAAGTGATGAAACACAGGAACACAACTCTTTGTTTACATTTTAAAAAAGAGTTGATGAGGACCAAATGTAGATGTTCTGACTCAGTGGGTTGGAGTTTGATCCATGAAAGATTCATCTGTGCAGCTCGAGTCATTTTCACTCAGCAGAGTGAACAACACGACCTGGAATCCAACACTGCACAGAAAAAAGCAGCAACATGCAGAAAGAACCATTTCTGAATGTTTCTCAGCATGCAGAGTTCTGAAATGAAAAACGTGAATAGTATAAATAGAAAACGGAGATTGAAATGAGCTGCAGCTGCAGGTCAACAGGATCTTTATGTGAAACAATCTGCTGTCATTTAGTTTTATCACAGCTGTAAACACACAATGCACTGGACTTAGTCATAATAATTACAGCCTTTAAAAGCCCAAATAATTAGAGAAATCCTCACAGCACTACCAAACGTGCACGTGCAGATTCGTATCAGACGTTAGTAACTCCATGACCAATTTCTGTGACTTTCTGCTCTGATCTGACTGTTTGTTTGTTTTCACCCACAAAGACACTGATTGTGTTTGATCAGCAGAACCGATTTCAGCTCCAACATATACGACTCTGAGCATTAAAACTGGTTCTCTTCACATCATCTCGTCTCCTGAGTCGATTTCTCTTTCAGCAAGAGACAAACAACAAATTAAATCTTTTTTTTTTTTATGTTTCTCGTTCCTGTATCACTTTTGGTAAATGCACCTTCCTCGAAATTGTGCACCACATCTCCATAAATATACATATTTGATACTTTATTAATGGAAATCTGCTTTTTTTGGTTTGGGTGGAAAAGTGTCCACAAATATAACATTGATTTATATAAAGTAGTAAAATAACTTAAAAATCACACATTAGAGACACTTTAAGGACAAACATTTAAACTGGTTTGTGTTTTTTCTGAACTTTATCAACATTTTTTATATTTCTGTGCAAATGTTTTTTTAAATGAGTCATTTCCATCTGATCAGGTGTTGCTTGTGACAGTAGGACAGATTTAATCCAGTTAAATTTAGTATGTTAAATTTGTCTGAATTTTAAACCATGACTAAACACGTGTTCTTGTTTTTTCACTGTCTTTAATGAATCTGTCAGACTTTATCATTATATCATAGCTATGATGTAATCATTATAACAGTATTCAATTAAGTTTTTTACTGACATCAGAAGCAGCATTTTGGATTTACTGGTTTTTGGAAGCCTAGAAATTCTAAATACATGGACTAGTTTCTCTGCATGACCTGGTAACACACTTCCTGTGGGAGTTAAAGGACATATCCTCCCAAAAACCCATCAGTTTCCTCTGTTGGTTCTGGATTCTAAGTTATCCAGATTTGGTCACTTAAATAAACTGGACATGAGCATTGAAGAATGAAATTGTCCACAACAACCTCTGATTCGATAAAAGATGTGATAAAGAGCAGTTCTTAATTAGATCACGGACTTTTTTTATTTTTTAAGTTGTATTTGATTTCAACTCTTTTTTTTCTTTTTGTAGGCCGGTTGATGCGTTGCCTTCGATGTCCTGTCGCGTACCACCTGGGTGACCTCTGTGTGGCTGCTGGAAGTGAGATGATCTCGAACACGGCCATCATCTGCACCAACCACTTTATTGCCAAGAAGGGCTACAGCCACCACAGCCATGTTAACGTCAGCTGGTGTTTCGTCTGCTCCAAAGGTTTGAACTTCATATCAACATCAACCAATCCTGTAAAACCAGGAAGTCCTCTTGAGTCTTGATTACATGGACGTGGTTATTTATGATATATGGTGATGTTTACAGGTTAAACTCCATTAAACAGGATTAAGATTCTTATCCAAATAGAATTAAATATTATACATTCATTCTTCAGCTAGTTTAAAACCTGTTTACCTCATGTTTAGAGACTGTGGTGATGATCTGCAGGGTAAAGTATTTCTAAAGATCTGATTACCTGAGGAATCACACCTACAGACTCAACTGAGAGAAAATAACCCAGTAGAACCCTGAAAGTCAGTGAGTCTACAGCAACATCAGGATTTCTTATATTTTATACGCAAATGTCTCAAACTGAATTGAAATGAACAAAAATATAAAAAAAGATCTTTTTGAAAGGGCAGGATGTTCCAGCTGATGTAGAAGCTGAATGTACCGGTATATCTGATGATGCAACAGAGAAATAACTGCATATTTAAAGAGGCCCTTCCATTAAAAACTGTTTTTCTGAGGTTTCTGTTGAATATTTTAGCTCCACAGGTGTTCTTACCTTCATAGTGGGTGTGAAAACAGGTCAACAACTTCTCTTTTAGTTTTAATCTCTCAAACTACGCAGGTGGTGATAAAACCCGAGTTCTAACTGCCTGTATCTGTTTCATCACAACTCCTTTGTTCGTTAGTATTCATCAGCTCCTGCAGTTGAAACCACGCCTAGCATGCTGCTGGCTAAAAGCTGTAGCATAACATAGCAAACAGGAAGACACGACGTCTGACGTTGCCATTCATAGTGGGGCAGGAAAGAGTATAACTTGCTCTCATAGGCTAGTTTGTTAGCCAATCAGGGTCCAGCAAATTTGAATAATGAATATGAACGAGCTGCTGCTCGAGGCCTGACGGAATTTTAATGCAGACAGATAGAAAGATCTGTTAATCAGTGTTTCCTGACATTTTTTAGATATAAAATGTTTCATATTACTAGTTAATAGTTAAGAAATAACCACAAAGTCCTGAAATTTGTGTGAAATGGCCTCTTTAAACTATTTCTAAAATAAAATTCTTGAACATTTTATTTGTCCAAACCTGCAGAGAGACGCAACATTAAAACTGAAAGCTGATCACGAGGATAAAACAGCTGCTGATATTTGGTTGTAATTAGATTTTTGTCTTGCAGGAGGACAGTTGCTGTGTTGTGAGTCTTGTCCTGCTGCTTTTCACCCCGACTGCCTGAACATCGCGATGCCTGATGGAAGCTGGTTTTGTAACGACTGCCAAGCCGGAAAGAAACCAAAGTATAGAGACATCATCTGGGTTAAATTGGGGACATACCGGTGAGACAAACCAACAACAGTTTCTCATCATTATGATATTATTTAATCTGAATAAATGACATAATTATGTTGTTTTTTCCTTTTTAGTTGGTGGCCAGCAGAGATCCACCACCCCAAAAACATTCCCACCAACATCCAGCACCTTCGACACGAGATTGGAGAGTTCCCCGTCTTCTTCTTTGGCTCCAAGGATTATTTCTGGACTCACCAGGGCAGAGTATTTCCTTATATGGAAGGTGACCGGGGCAGCAAACATCAGAGAACTGGTATCGGCAAAGTCTTCAAAAATGGTAAAGATCCAGCGTTTACAATTTCCTTCATTCGCTCGTCATTTAAACTTCAAAATATTAACATTAGTGTGTAAACCTCTCGGCCCGTGGAGTCCACTGTAAACCTGATGTGGGTTGTGTTAAGTCACTGTGTGGATTTCTATTAGAGCTGAACGATTAATTGCATATGAAATAAAATTGCGATATGAAAAAATGAGATTTTCAAACTGCAACGGCTGCGATTTTACCTACTTACCAGTAGGTGGCGGTAATGCACCCAAAAGATGATTGTCAACCGCCATTAAACACCAACAGAAGAAGAGGAAAGTCACATGACTTGTGAACGGCTCAAACAAGGCAGAGAGAAGTAGATGCAAGAACTACAATAATGGCGTCAAGCTCGACAGAATCTAGCGGTGCACAAAGTTTGATACCAAAGAGGAATAGTACGTCAGTTGTGTGGAAATATTTTGCATTTAATAAAGAAGATGCTGCGCAACGTCAAGTATTGTGCAGAACCTACCGTTGCTACCTCACGAGGTAACACTACAAACCTTTTTCAACACCTGAAAAACCACCACACGACCATACACTCACCGGCCACTTTATTAGGTACACCATGCTAGTAACGGGTTGGACCCCCTTTTGCCTTCAGAACTGCCTCAATTCTTTGTGGCATAGATTCAACAAGGTGCTGGAAGCATTCCTCAGAGAGTTTGGTCCATATTGACATGATGGCATCACACAGTTGGCGCAGATTTGTCGGCTGCACATCCATGATGCGAATCTCCCGTTCCACCACATCCCAAAGATGCTCTATTGGATTGAGATCTGGTGACTGTGGAGGCCATTTGAGTACAGTGAACTCATTGTCATGTTCAAGAAACCAGTCCGAGATGATTCCAGCTTTATGACATGGCGCATTATCCTGCTGAAAGTAGCCATCAGAAGTTGGGTACATTGTGGTCATAAAGGGATGGACATGGTCAGCAACAATACTCAGGAAGGCTGTGGCGTTGTAACGATGCTCAATTGGTACCAAGGGGCCCAAAGAGTGCCAAGAAAATATTCCCCACACCATTACACCACCACCACCAGCCTGAACCGTTGATACAAGGCAGGATGGATCCATGCTTTCATGTTGTTGACGCCAAATTCTGACCCTACCATCCGAATGTCGCAGCAGAAATCGAGACTCATCAGACCAGGCAACGATTTTCCAATCTTCTATTGTCCAATTTCGATGAGCTTGTGCAAATTGTAGCCTCAGTTTCCTGTTCTTAGCTGAAAGGAGTGGCACCCGGCGTGGTCTTCTGCTGCTGTAGCCCATCTGCCTCAAAGTTCGACGTACTGTGCGTTCAGAGATGCTCTTCTGCCTACCTTGGTTGTAACGAGTGGTTATTTGAGTCACTGTTGCCTTTCTATCAGCTCGAACCAGTCTGGCCATTCTCCTCTGACCTCTGGCATCAACAAGGCATTTCTGCCCACAGAACTGCCGCTCACTGGATATTTTTTCTTTTTCGGACCATTCTCTGTAAACCCTAGAGATGGTTGTGCGTGAAAATCCCAGTAGATCAGCAGTTTCTGAAATACTCAGACCAGCCATTCTGGTACCAACAACCATGCCACGTTCAAAGTCACTCAAATCACCTTTCTTCCCCATACTGATGCTTGGTTTGAACTGCAGGAGATTGTCTTGACCATGTGTACATGTCTAAATGCACTGAGTTGCCGCCATGTGATTGGCTGATTAGAAATTAAGTGTTAACGAGCAGTTGGACAGGTGTACCTAATAAAGTGGCCGGTGAGTGTATATGAGAGCATTTAACATTAACACAAGTCTTGCCTACAATGATTAATGTATAATGAACCACATATTTATAATATACATAGATTTTTGCTTGAATTAGTTGAAGAATGCACAAGAAAATCTCCTTGAGAAAATATGTCAAATTAAATTGCAATTGCAATATTTAGGAAAAAAATTGCAATTAGATTATTTATCAAAATTGTTCAGCCCTAATTTCTATAACAGCGTAGGTGTATCTGACCTCAGGCAAGAGTTAAACACGACATTCAGTTTGTAAAATCTGCTGAAAGAAAGTTAAAAACTTCAGGAACATTTTTAATATCTTACATCATCAGCTGGAGCTAACGGTAGCATCACCTGACCTGCTCACACTCCAACACTTTACTAAACCTCCAGCTGACTCTGAACATATAAAACATAAATCTATCATCTCGTTACATCCGTTTCTCCACAGATGATGATGTCACAGACCAAAAACCAAATGTAACATCTAAGTTATCTTTCTATTGGTTCAGAGCAACTTTACTGTCTCTGGTTTCACTTCATTTATCTGTTCTTTGTCTTTTTCAGGGAAATTTGACAGTGATAATGACGTACTGTGGGTTGCTATACAAATGCAGATATTTCAATGGAAAACACTTTGATTTTAGAAGCACGGCTCTTTTCTCTTTTCAACATGCGCCTCTGAATAATCTGTTTCTTAGCCCCTCCCCCCTCGCCATCACTTTACATTAAAATAAGAAAGAGATCCAACCCCCTCAGTGTGAACACCCAGAAGATGGAGACAGGGGAAGGGCTGAACTGGAAGCCTTTTGTTAGAAAAGAGACGGTCCAACAGGACAAAAGGAGAGAAGTTGAATCAGATTCCAACATAAACACAAAACACAGATTTCTTTACTCCCATTTAACTTGATGCAGGTCATCTATAAACCAACAAGTCACACATTTATGTCAACTGTAATTTGTATGTCTAATGTTTTTCGGATTAAGCTGGAGACATGTGTCGGAGACATGCGCCGCCATGATACGACGTCGTATGGGCTCTCCAACTGCCTCGGATGGCCGGTTGGCGTCACGCTCTATTTTCTAACTTTCCCACGGCCGCGTCGGATGATGCACGTCTGTGATTGGTCAGCCAAACAACCCAACAACATTTCCAGCACGACGTAGCTTCCCTTTAGTAAACAGCGCGAGTGTTGATAGTCTTGAAGACATGGAGCAGATCGAGGAACGTCTCGCAGAAGAAGTGAGGAAGTACGATCATTTAGCTTCAGCTCCTAGAAGGAGATCGCTGGAACCTCTGAGTTGGAGGTTTGGGTGCACGAAGCCATGGAGGAATATGAGGGACAAATTTGTCCACATTAAAAGAGGTCTGAAGGGCAGCAGTGGCGAAAGTCCCTGTTTTTTATTTGTTCCTCTCGTGGTTGGAACCAGACATAAACCACCAGGAGACCTCTAAGTAAGGAACGCGCCTCCTGCTGTCCTGGAGGAGAATTTCTTTGCAACAGGGTCGGAGTAGGATGAACAGAAACTGTCTCCGTCAGTACGCCGGCGTGTGGGAGCACATTTACCTTTGTGTTAGTATGAATCCAGCTTAATGTTAAAAATGTTTGATGGATGTTTCTTTCTGCCTTCAGCTCTGTTAGAGGCTGAGACACGCTTTAAGGAGATGAAGATGAAACGAGAGGCCAAAGAAGCTCAAGAAAACAGCCGAAAACCTCCTCCATACAAATTTATTAAGGTCTGAAACTGTTTTACATTCTGCTTGATGTGTAAATATTATCTCTAGAACACATCGGATCACATGCTTTTAGTTATTTAGTTCATTCTTTTCTATTTCTTTATGACTTCAGGTCAACAAACCCTTTGGCAGGGTTCAGGTCTACACTGCAGACATTTCTGAGATTCCCAAATGTAACTGCAAACCAACGGATGAGCGGCCGTGCGGCTTCGAGTCAGAGTGTCTGAATCGCATGCTGCAGTATGAGTGTCACCCTCAGGTGTGTCCCAGCGGCGAACGCTGCTGTAACCAAGACTTCACCAAGCGCCTCTACCCAGAAACCAAGATCATCAAGACCCCTGGAAAGGGATGGGGTCTCATCTCCCTGAGGGACATCAAGAAGGTGAGGGGGGGGGGGGTACTAACCTTTAAAATAAGCTGAAGTACAAACAAATACATTTAGACAGTCTGTAAATAAATAAATAAACACATCAACCAGTATTTTATTCCCAGTAAAACACAAAAACATTTCAGATGTTTGAAACTGAGAAATTTGAACATTTCATCAAAAATATGAGCTGATTTTTTTTTAAAAATTTTTTAAATGCGACTGGGACAAAAAATGTCTCTAAAAGGAGACACATTTAACTACTGATTAGTCATGTTACTGAGCTGAGACTGTTCAACTAACTGCTTTAGGGAAGATGTTGTTCAGCATGAAATAGTGAAGACGGAGTAACATCAGCAGATTCAGGGAATCGAGCCTGAGACACTGAATTAAAAACAATATTATATCTGTGTTAAAGAAGAAACAGCAGCATCTCCTCTGGACCAAACATTTAAAATGTTCAGTTAAAAACTGTTTTAGGGTCATAATTTGATGTTGTTTAGTACATCATGTCTTGTAGACTACAGAGGAATCATTCAGCGGTTTAAAAGCATCTCTGATGGTTTGAGGTTACATTAGTTCCTGTGGAGGATTCCACATCAGCCTGGGACGATTTATTGTCCCACAAATTATTGACGATAAACGATATTCGACATTATCGAGAGCAAAATAACCACTTATGTAATGTTTATATATCATAATAATACAAGTAAACCCTTTTAAATGAAACAGTTGAACCTTTATTTAACATTAGAAGGACCAGAACTTTAAAATAAATAAAACAAGAAAAATAAAATAAAAATGAGTCTCAGTCTCTGTTAAAAAATATTGCACCAAAAACAATCAAATAGAGCCTGTCTCTCCAAAACAATAAATACAATGACCTATTCAGTGTCAACAACCAAATCTGCACTTTAATAATAATAATTATTATTATTATTATTATAGAGAGATTTTGCGCTGCTCCGACTGTATTTGTTTTGTCGATCAAACGTTTCATTAAACTCTTCATCTCGGGCTGCAGTATGTTTCCTGAGCTGTAAAAACTCGACCAGGTGATTATCTTTCAGGTGGGAATACAAATTTGTTGTATTTGCTTTTTTTTTTTGTTGCTATAATTTTGGAACCGAGTCGGCGTACTGTCTCGTCTGTGTTGATTACCGCCTCTCTCACTGGGTTTGAAGCTGAAATACTCCCACACCGAGGCCGTAGCATTTGGTTTCTCCTTTCTCCTCACGAGACTCGCTCGCTGCTTGCGGCTCCGCTTCCTCCCAGAGATACAAAGATCCTGAATGACTGACAGGATGCTTCACTCCCTTCATTTCATCACACTAACGTGCCCAGGTGCTGAGACTGATGAACATAGTGAACCCTCTTGTAATCCAGCAGGTTTTGGAGGCGGAGAAAAGAAACACACACATGGTGATATATCGAAGTCGGAAAAATTACTGAGTTTATTTTCATCTTTTGTGTGATTGATTTATTGATTATCATCCCAGCTCTAGTTTCACATCTAAAAAGGCTCCATTAATGCTGAGAAAGGTTTTAGAGTTACATTCTAGATCCATCACCACATGCTGAACTGACAGATGCTAGAAGGAGTAAACTGATTAAAAATCAGCTCATATTTTGTGTCAAACATAAAAATATCTGTTTCAACATTTAAATTGTTTGTTTTGTTGGCAATAAAATGATTCTATTCTGTTTTATTTACCTTTTTATAGCGTCCCAGCTTTTACCTGAGATTGTAGTGATATTTTAGGAGTTGTTACTCTGGTCAACACGTTTTCTAACTAAAAACTTGATGTGTTTAGATCTTTTACATTGAATTCTGTCAGAACGTTCCAGTTTCAGGTCATTTTGTAACAGACTTTCTCAAACAGGGGGAGTTTGTTAACGAGTACATTGGAGAACTGATTGATGAGGAGGAATGCAGAGCGAGAATCAAGTACGCTCACGAAAACAACATCACCAATTTCTACATGCTCACTATCGATAAGGTCAGTACTCCTGGAACAAGGTGTTAGTTCACCTGTTTGCTTGTGATGTTCTAGTTCTGACAGCGTTGGTGGGAAAGTGTTTCGCTCCACAGTGTATCGGTATTGTTGTAAGGAACAGTTCCATTTCTGCTGGGAGCTACAGAAACAGATGGTATTGCATTGGGAATGTTACATAACAGAACTGTAACATTACAGTAGTCAATACTACAACTGTCTGACAGTGTATCTGATGAAATATGGTGCAGATGTGTGTGTTTGACACTTTATAAGGCAAATCTAAAAGTGACTGGAGATTGAAACGAGCAGCTGCAGGTCAACAGGATCTTTATGTGAAAACAGCTGCTGTCATCACACAAACACTCCCGTTCACCCACAATTCACTTAGTCATAATGATTACAGCTCATCAGATAATCAGAGAGAGAAATATTCATGGTTCCACCAGCATGTGCACGTGCATGTGCACGTCAGGATCAGACATCAGTAACTCCACGAGAGGTTTTGATGGATTTTGGTCTCATTTCTCTCCTTCTGTTCTGATCCAGTTGTTTATCTGTAACATTCATTTACATCCACAATGACACTGAGACTGACTGTGTTTGATCAGCAGAACATATTCAGTTGTCTTCATATCGTCTCTTGTCCTGAGTCATCAAGTTCTCATCCAGAAAGAGACAAAGTCAGAAAGGTCTGAATCGGTTTGAATCCCCATTCTGTCTAGAAAAGCTTATTTTACTCTTGTTCTTGAGCAGGACACTTCACCGGTTCTGCCTGTTTGGTGGTGGTCAGGTGGTACCAGTGTCACCTCAGTGTGTGTCCGAGGACAGCTGTGGATACAAACTGTAGTGTGACACGTTTATCAGTCAGCTGACTTGTACTAGACATCATTTACCATGGTAACCACTTTGTTTATACCTCCTGTTCTAGCTTTTCACCACTTCAGGTAAATGTACGTTTCTCCAAATTATACAGCAAAACTCCATAAATCTGTATTAAAGATTTTATTACTGGAAATCTGGAAAAGTGTCGACAGGGCACAAATATAATGAGAAGTAGTAAAATAACATAAAAATCACGTCAGATGGTTGAACCGAATCCTGCAGATTCATTCTGAACTACAGTACAGAGCACAGAGAGTGCAGCTCATGTCATTTAGAGTCTGATCTCAATAATAATAATTAGGGGTGTCAAATTATCACGTTAGTTGCGATTAATTAATTACACCATATTTGGTGTGTTATATTCCTTAATCGCATTAATCTAATTTTTAATCTATATTTACAGTTTCTGCTTTTGAGTTGCTTTTAAATAAAATCCTTTTTTAGTATTTCGGCTTCTTGTGCTGGAGTTGCACAAAGGGATTAATCCAGTGCTTAATTTGTAAATCAAAAGTTACCGGAACACAAATAGCGCTATGAGACCAGAATTCACTGACTGATACCGGAACGCACACATAGACATGTATGAACGCACACAAGCGCCGTGCGCCGGCACACAGCGGGGGTAAATTGTCAAGCAGGGTTAGAGAAAGTGATGATAAACCCAGAAGAAGTAAGTTATACTGCCTTTTTGGTATTTTGATGCCGCTGTTATTTATCCCAACTGGCGCCGTTAACGGATTCTAGCAAACAGTTACCGGAACACACCCTTTCAAAATAAGACAGTTCCCGGATCTTGTTCCGGCTCAAATTAAACCCTGGATTAATCACTCTTAGGTGGACATCTATTAGCTGCTGATTGACTTCCTGTGACAGCAAGGTGAGCAAAAGCAGTTAGTTGCAGAGCGGAGAAGTGACAATGGAGGAGCATATGAGAGTTGTCGGTCTCGTGAATGGAAAATTTGCTTTTCAAAAACGTCCCGACGGAACCATGGATAACAATAGTGTTTTTCTCAGCTATTAATAAATGAGATTCAAAATAAGATTCATTAGATTAATTAATTACTGCTCAAAATTAATTAATCTCATCCAATTTTTAATCTCATGACAGCACTAGTAATAATAATAATTATTATAAATAAAGTCTCTGATCCAGATGATCTGACCTCATATCAGCTCTGATATACAGTGGGGCAAAAAAGTATTTAGTCAGCCACCAATTGTGTAAGTTCTCCCACTTAAAAAGATCAGAGAGGCCTGTAATTTTCATCATAGGTATACCTCAACTATGAGAGACAAAATGAGGAAAAATAATCCAGAAAATCACATTGTCTGATTTTTAAATAATTTATTTGCAAATTATGGTGGAAAATAAGTATTTGGTCACCTACAAACAAGTAAGATTTCTGGCTTTCACAGACCTGTAACTTCTTTAAGAGGCTCCTCGGTCCTCCACTCGTTACCTGTATTAATGGCACCTGTGTGAACTCGTTATCAGTATAAAAGACACCTGTCCACAACCTCAAACAGTCACGCTCCAAACTCCACTATGGCCAAGACCAAAGAGCTGTCAAAGGACACCAGAAACAAAATTGTAGACCTTCACCAGGCTGGGAAGACTGAATCTGAAATAGGTAAGCAGCTTGGTGTGAAGAAATCAACTGTGGGAGCAATTATTAGAAAATGGAAGACATACAAGACCACTGATAATCTCCCTCGATCTGGGGCTCCACGCAAGATCTCACCCCGTGGGGTCAAAATGATCACAAGAACGGTGAGCAAAAATCCCAGAACCACACGGAGGGACCTAGTGAATGACCTGCAGAGAGCTGGGACCAAAGTAACAAAGGCTACCATCAGTAACACACTACGCCGCCAGGGACTCAAATCCTGCAGTGCCAGACGTGTCCCCCTGCTGAAGCCAGGACACGTCCAGGCCCGTCTGCGGTTTGCTAGAGAGCATTTGGATGATCCAGAAGAGGATTGGGAGAACATCATATGGTCAGATGAAACCAAAATAGAACTTTTTGGTAGAAACTCAACTCGTCGTGTTTGGAGGGGAAAGAATGCTGAGTTGGATCCAAAGAACACCATACGTACTGTAAAGCATGGGGGTGGA
>SSNP01000063.1:807502-841400 GCA_006937955.1 Pachypanchax playfairii
TCCACCCCCATGCTTTACAGTACGTATGGTGTTCTTTGGATCCAACTCAGCATTCTTTCCCCTCCAAACACGACGAGTTGAGTTTCTACCAAAAAGTTCTATTTTGGTTTCATCTGACCATATGATGTTCTCCCAATCCTCTTCTGGATCATCCAAATGCTCTCTAGCAAACCGCAGACGGGCCTGGACGTGTCCTGGCTTCAGCAGGGGGACACGTCTGGCACTGCAGGATTTGAGTCCCTGGCGGCGTAGTGTGTTACTGATGGTAGCCTTTGTTACTTTGGTCCCAGCTCTCTGCAGGTCATTCACTAGGTCCCTCCGTGTGGTTCTGGGATTTTTGCTCACCGTTCTTGTGATCATTTTGACCCCACGGGGTGAGATCTTGCGTGGAGCCCCAGATCGAGGGAGATTATCAGTGGTCTTGTATGTCTTCCATTTTCTAATAATTGCTCCCACAGTTGATTTCTTCACACCAAGCTGCTTACCTATTTCAGATTCAGTCTTCCCAGCCTGGTGAAGGTCTACAATTTTGTTTCTGGTGTCCTTTGACAGCTCTTTGGTCTTGGCCATAGTGGAGTTTGGAGCGTGACTGTTTGAGGTTGTGGACAGGTGTCTTTTATACTGATAACGAGTTCACACAGGTGCCATTAATACAGGTAACGAGTGGAGGACCGAGGAGCCTCTTAAAGAAGTTACAGGTCTGTGAAAGCCAGAAATCTTACTTGTTTGTAGGTGACCAAATACTTATTTTCCACCATAATTTGCAAATAAATTATTTAAAAATCAGACAATGTGATTTTCTGGATTATTTTTCCTCATTTTGTCTCTCATAGTTGAGGTATACCTATGATGAAAATTACAGGCCTCTCTGATCTTTTTAAGTGGGAGAACTTACACAATTGGTGGCTGACTAAATACTTTTTTGCCCCACTGTATCTATTGAAAAGTTTCAGCATTTCAAGTGATTCTGTTAAAAAAACAAACCAAGAAATATAAAATCATGTCAATAAAAACTAACTGAATCACTTTGAATTTGTTCGTACCAGTTAAAACTAACTTTTCTTCTCCGTGTTGAAGGATCGCATCATTGACGCCGGTCCCAAAGGAAACTACTCTCGCTTCATGAACCACAGCTGTCAGCCCAACTGTGAGACGCAGAAGTGGACGGTGAACGGAGACACTCGTGTTGGCTTGTTCGCGGTCTGCGACATCCCGACAGGTGAGAACACTCAGGTTGAACAGTCATTTAGACGTTTTTAGAGTTTTATGTCACATTTTAATCTTTTATCATGAAACATCTGGTTTCAGGGACCGAGCTGACCTTTAACTACAACCTGGACTGTCTTGGTAATGAGAAGACCATCTGTCGCTGTGATGCGCCCAACTGCAGCGGGTTCCTTGGAGATCGACCGAAGGTGAGCTTCATACTGAGGGGTTGGGTCACGGATCCACAGACTGCCTCTTTCTGTAGGATTTAAGGGTTTATTATACCACACAGGTTCTTCTGATCAGATCCAAAAACATTTTGTTTTTCTTTCACAGAATTCAAACTATCAAACAGCTGAGACGAAAGTAAAAAGGTTAAAGAGGAAGTACAAGAAGAGGAAGAGTGAAGGAAAGAAGAAATCTGAGGACGAGTGTTTCCGTTGTGGAGATGGAGGACAGCTGGTTCTCTGTGATAAGAAGACATGTACCAAAGCTTATCACCTGTCCTGTCTGAATCTCACCAAGAGACCGTTTGGTAAGTCGAGTCTTAAACTCAACTGATTTATCAGAATCACTGATGATGTAACTCCAACCTGCAGATGTGTCAAAATAAAATAAATATTTTCTGCATCCTGCTATTTTACAGCTTTCAACATCTGGGATGGACACATATATGATCAAATCTGACATTTGGTGTTATATAGTCTTCATTTATCCTAAAATCTAACTTATATTCTCAAGTTATTTCTTCTAAAAATGAAATAAGATCATGACATGATACAAGATCTTTAGAGAAAATCCCAGATGATTGAAGTAGATGTATAATATCTGTCACCAGGGACGTTAACTCCTCATCCACGTTCAAAACAACTGAACAAGAACGTTTTTATTAAATTACTAATAGAGAAAAAAACTACAGATTTAGACTTTTTGTTTCAGAGTTAGTCACATGTCTGAGTTTTCACACGCAGAGTGAAGTCATATTAACAACACGAAGGAAACACGCCGTCAGCACGGCTCAGTGAGACGTCTGGTCCGTCTGAAGCAGGTCCTGAATCCGGTTCTGATCTGCTGCTGGGTTGAAGGAGCGGTCTGGGCTGGATCATGTCTCAGCCGTGTTTTCTAACCGTGTTCTGTTGCTGCCTGCAGGCCGCTGGGACTGTCCCTGGCACCACTGTGATGTCTGCGGGAAAAACTCTGAGGCCTTCTGTCAGCTCTGTCCAAACTCATTCTGCAAGGCTCACCAGGACGGGGTCCTGCGTCCCTGGCCCCCCACGGGACAGCTGTGCTGCATGGAGCACGATGAGGTGGAGGCAGCCGAGAACCAGGTCCAGGTCTTTACCTCCGAGTCAAATCCATCTGCTGCTGCTCCACTTACCACGATGGGCCAGACTAGAGGCTCCAGGAAGCAGGAGGTGGAGGTCAAAACCAAGGGCTCCAAGAGGAAAGCAGCATCCGTGTCAGAGACCTTTTGATCTCTCACGTGCACGACCTTTGACCCTGAAAGCTTTTTTTTTCAACATTTTCAGGTTTTTGCTATGAGTTTGCAATGACACAAACCACGTGTGGGAAACTCACGTCGGCTGCTGGAGTCGGACTCGTTATCTCGTTTGGTCTTTTTTGTTATTAGTAGATTGTTAGAAGAACTAAAGGTTAAAATCCAGCTGAGAGTTCAGAGTTCACCACCAGCCGTCAGCGTGAGTCCGAGTCTCCCAGCTGTCGCGTGTCAGAAGGACAGAATGATGAGAAAACAAACAGGTTGCCAAAAGGATTTGTAGTTTTTATGTGTCGTATCTATTAATATGTCAGTTTTAACATCAAACACTTGACTGACCTCGTTTCATAGCTGTAGATCACATTAATGTAGACTGGTTTGCTTAACCTGTTACTTTTGTTTTAGCTCCACTTCCTGTTTGTTTTTGAAACCTTAATGATGCTGTAAATCCTTTTCTGGGTCGCAGGCAGGAAACGAACTGCTCAACACAAACACTACTGGTGGGATGAATGAAGGAGTGATTCCAGACCGCTCTGAGCTCCAAGTGCTTTTTAACTTCTGATCATTCAGACTTTCACATGTGGTTCTTGTTTGCAGGTTTCTGTTGTGATGTTTAGAACACGGAACCACGTCAGGTGCTTTTATTCTGACTGACTTTAACATCAGATCTGTGTTTATATTCTCCAGTCTGTTTTTTTAAACGTTCTTCAAATCAATCAGTTGTTTTTTTTTTTTTTTTTTTTTCGGGTGGATAAAGTCGGGTAGAAACAGACTGTCCACACTGGAACATTCTGCTCAGATCCTTCAGTATCTACCTCCACCTGTAGACCCGTCAGCTCAGCATCCTGCAGCTGCTGTAGATCCTGCCAACAGGTGGCGCTGCAGCCGACACTAAGCTGAGTCCAACACGGTGCTTTTCGTTCCCTTTTCTCTGTAATTCACAGCTGACGCCTTTTAGATTTGATTTTTTTTCTGCTGATCCTGTGGACAGCTGCAGCACGTCTCATATAAACGTTCTGTATCTAACCTCGTGTTGAGTGAATGTAGTTCTGTAGAGCTGAAGTGTCTCGTGCACGTAGCGGTTTCATGCTGTAACTACTGTCATAGCAAACCAGAGACTAATATGTACATAATGTATAAGTGGTAATAGTGATTCATGTATTGTAAATATCACACGATTGACTTTTGATGCCGTCAGCTGAATCACTTTGTGCAGGTTCTCACATCGATTGAAAAATGCAATAAAGTGGTTGAACATCCAAAAAAATTGTTTGAAGTCCAAATTTATTATTTTCCTTTTCAAAAAAAAAAACCACTTGATTCTAACTAATTAGGTTTTTAATGCAGCTGTTTCTCAGAAAAATAATCAGAATCTAATAAACATGAGCTTCCTGAATAAACCAGATCAATCCGGATCTGATGTGAACTGGATTTAACCAGATCTATGTGTAGCCCCACTTCTAGTTGAGTTGGGGACACACATCTGGAATCGCTCCATTTGAAACCGTCTATAAAAAGGAGGGACATCTGGTATAATATTTAATCTGATTGGAGGAGCCAGCAAGTGTCACCCTTTGATGATTTGTCTTTAGCCAATCACAGTAAATCAAGCTCTTGTAAATCCAGTTGGGAGACAAACACACATCATTACAAGTAAAATAAACATCTTTACGATCAGAAAACATATAAAGTTCTTATCTTTGCTCATTTTTCAATGAAGAAATCGTCTCTAGTCCTAAAACAGATTGAATAGCTGCTTCTACATGTACATCCACCAGCAGCCATGTTTGTTTTGCTTTGCCTGGGCCCTTGCTGCCAATCATACCTGAACACCCGCCCCAAACCACAATGCTAACACATGATTGGTCTGAACATATTTGGACCGAAATAGACGGTTTTGCTGGAGCGTTACAAGATGGATTTTCGTGGGTTTGGAAAACTCAAAATCTCGCGAGAATTCGTCTTGCAGCGCAAGGTTACTTTTTCCTTAGTTTTTAATAAACATCACACACCGACCTGCATCTTCACAAGTTTTATTTCTCCCCAAAAATGTCATTTAGAATAACAGCAGTACAGCGAGGGGCGAGAGTACAAAACGCTTCCGTTTCCATGGAAAAATATCTTCTTGTACATCAAACCTGTGCCGTCCTCTCGTAGTGCAAACGCTTCAAATCAAAGTTTAGGCACATGATGGATGTGATCAGTTCAGTTCCTCCAGACTGTTCGGGTCAGATGGGAATAAAATCATCCAGTCAAGCTTCGTTAAAGGAAATGTTAATCTATATCGTTACTTTGGCTGATTACTGTTAAACAAGTGCATTAAGGACAGTTTAATACTCTATCAAACACAAATGACACTGCAAGCTTATGGTCCCAAGCAACGATCACCACTTCCTTCCAGCTGATGCTTGTAAATATCTGAGAGCGTTTCAGTGGCAACTTGACATTTTTCTATCTATAAGTGAAAAAATAAATAAAGACAAACTAGCTCAGAATAAAGGAACATATATCCCAGTTTTACATTATGATACAAATAAAAAAATAAATATCAACTCTGTGTCTTGATCTATTTTATTTCTTGAGGAAAAACCAAGATGCTAAAAGTGGCTGCCGCCCTCGTTCAGTTGATGCGGCGCGGCTTGTTTTAGAAACGTCATCATGACGCCAGCACGCCTCGGCGGATGATGTCAGACCCGTACTGGCGCCCTAATGACGAGTCGCCCCTCAGCTCGTAGGAGTGGCACTGTTTCAAACAGGGTTCCAGCTCGCTGTCGCTTGTTTTGGAGTTGGAGGTGTATCGGTCGTTTTCGGCGCCCGTGCGGAGCCGCGTTCTCGGGTACGACGGCTCCGGCGTGTTGGTGATTGGTCTAAAAAGAGGCTTGCGTTGCTCCGCCCCCTCCTTCAGAGACCCGGTCAGCGGCTTCTCGCTCCTCTTGGGGATGCGGAACTTGCCCCAGCTCTTCAGGTGTCTGGCGACGGGCCTGCTGCTGTTTGGAGCCTTTTGGATCCAGCTGTTGCTTTTGGAGGTTTCTGAAACCGTGTTAGTTTTAGTGTTGGACGTCATGTTCAAACACACAGAAGTTTTTTTGGTTATTCCTTCATCTATGAAATGTTCGTCTAAATCAGAGTTTCTGATATCGATGAGCCGGATGGAAACGGTTTTCTCCAGATGTTTTGATCCCAACTTGTTCTTCAGCTGGCAGGAGACGCTCTCTGTGTCGCTGCTCCTCCTGCTCCGCTCCACCTGATCCGGTTCTGGTTTCGGTCTCACAAACACCTTGTTCCCTGGTTCAGGGACGTCCCGTTTGGGGCCTTTCCTGCTCTCAGGCTTGTACGGCTTGATGGCAGTCGTTTCCTGAATGACCTTTGGCTTGTGGGATTTTGGAAGGGAGACCTGCAAACTGCTGGACGTCTCTTTGATCGGAGACGTTTTGTTGTCCTTTATCTCCAGCAGTTTGTTCTGATTGTCCTTTTTCTGAGAGTGAGACGAGTCAGACAGACTCTTCCTTCTTTCCTGCTTCAGAGTCCCGCGTTTGGTTTTAAGCCCCGAGTGGCTCGAGGAGGAACCGGACTGGGAGCCCCGAGACGAAAACCATCCAAGAAACAGCTGGTTCTCCAGGTCCTTCGCTGAACAATCACCTGAAACACACGACAGATGTGCAACTCAAACACGTGGCGTGAACGTGTCACTGTGTAAAACGGCAGCGAGGAACGACCAGACTCACCGTTGAGCAGCTTGTGGTCGAGCAGCTGGACTTGGTGCTGAAAGATCTGCTCGTGGACCTTACACAGAGAACGCTTCATCTTCTCCCTCCGAGTCACCATGTAGGTCAAGTTCCGGACCTGAGAAGCAACAACAGGCTGGTTAAGTCTTTTAATCTCTCTACAATCACACGAGGTTCCTGTAATGCTGCAGACGAGTCAGGGACCTACCCTCTCCAGGTCCTGTCGCAGGTGAGTGAAGAGCTGCAGCCGTCGCAGCAGCACCTCCTGCTCGCGGCGTGCCAGGCTCTCCTCCTCGTCCTTTTTGGGCATGAGAAGCGGCTGGTTAAAGTTCGCTTTGCGTTTTAGTTTCCAGTACTGGTACAGGAAGTCCACCAACTCCACAGAGAGCTTCAGGTTTCGGGCCACCTCCTCCATTTCTACAAACTGGTAGAACTCCTCCTCCATCTCCTGGACCTTCAGCTTGCGCAGGTTGACTCTTTTCTCCTGCTGGCGGCTGCTGAGCTCCTCCTGATCGCCGGCTGTCCGGCCTTTCTTGTCCCGGACTCCTTCCTTCTCACTTCCTGGATCTTTGCTCCTGGACTCGGTTCCTTCGATCCCGGAGTGTTTGGGGCAGTATGACTTGAACTTCACCTCGTCGTCCTCCGTGAGGATGGTGTTCATCTCTAGGCTGGCGTGGAGGCCGCACGTCACATGGAAGGCAATCCGGCAGTTTTTTGCTGAACACTGAAAAAAAGAGATCCAGACTTTAAAACTTAAAACAAACTTTTTATTTCCCCTCCATGTAAAAAAGATCTGTGTTCTGTGTTTTTACAGACGAGAAGAAGATTACCCTCCAGATCATTTGATAATAATCAGAGTTGAGTCAGGTGATTGGCTCGTTCTGCTGTCCATCACAGAGTGGAAGCCCCGCCCTGTTAGTTAGTGTTCAGTCGGCCTCTCGGATTTATTTTACTTTCAGACACTTTTATTTTCATCTATCTTGACTTTCTGGAGATTTTGGGTCTCAGAACATGTTTTTAAATGTTACTTCCTGTTTCCTAACGAGCCGGGTCGTTAACGAGGAGGCGAGTCAAGCGGCTCAGTTTTACTGTCCCAAACTATTTAAATCCATCGAGCTGCAAAACATTTTAACCCCCTCATTCAAACACTGAGCAGTTCTTCTGATGCTCCTCTATGTTTCAGTTCAGCACTATAACGCCCACCTTCAATGAATGGATTATTTTAGAACTGTGTTCATATATAGGGCGCGTGCATGGGATAGAAACTACTGTAGGGGTTGTGTGATGCAAACTTTATTACTGTAATAGAATATAAACCAACGTAGTGCATTCACAAACATGAAGAAGAACTTTTACATCTTTACTGAATCAGTGAAAAGTCTGATACCGCGACAGTAAATCAAACGTTGGTGCAATCAAAATATAGTAACTCTAGAAATAGTGCAAAGCAATAACAATATAACAATAACTCAACGTTGTTCAAACACTGTCCATATTCACAATATCTCCCAGCCTTGTTCAGTCGTAAACACGTTAAACTAACTCTTTTAGTTTAACGGTTGGGCGAGTGCGGCATTCAGCCGGTTCCGTCACGTCAAACTCGTCATTATTAAAGTCAGTGTCGCTGCTGCTGCCTGGACGTTCAGTAACAAGTCGTGTCTTCGTGAAAGCTCGGACCACAGTGAGACTGATGTATCGGTGCACGCGGCGCTGTCTCCCATCTTGGTGAACGTGTGCTCACCTTCGGTCATCCACCGCTCCCACACAGTTCACAGTCTAACTTTGAAAGTCCTGTTCACGCCAATATCCAGCAGCTGGACTTCTTTAGTCAATCCACCCGGAATGACGGCGAGCACCGAATTAGTGTACTTCTAACTCGTACTGTAGCCCCCTGACTACGGTAGCCTGATCAATATTGATCCATACACAAGACACATCGGATTATAAGACGCACAGTCGGTTTTTGAGAAAGTTAAAGGCTTTTAGGTGCGTCTTATAGTGTTACGGTACATTTCCTTGAACAAAACAGTGATTATTTCACTAAACTGATGTTGATGCATGTACCTGTATACAGGCTCCAGTCTTCTCTTTGCACAGGCAGCAGATCAGAGCCCATCTGTTACTTGGAATGTGGGACATGTTGGTGATCGGCTCCATTTTCTCGGGGTTCCCGATGCTCACCTGCTCAGTAACACGAAGACGTGACGTCTCATTTACTGAATCAACACGAAAACGGCAGTTACAGAAATAATACTGAGACAGTAAAACACCTCTGGGATCCACAAGGCACAGCTGACGTGGACCCACTTGGTTCCGCTTCTCGTCGGCTTCATGGCTCCGCCCTTCTTGGGACACAGCTGGCACCTTGGGAGGATGCCGAGCGCACAGATCCGACACAGCCAGCTGCCTTTTGGAACTTTCTGAATGCCGTAACAAGCCTGAAGAGACCGAACCAAAATAATCTGGATTAAGTTTTATGAAGTTTTTGCTTCAGCTTCAATTTAAACAGATTTTAAAGTGCTAGAAGTGTGTGTGTGTGTTACAGACTCACCTGATGAACGCAGATGTTACACTTATCACAGAACACCATCTCGTTGTTGTCTTCTCCATCAGGTGACTGACAGACGTCACACACCACATCCTCGTCGTACTCGATGCCGAGTCCCTCCTCCGTCTCCATCGTGTGAGTCATGTTTTCATAACAGCAGCGCTCAAACTCCTCCATCACACGCTCCATCGTGATCTCATCCAGCAGCGGCATGGCTGGAAACACAGTCGTGTAGCTGTCAGATTTATATCAGCACTGATGATCAGTTGGATCAACTTCCTGTTAACATCCACTAACACGCTGGTTTCAGGTCAAACATCTCCACTGATCAATCAAATGAATCCAAACAAAGACGCCATCAAAGAAAACTCACATAAAAAAACAACTTTCCTGAAAAAGAACGAGTTATTATGACACCAAGTGTTTCACTTCATCAGATGGTTTGAAATAATCTGAATGTCTCATTTTGTCCATTTAAATGGAGAACGTGTTTTTTCACCAGTTATTTATTAAAGACACAATTTCAGATCAGTAGATTAAAAGCAGAAGATAAATAAAATCTTAAGAAATGTGACTCACCCATCTCTGCAAACTCCTTGTTTATAATCTGCAGCCAGGCCACATCTTCTTCGTTTAAGTCGTAGCGGCACATCCCCTCTGCCAGAGTTCGGATGTCCACGTAGCCGAGCGCCTCGGCGCCAAATGTCCGAATCAGCTTTTTTGGCCTGCTGAACATAATCTCCTCCCCTTTCTCTGCCAACACTCTGTGAGACAAACACAAGCAGAGAGAACTGTCAGTTTGATGGATCCAGTCATTAAAAAACAGGTTTACTAACAAGTTGGAAGCTTCTAAATGTAATATTTTAAGTCCTCAGTAAGACCCTGCAGCCTGATTAGCTGCTTCTCCCATGTTAATCGCAGGTATGGTGTTCTGATCAGATTCAGTCGCTCTGTTTTCCTACCTGGCAACAGGCTGTGGAATGGACTGGGGACTGACGGGGACCTGGACTCCCTTCTCCCACTCTTGTCTCCACGGGTCCGCAAGGACATAGTAGTCTTCAGGGTTCAGCTGATACGAGTCGTGCACTTTCATGGCTGTGATCAAGTCTGTCCTGAAAACCTGCCACACACAAAAACAACCAGATCAACACGTCACATTCAGAATAAAAACTGTTCCTCATGCTGAAAAGGTGATTCTGTTATCTCATGTCGTGTCTTTGAATCTTATCAAACTGATTTATTAATAATAAACACGTGAAACGTCATGACGATGCTGTTCGTGTGCACCACACTGAACACGGGCTACAGACAACAGCTGTATCAGGATATTACAAGCATGTCAAGAATGGAAGACGCTGTTCTTGTGACCACAGCTGCCAAAACCAGTCTAAACCATGAGGACTACAGCCGACACCCCGAGACGTGGACACAAATTAAAGTTAATACGTTAATCCAAGTTAAATCAGTGATTATTGTAGGTTTATCTGTAACACAATGTAACAACAACTTTTTAAAAGCTGCATGTGTTTTCATTTCATTTCATAACACGATACGACTTACAAAAACAATAATAAAATTCACCCTCTTTCTAATTAGATAATGATGTAACAGGAGGAACAAAACTCATTTCAATCTAATGTCAAGAGAACAAAAACCCTGAACAGGTTCTACCAGGTCTTTACTTACAAAAAGGTTTTTAAACATTTTGTTATTAGTGGATTATTTATATATTATATATTTGCTTTTCTAGCCAAAAGAAAAGTGGAGTGTCCTGCAGAGTTCACAGACTGAATGTGAGATAAGAAGAGAAATGTTTCATCTCAAAACCTCACGACCTTCTGTGGGACTTAGATAGCAGGTCAGAAACATCCAAGAAAGTCTCATTTTACACATGTTCTCATAAATGAAGTTTTATTTCTGTAGAAACAGAAATAAACTTGACTGCTGGACACGGACAGAAACACAAAGATCAAACTGTAAGACGGACGGGACGTACCTCGGAGGGTTTCTGCCCAGTCCCTCTCCTGTGCTGTGATGAATGTTGGGACCAGCACGTGGAGTTACCTAATGTGGACACATTACAGAGGTTTCAGTGTTCCTTCTGTTGCTCCCAAAAATATGAAGCAGTACAGGAAACACGCCACAACAGCATCTCTGGAACGCTTTCAATGAGACAACATGTTACTTACTCTCGTTGTCCGAGTCATCACTGCTGCTAGGATGTCTACTTCTCTTCATTGTACTTTGTCTGTAAAGCTTGGGAGTGTGGACACTTTCCCAAAAAAGACAGGATGTTAGACAAGAAACTTCAATATACACAAAAATGTTTTAAAAACTTCCAACAACTAACAATAAAAAGAAAACAAAGGCAAACAGACACAAAGTGAAGTAAACACTCGTTATAAGATCCAAACTAAAAAGAGAAGCATGTATTTAAAATTCACGCAGAAAAGAAACTGTAATTATCTACACGTTATGTGTAGAAGATAAATTATTCTCCCTTAGAAGTGTTTTTTATTTACTAGCAATCCAACACAGAGTTCACAGCTTAACACCACGGAGCAGTTCAGTTAATATCAATTACAGACATGTTCTATCTGTCAACTAGCAGCATCTGTCTGCATCTGGCCCGGTGTGGGAGGTGCACCTCTGCTGGTGTTGTGTGCTGCAGCAAGACGTTCTAACAATAAATCTTATTTTCACTGTTCTCACTTGAATCAAATCAATACTGTTGTTTTGGCGTTCTTGTAAATGTTTGACATTATATAACAGTAAGATGCCACTCAGCTAGCTAAAGTTATATTTTTATTATTAGTCATTACAACTAATTTAAGGTATGATGAGCACAGCCTCCAAACGTACTTTCTGGTTTGAAAGTTTGTTTGGTTTTTTTTTGTCACAGAGAATATTTAAAAAATAAAAATCTTTGTTTTCTCTCATTTGAAGAGGGAACGTCTCTCCTTTGAGCTCATCATCACTTCAACCAGAGTAATAATCCAGCTCACTGAAAAAGGTCCTGATAAAATCCAGGGTAAGGAGTTTTACTTTTTGTTTTCACATGGCACCTGCTGGCCTCCGTAGGGTCAATATAAGGATACAAACCTAGCGGTACACAGACTAACCTAACATATGCGTGTTGTGTCTGCTGGAAAAAAACAAGGAAAAACCTCACAAAATACTAAGTATTAAAGAGACGTTTGATACACCGCAATGAATTAAACGAAAAATATATAGCAAGCGTGCTTGTTTACTCCTCATATTTTGATCAGGCAGCACCGCGGTTTACTACATTAAGCCTCTTTTGTAGGACTCTGACCAGCAGATCCAAAACACCAGCTGTTGTGACACCGCCTAACACAGGCACCAGAAAGTGGTTCAGAAATAAACAAACTCAAACCTGACATAAATTTACCTTCTATTTACGCATACATGCTTTGTGCATTTAAATAATCACTAAATTCGTCAACCCACTCAACAAACGCCCCATCACTGTTATGCTACCCACAGGCCAACCCCCACCCGGTACTTTCACGCAAAACTAGATTTACATAGAATTTTAGTTCTCACGGACACCGTTTGATAAACATCCAATAACCGGTTTGCATAAAACAGGTTTACACTTATAAAAGCACACAAAGGTTAAATTAGCTGATGCAAGATGTTAGCAATTTAACAGCTAGTTGATAGCTAGCGGCTACATGTCGCATCCAAGCCGCTACCCGCTAACTGTCAAGAGTTAAGTGTCGACTATAAACTTAGAAAATTAACACAATGGCAACGGAAACTCCTGGATGTGGCGTGTGAATTAAAATAGCACTAATAATTAGTTATCTGTGTGGTTAACTAACAGGGTTTGGGCATGTTTACCAGCACTTGCATGGCCGAGGTTAATCTTTGGCGCCATTTTGAATGACGACGTCGCGTTTTACCTAGCGGACAGCTCGTGCGACCATAACAGAAATATAAACTTCCTCACATATCCGGATAAGAACATTTTGCTACAGATGCACATTCAATAGATAAGTTGGACTCTGTGGTACGTACGAACAGGTCTGACGGATGCCAGCCGGGTCCTGAATTTGATGCGAAGCGCAGTTTTTGCTGTGAGTTCCGCTTGACTCGCATTCCACAAACAGCAGCGTCGGTTGGGGTGACGTCACGCCGCCCATGCTGCAGTTCCGCATGTCCACACTGGGTGGCAGCAGAATCACACGGGCCTGTTAACGGATCATATTCTGAAAGGTTTAATTCATCAATTCAAATGATGCCTGTTATTTATTAAAAATACAACTAGCAAAAAAATATAAACTTTATTTTAAATTAAGTAAATATTATATTAATATTGGTAACATTTATTTCTGTAAATCCTAAAAAGATTTATACCAGACATAAAGCTGTCTGATACATGATACCATTCATGTCTTTTTTTTTTTTTTTGGTAGGGGAAGGACTTCCTTTGGCCTGGGTTGTGGGTTTTTGAGTTTGTTTTGCCTTCATTTTTTCATGAGTGTTTTTCTGGAAGTTTCCTGTGATTTTATTTTGTTTTGTGTTTCCTTTTTCTCTTATTGTCTTTTGGGGCATGTTTATATTCAGGGTGTTTTACTTCTGTTTACCTTCGTGTCTCTCCTCAGTAACTCTTTCTGGTTTGATTCCAGCTGTTACAGATTCATTCTGATTAAATATCCCAGCTTCACTCATTTTGTAATCAACCATCTTTTCTGCTTTCATTGTCAGTCAGTTGTTCAGAGCCTCGCCATTGTCTCTTGTTATGTGAGTAATTTAGTTTTTCTTCATTGAAAGTTTGTATTTTATTCAGCTGTCTGTGTCTCTGAGTCCTGCCTGCAGTTGGATTCACCAACACGCAACACCCTTTCCAGAAAAAAATGAGGTTAAATCAGACGTTTCTACGGACACAACCTTGTAATACAAGTTATTTTACTATTTTCTGCTTTATAAAATAAAAATGGGACTAAATGTAACTATAAAGCAGCTGAAACAGAAAAAATATATTTTTTTCTAGTTTCCAAAATGTTCTTCTCGATTTGCAAATGTTAAAACAATGATGCAACAATGTTAAACATTCAGACACTCCAACCTTTAGAAAAACAGTAGTAGAAACTAACACAGAATGAATAAAACCCTTCAACACGAGGATGTTTATACTTAGTTTTTACTAAAAGGTTGAAACTTTTAAAGTACAAAGAAACAGGAAAACATTAGATTTGTTCTTATTCAGAAAATAAATCTGAATTCACACCTAAACAGAGATCACATGCAACATTTCACACCGTGCACGTCTAATGAGCGTTAATTATCCAGATCTACATCTAATCAAAGGATTTCACAGCTAAAATTCTCAGTGGGTTTTAATCTGTTCTGGATCCCACTCTGAACTGGAGAAACTAGAGTTAAAGGAGACATTATTTAATTAATAAACTTTTACAGTAGTGTTTCCATTAACTGCTTTGCAATTTAAGGATTAAAAGAAGTTTTAAAAGAGATTTAATCTCTTGTGTTTCCACATTAAAGTTGTGCCTCGTTGCACAGAATCATCACGTGTCACATTAAGCATCTGCTTCAGACGTCTAACATCAAACTACACTGCAAAAATATTTCAACCAAATTAATTAGGTGTTTTATTCTCAACAAAGATGTATAAATACTGTATGTTATTAAACTAACTCAGATTGCTCATCAAATATTGTTTTAATTATCATTGAAAAAAGCCCATTTATCCAAATATTCTAATTTCATATCAACCCTCAAGATTTTTAAATATTCCTGCTGTCTTTAATTTCCAGACGGATGTTTCTCAGCTCATCTGATGGCCAGGATGGCGTCGTAGGATTTCCCAGTCCGACAGACTTGAACGCTGTGGAAGCCCGTCTTGTTGAGCATGTTGGTGTACTCTGATGGCGAGCGCTCGCGACCCTCCGCCTGCACCAACATGTTGAGGGAGAAAATCTGAGCCATAACAGGCCCTCGTCTGTTTTCAAACAACATGGCCTCCACCAGCAGGACGCCGCCACCTAACAGGAGGATCAACAAACATATTAACCCTCTGAAAAGGTTCATATAAATCATATTTAAACTCACCGGGCTGACAAGCATCATAGATCTTCTTCAGCAGGGTGAGACACTCGTCTTCAGGCCACTCATGAAGAATTCTGGCCAATACGAACAAATCAGCAGCAGGAATTTCACCGCTGAAGAAATCTCCTGCGTGTAGAGCGTCACGCTTAATAAAAACATGCTTAGATCATGGATGTCCAGTTACATTTGACTGTTGGTATATTGAGAACGCTGAGATGGCAGGAAAACAAATTATTTAAATTTTGTTAAAATACATTAAATCTGTATTTCAGGCCTGCAATTTTATTTTAAGTAAAACTAGAATTTAAAAAAAAAAATTTTGGTTTTTATTTCCTGAGAGTTTGTTTTCATGATGTAAATATCATGTTGTTTATGCCTGTTAAAGAGACCATTTCATACAAACTTCGGGACTTTGTGGTTATTTCTTTAGTATTAACCAGTAATATGAAACATTTTATATCTAAAAAAAACGTCAGGAAACACTGATTAACAGACCTTTCAATCTGTCTGCATTAAAATTCGGCTCCTTCCGTCAGGCTGCTTCGTCAGCAGCTCGTTCATATTCATTGTTCAAATTTGCTGGACTCTGATTGGCTAACAAACTAGCCTATCAGAGCAGGGTATACTGTTTCCTGCCCTGCGGCGCATGGTAACGTCAGACATCGTGTCTTCCTGTTTGCTACGTCTTATGCTAACAGCTTTTAGCCAGCAGCATGCTAGGCGTGGTTTCAACTGCGGGAGCTGATGAATACTAACAAACAAAGGAGTTGTGATGAAACAGATACAGGCTGTTCAAACTCGGGAGAACTCGGGTTTTATCTCCACCTGCGTAGTTTGAGAGATTAAAACTGAAAGAGAACTTGTTGATCTGTTTTCACACCCACTATGAAGGTAAGAACACCTGGAGCTAATATTCAACAGAAACCTCAGAAAAAACCTTTTTAATAAAGGGACCTCTTTAATGTTGACCTGCACATTAATTTAAGCCCCTCCCCCTCTATAGAGCATGTTGTTGCAGGACGCATTTAGGGTCAGGTTAATTAAATGGGAAATTACAGTTGTCATCATTGTTTGCATCTAGTATTACCTCCACCAAGGAGCTCATGTTTTTGCTGGCATTTGTTTGTTTGTTTATTTATTTGCAACTTGAAAAGCTGATGGATTTTCATTAAGTTTTTTAGGAAATTTCTGACCATGTGATTAGATTTTGGGGTGATCCTGATCACTGTAAGGATCTAGGATTTTTTAAAGGATTCTTTAAGACACTGGGAGATGAAGCTGTCTTCAGTGCTTGTGGCTGTAAGGCCACATTAAATGGTGGAAGTGAGGGGAGGTGCAGGTCTGCGCTCTCCGAGTGCTTTTCTAGTTTATAATCTAGTCAGCAGAACAAAAGGACACCAGGGTGACCTGTAAACTGTTTATATATGATTTATATTATTATTTATGGTCATGCAGTGGCTGCCCCCTCCAGCAGGTGGCGCCCTTGGTAACTGTCTACCCCACCTATGTCAAGAACAGGGTCTGCAGTGATTACTGAGAAGGAGGCGGGGCTACACCTGGACAGGTCCCCAGTCCATCACAGGGACCATTTAGAGTCAGTAACTAACTTTTCATGCCAGAGTCTCAGGAGGAAACACGCATGCATGAGAAGAACATGCAAACATCATACAGAAGGAACATGTCTGGGTTTCAGATGTGACTCTCTCAGATACATCGTTTCACATCTGCTCAGTAAAACTCAGTGTTTTAAATGGAGTTAACTCCTGAGGGTTGTTAGCATCTATCCAGATGTTTGCTAACAAACGTACAGACAAAATCGTTCTCATCTTTCATGTTGCAGCACCGGCTGATAAAAATGGGACGACAACGAGTCTTAGATGTCCTCGGAACCTCCTTCAGGTGTTTAGAGAAGGTTTGTTCACATTTCAAACATTTTACTGTCTCAACTTGAGTAAAGTTTGCAGTTCCTCGCCGTCCCTGATTCTCTGTGTGTGATGTGATGATCGAGACTCACCAGAGTGAAACACAACACCGTCCTTCTCCTGGGAGAAATATCTCTGAGCTGCTTCTACGACCTCTGGCAGGTCAAACACAACGATGGAGGATGAAGGATACGCCTTAGCCATCTCATGAGCCAGAGCTCCAGTGCATCCTGGGAAAGTTTTAGTAAAGCTACAGTTTTTACCGAGCAGCAGGATGTCCATCACGTCTGTTTGTGATTTTACTGTTTCTCACCTCCGAGGTCGACTATCCTTTGAAAGCAAGAGAGGTTGAACGCTGTAACGATGTCGTGTCCATCTGTAACCCACGAGGAGTTCATCAGACCCATAAATTTAAGCATCTCTTCTTCTGACCTGTGAAGGACACGTCAGGGTCTTCAGATATCTTGACACATGACATTTTTAAGGAAGTGGGTTGAGACTAACCTGTAAACCGCTTGGGAAACTCCTTCAGATGAAGAACCGAAGGTCTTGTTATTCTGATTCCTTCCCTCTCTGCAGAGAAGATGAAACATTCAGCTGCAGCGTCTGATTTTTGTCTGATTTTTGATTCGAGCTCACCGACCTGATGGCGTCCACCATGTTGCTCCACAGTGGGTAGATGGTGTGGGACTGATAGATGATCATGTGATGAAGAGACTTGGTGCTGCCCTTGGCCAGGTAAAGGTTAGCCACGTCCGTGCTGCTGTACAAAGCTGCTTTAACACACAAAGGGAACTCGGTTCTACTCATTCAGACCTGATACAGGTCTTCTTCAAGACCTGAAGCAACAACTTCTTTTAAAGTATGAATCAACAGTCTGACACGACTTCCTCACCTGTCTTATCTGTCCTCTCCACCTCCAGAATCTCCATGCCCACCAGGGCATCCAGCAGCCTCTCCATCCCATCCAGACTGGTACCCAGTTCCTGGGCCACATGCTGGGCACTCAGGGGCCCCTGGGACTTCAGCAGGAGGTCAAACACCCCCAGTTCACTGGCAGAGAATATCACCTGAGGACATCCAGACACGACCTCAGACAGAGATGGGAGGGGTTACATAATACATGCTTTTTGGGATTATGTTAGACAAAAAATTCGAGTCTGCATTTAAAATGTAATAAAAGGGTGAATATTTATTTATAGAATAAGATTGAGTTTAAAGTCTGTTACCTTTGACACCATGAAGCCGTTGAAATACTCCAGAAGTTTAAAGGGATAGTCGAGCTCACTTTGAGAGAGATGCTCGGCCATGGATGAATAAACACCTGACGGAGAAACAAATCAACAGGAAGTCTGTTCAACTCCAAATAACGCGTCTCACCTGCTGGTGGATCCTGGAACGCTGCCAGAAGATCACGGCAAAGGAGAAGGTGTGTAATAGTTTTAATGGGGAGATGGGCGGGGGGGTCCGTGAAGATGCTACTGGATGTTCGTGATTAAATAATCACCTCTTCGATCCGGATCCTGCTGAAAACGATCAGAACGTTTTGGATTCGTGTTGATCCGTGAGCGTCGTGAAAGATGTAGTTCCAGGTTGAACCGCAACAGCAAGGGGGCGCTGTGGAGCTATTACTGGATTTATTTTATTTATAATTAATACCCTGTGTCGGTTCCGACAATTAATAATGTACTTGCCTGGATCAAAATGCAACATTAAATTTAGGTGTTTTATTTATAAAGTACTAGAGTTCGAAACAAAAGTAATTCCAAGATAATTCAGATTAATAATCCTGATTTAAAGTTTTATGAATCAGATACAGTGAGGTAATAAACGCTAGTTAGTAAATCTGCTAAAGTTAATAGTATTTTTAAATTAAACATGTTTTCTCACATCCCTCTCTGAGCAACATACAAATTATCACGTTTTTAAAACGACTTTGGGTTTTCAGATGAGAACATCTCATGTTCCACCGTGGGTTCTATTAAACTGATGAATGAAGCTGCTGCACATCCAGATGTTGGAACAGAATCATCTTCTTCGTAGAAGCAGGTGTGAAACTGAGACGGATCTGAGCTCAACCAAATCTGAACTGGTCAAATCCAGTTGAGATCATGGGAGACATGTTCAACGAGGGTTTAAAGAGGCCATTTCATACACATTTCAGGACTTTGTGGTTATTTCTTAAGTATTAACCAGTAATATGAAACATTTTATATCTAAAAAACATCAGGAAACACTGATTAACAGACCTTTCAATCTGTCTGCATTAAAATTCGGGTGATTCCGGCTCCTTCCGTCAGACCTCGAGCAGCAACTCCATATTCATTATTCGAATTTGCTGGACTCTGATTGGCTAACAAACTAGCCTATGAGAGCAAGGTATGCAGTTTCCTGCCCCGCTGCGCATGGCAACAGCAGAGGTAGTGTCTTCCTGTTTGCTACGTCTTATGCTAGCAGCTTTTAGCCAGCAGCATGCTAGGTGTGGTTTCAACTGCGGGAGCTGCCATATACTAACAAAGGAGTTGTGACGAAACAGATACAGGCCGTTCAAACTCGGGTTTTATCACCACCTGCGTAGTTTGAGAGATATAAACTGAAAGAGAAGTTGTTGACCTGTTTTCACACCCACTATGAAGGTAAGAACACCTGTGGAGCTAAAATATTCAACAGAAACCTCAGAAAAAACATTTTTAATGGAAGGACCTCTTCAAGTTAAATCATTAGATTCTTTTACCGTGTCCATCAGTGTGGATTTATCACACTAACAGAACTCACCTGCTCATATTTCCTTTCCTTATCTTTAGTTTCATGTAGTTTTAGTCTCTCAGTGTTCCTACTTTGTAAAAAAATAATATTCTCATCATTTATCGAACATCCAGCAAATAAATTCCAGACATCTTCCATTATTTACCAAATTGATTTATTACGCAACCAAATCCCTTACTGACTCTCTCTCTCTCTCACACACACACACACACTCAACATTTAGGAACATGATGTGGTGGAACTTCGGCGTCGCTGACTTGTTGTTGCACATGCTTCATTAAATGATATATTTACAGAAGTCTGTATGAAGGAAACAGCTCCCAGTCCCACCCTGCAGCACTTTCAAATGCTTTTTATTTTCCCCCACATTTAAAAAGAGCTTAAAAAACACAAACGATGGGATTTTGGCCAAGATGATGTAGCATCTCATGTGTATGGAGTTTTTATCTACTACATAAATATGGCAGTAACACTGAGCAAATTATCTGATCTATTTACAAAGTTTACAAAGTTGGGAAACGCTTCAGTCTGAGTGGACAACTGATGCAACATATGCCTTCTTTAAAGTCTGGGGAACCTGGTCTAGAGAAAAACCGACACCTGGATCTGACTCGCCCTCGATTAGACCGGTCAACACTGACAACAAACAAAATAAGGCACAATTAATACTTGGACCAGTTTCTGATAAATCTACAGACTAACAGCTGGCTTGTGAGGCATGTAAACAATTAGAGTTGATTGATGTCTTGTCACATTCCCCTTTTCCAAATCAATGATTCAGTCCATCTGATGATCTTTTAAAAGCCCCTCCCCCCGAAAAAAAAGAAAAAAAAAGCAAAAGCACACATTTACAAAAAGTCTTCCGACCACCCGCTTTCCAGCTACTCTACTTTACAAATACAATCACATGGTGACAAACAAATCCAACTAGTAGTGCAAACACTACAAACACAAGAGGAAAGTGTGACGCCTTTGGTCGGGTCACAGAACCGCCCCGGTACCAGGATCTGAACACAACAAAGAACTGATCCATAAGCTTTTGGAAGCTAAAGCAGTTTTAATTGCTATGTGACTAAATCAAAGATAAACAAACGTTTTCCCCAGTCCCCCTCCACCGATCATCTCGGACTAACGCTCCCCACCAACCAACCTTCATCCAGGTGAACACCTCCCACACCTGGACAATCAACTCCCAGATTTTAGGGTTTTGTTTCAGATACATCTAATAGCACTAGTCATTTCTGCCCCCAAACATGTTAGCTGTCACGAAAAAGAAGCTCCCCGTTAAAGGTTCCACGTTGCTTTCTCTGGATGGTGGCAAGATGGAGAAGGAGGGAGGTCTGGTCTTCGGTACGGTGAGTCCTCCTCATCCAAAACAGCTGCAGCAACAGATTCAGAGGGGTGAGAAGTTTAGGGAGTCAGGCAAGAGGGGAGGATGATGGGTAAATGGAGGAGCCGGGAGAGAGGGGGGGTGTCTGTTGCAGCTGTTTGGGGCTTCTGGCTTTGGTTAATGCAATGGAAAGTGCTCAGTCATGCTTCAGATGGTCCTTGATGTCCTCCTCATCTGTGTACTCTGATGGCTCGTCTCCAGGCTTCAGCAACCTCCCAACGTAGTCGTATTTTTCTGAAAGTACAACAGAGTGAAATTCAGTCAAACAACTTCACGATCGATGTTCATGTTTAATTTTCTAATTAATTATCTGGTAAATCAGTGAATTATTTGGTTAGTTTCTTTAATTTGAAGAGGATTGTATTTGTAATAATTATCTGAACTACCAGACTGTTAAATCTGCACCATATCGACCAGCCTACCCATGAACTGCATCTCCCACTCCCGCACGCTCTCCATCTGTACAGCGCTGAGATCTGACAGGTCATCGTACTCGTCCCTCAGGGCGTCTTTGTCCAGGCAGAACGTGGCGAGGCCCCTCGAAGCATCCCGCCCCGCAAAAATGCCGTAAGGCCCGGCTGAAAGAAAACAACAACAACATAACTATCAGTATAAATCAGAGCCAAACACAGATTCATAATTAATGAGGCTTTTACTAGTCCAGAGACTGTGACCTCAGCTGGTGCTTCATATTAAAAACTTTCATCGTTCTCTCAAAGAGATGACAGTCCTGAAAACGCAGCTAACTAAAGAGACGTCTTCACAGTGAAGCTGCTGTCAGACAGCAAATAGGGAGAAATGTCTCGTGAAGAGAAACTCTTGTCTCAGGGTTGAAGGTCACTCCAGGTCAGGAACATCTAATCCATCTTTTACTAAAAGTTTTTTCAAAGATTCCAGAAACTCTTTTTACTTTACAGTTATGCAAACCTGCTTCACACAAAGCCTCGAGCCCAAACTGATCACGCCCAGCATCAAATGAACCTGACATAAAGGTCACAGGTCGTTTGTGTAAGCCCACTGGAGGGGGCGGGGCTCTCCTGCTACCTGTTTAACCACTGATTTCCATCACAACTCTTACTGAGGTCTCAGCTGTTGTTAATCATATTAATGAGGGACAGGAGGAGACGTTCAGGACATAACTTTGTGGAATGGGCGGGGCAGAACATCTACAAACAGAGATCAGGTGTTTGATTCCAGACAGACGAAGAAAACCTCACAACCGCTGAGGAGTCAAAGAGAAGATATCAGAACAGAGATCTGGAACTACCTGGACGCTCCAGTCAACAGGAGACTGGACCAGAAGGACACGATCAGATGAGACTCAGGTCCTTTGATGTGTGTTGTCTGACTGCGATCGTTTTTTCAGGCCAGCTCGTGATCAAACTTCAGCTGTAGTTGATATTAGAGTCACAGACATGCAATTGGAAGAATCTGAAATACCCGGCTCCATCAAAGTGAATAAATTCTGACATGAGTGGATGTCAGAGTTCAAGTGGAGGTATGACTCATGAAATGGCACAATCTTGTTTGAAGGGGACATCTACATGACTTGTTCTGACAATTTATTGTCCTGCCTCTGACATTCTGATACAGCGCATGTTTTTGAACCATATGCATATTTTTTATTTATTTTTTCCATGTGCAAATATTGACAATGCAGAGTCCAAAATAAAATGACAGTTGTTGGTAACTTGGTTGTCTTTTATGTACATTTCACATTTGGTCAATTTAGTGTATCTAGGGGCGCCACAAACTGACAGTAGATTTTTTTCGGGTTGGGGTGGGCCCCGCGGATGCCTCTGGGTGTGCCCCTAAATTTTGGAAAATGCCCCTAGAAATTTCAGGTTAGGGGCTACAGTGCCCCTTGGAAAAAATGTTACTCTAGAGTCCTGCACATGGTTCTCTGCTATGGTTTGTTGTGAAGCAGTATTGGAATCCGTAACGCCATCAGACTCAATAAACTGGCTCCAGTATTAGCAGCAGACTCCTGGCTGGGATCTTTCTACATGGAGTCAACATGTCCCATTTGTTCCCACAGAACATAAACATGCATGTTAGGTTAACGAGCAAAGCTAAATTGACCCTAAGTGTGAGCGAATGTGTTCCGTTTGACACGGTGATGGACTCACACAGGATCAAGCAGCTCGAAGAAGTGGAACATTAAGTTCCTGTAAAACTAAATTCAACACACATCATGCATCCGTCTCCTCCTGAGGACGTGCTCAGTACAGGCTGCTCATCCTTTTCATGGTGTCAATGAAGGTGGACTTCTGTTCTCACTGCAGGAGACTACAGCAGGTGGACAACAAGACCCAAACCAGAGAGCAGCACTGATGTCCTGACATCTTCATGAAATCTAACTTCCTCTAAAAAAAACTTCACAATAAGAGCTCCGGATAAATAACATACAACCTCCTCCCAGCTCATTAAAACCAACAGGCTCAATGCTGCATGCATCATATTCATCCTGCAGAATCACCAGCCTGTTGCATGTTTACCAAACATGGAACAAACTTATTGTTCAGGTTTTTCAACAGAGAGAAAGTTCCATGCATAACTGATGAAAAATATTAAAACTCATCATTTCAGCATGTAAGAATTCAAGACAATTTCAATGGGTTTTTAGGAAAACACTGAAAATTTTGGTAAATGTGTCTTCCCAATAATCATGACACTAAATGTTTACACAGATTCATCAGTGGAAGTAATGAAGAAACAAAAACACTAAGAGTCACTGTTTTTCACAAAAAGGGAACATTTAGAAATGGAGACAATTTTCAAGTATATTCAACAAGTCTTTGACCTTTCTGGTCACAGAAGGGATTATTGTTTGTGAGTTTGGGTTTGACACGTGGATTTTAACCTACAAGAAGTTGTGTTATTTTGTTTTTCTTTAATATTTTCTGCATTTATTTTGGTTGAGAGACTTTGCTAGGTGTTAATAAGTTCATACTTCTACATTTTCAAGCACTAGAGGTGAATTTTCTTTGTAAATATGGTGAAGGTGGAGCATGTTTGAAACAAATAAATAAATAAATAAATAAATAAATGTAAACTTTTCTGTACCAAGTCAACAGGACAAACTCTTTGCTTTATAAAGTTGGTAATAAACCGGATTCGGTCTGGTCCAGTATCAGACTGGTTCTGAGAGTCTGATGATAATCCAGCATATCTCAACAGTTTCAAGCAGTTAATGAAAATAAACAGCTGCTTCTCATCAATAACTTAACTGAACCCTGTTTTACAGATTATCAGAAATAGTCTTCATTGCAAACAAAGTTTTGTTTACAGCAGTAAACAAGTGTTTGTGTGCAGACACAGTGCATGTCAACAGGCTAGCAGCAGGCCAGTATTAGCCAAACAAATTCATACATCCAACACAAAAACTCCAACCCAAAACACTTCAACGTGTGAACGCACAAAGTTTGAAGCTGTTATTAATCCCGCGTCTGTAGTCGCTAGTTAGCAGACAGACATAATCCCATTGAAAAGCAGACAAAGCAGCTAACGAAGAGCGGTTTGCGCTCAGACGTTGGTCCAGAACAACCCGCGAAATCTGGGAGCCAAACACTCACCTTTACCGTAAAACTTTTTACCGATAGTCACGTCGAAAACTTTCATGTTGACAGCCATGAGAATGCGCGGGTTCTGAAGCCCGTCGTACTCCCGCAGCTGCTCCAGAGTGAAGTCCCGTCTCCGCATCTTGGGAAGTGCCAAGGCCTCGTCGCCATGGGCCGCGTCGGAGACGAGCCGCCTGCCCCACCGCCTGTACACCGCAAAACAAATAACCGCTACCACAATCAAAATACTAATATTCAACAACATCCCACCAAAACCGAGCCCGTCTGACTCCTCCGCTGTCCCCTGCCCGCCCCTAGTGTCAACTGTTCCGCGCAAACTGTCTCCATCGCCCGCCATGCTGCACAGTTAGCACTACCCGCCCCACCAAGACGCTGCATTCGCGGTCTGTCGGAAACACGAGAATCACACGTTTCACCACAGGCGTTTTGTGTCGCACTGGGCCTTTTTTTCAAGAGCTGGTGTTCCTGGTTCCAGAATCATTCTGAGAATCAAACCAGCTGAAATGAGGCAAAAAATATACATAAACAGATCTCAGATCACCAAGAGGCATCAAAGCTGCAGACATAAAAAGTAGACAAACACTAATAAGTAAATTAAGAATCATAATATTATTACCTGAGACAGAAAATGTGACAAACACTGACATGATCAAAACAAACAGAACAGGGCAGTAATGCTCAGATTTTTGAGAATATAAATAATTTCAGAGATGTAAAGAAGCCATATGTTGAAGCTTTAATTACAGTTAATAAGAACTGTTTTAACTGGAAACTAGAACATCTTCAAACTGTCGACCCATCATGTAAATCTGAGATTTACAAGAATCACTTGAAGGCAGCAAGTTGCCCAGCAAATAACTGAAAGTGGATTTTTGGTCATTTGGGTAAAGGACAAAACAAAAACAAAACCTACCTACAACCTGTAAAATCTCTAACTGTTAATTTTTTTTATTCAAGATGTTTTTATCCTTTCATACTTTCATGTTTATTTTCCATCCGTCGGCCTTGTGATTGAATGTTGTATCCTTGCTCATCTCTTGGTGTTTACTGTTATTTTTGTTTACCTGTTATCACACATCTTATTTAAGATGCTGATGACCTGCAGCTAAATGTAGAGATTAGGAGTCTGCTGGTGTTTTGTTTGCGATGACAGCTGACAGAGTTCACCAGCTGATAATGTAAACAAAAACAAACCAAGTCTGCGTTATGACTCGCTCTCATCAGCACCACCGAATATCAAACAGTCAAGTGAGTCACGCAACAAATCACACAAACACAACTTCATACAATCAGCTGTTATTTTATATATATATATAATTTTTTTGTTGCATTTTACAATTAACATGCATTTGTTTATCCTAAAACTCTCAATCAAAACACGCTGCTAATAAAACAAATCACTTAAAATCAAACAAATTCATTAGCAACTAAATATTTACATTTGTTTTTTATTTTAAATTTAAAACCCATAAAATCCAGTGAAGAAAATTAACGATTAACTGGTTTTGTGATGCTAGTTTACGCTCATAATTCCAACAGAAATATTTCAGACTGTATGGTATTTCATAATAAAATCCATTAAAAATGATAATGATTGCTTTAAAACTGCCTCGGCATGAACAATGATCATAGTTTGACCATCTTTTCCTCAATATTCATGTGGAAAAGACTAAAGAAATGTTTACTGGCTTTTGAACAGAGCGCTGTCCTGCCTTTTATAAACAATACTATCATTTAGTGATAAATGTCTAAAAACCAAACTGCCCCTCAGAGTCGAGAAAATTCACCAAACCTTCAAGAATTAACAAAAAAAAAAGTTTCTAAAGGTTTTTCATTCAAAAAAAAAAACCCAACCTTTTACTTTAGCTGCAACATTTTTAAGTCTGACAAACATGTTACAGAAGGAGCTTCAGGGTCGTTCAAACTAATAACTGCAGCTGTCAACCTGATACTCAAAAACAAAAACTGTAATGCAAAAAAAAAAAAAAGAAAAGACAAAAAAAAGCAGTAAGTGGCGTCATTTATAAATAAGATCAACCCCAAAGGATTAGGAAGACTGTAGGAAGCAGGATTTATCTGTAAATGCACTCCCGACATCATCGTGAATCAGATTAAGGCACACCAGATTAACAACTTTCATCTTGGCAAATTACACCTGCAGTTCAACACCTGTCTACTCATCAGTTTACAGCTACTAATGGCATCTGATCGTTACAAGGCAAGATGCGGGGAATGCATTTTTTTGTTGTTTTTTTTTAAATATAATGAGCTTTGAGGCACAGATTTAAGCTCTTTGCCTACGTTTGCTACGCTAAAACAAATACTCTGATAAAACAATCAAATTAAGTCAAAATGTGGTTGTTCTTCATAACCAAACGGCTTTCCTCTGTAAAGAGTAAACACTGAGCCTTTCTGCTTAAACTCACACCAGGAGGACGCTTCATTTCTCCTGGTTAACGTTCTCCTTCTTTGCTCTGGTGTCGGCCTTCTTCTTGTGAGCTGCTGGTTTCTGGATGTTGTCTTTGGCTGTGGGCTGAGCGCTGATGGAGGAGCCTGCAGCGGCAGACTGAGAGGCTGCAGACGAGGGTTTTGAGGTAGAGTTAGAAGGATGTCGACGGCGTCTGTCTTCACCTCTGCTTGGGAACGAGGGATGTCTTCTCCTGCCGTCTCCTTCTGCAGGAGGCTGAAGACACACAGCAGTTACGACCATCAGCCTGGTCTGATTAATTTATTTACTAATAAATAAACTGATAATCAGCATTTACTTTAAAAAAAAAAAAAAAAGACAGTATTTGATTATAATGACATAATCCACACAACACAAATGCTCTAACTGTTTGTGCTCAGATTGTCTCAGCAGATAAAAAAGATCTAGCTGATGCTCACCACCACCCTGAAGTCCTCCAGGTGCTTGAACTGTTGAAGGTGGTTCTGCAGTTTGGGGTCTATGGGCTGGTTCTTCATCTTTGAATATTTCAGGAAGGCCCAGAACTTCTCCAGTCCATACAGCTGACCTGGAAGGAAAGAAAATATCAGTCAAATCCACAACTTTCATTTAACTGTCTAAAACACAATCCAATGTAATCTGAATGACTCAGTTTAAAGGGGCCATTTGGCGGCTGTTGTTCAGTGGTTAGAGCGGTCGTCCTCCAATTTGAAGGTTGTTGGATCGATCCCGGCTTCCACCGCCCAATGTCGAAGTGTCCTTGGGCAAGACACTGAACCCCATGTTGCCCCCAATCTGCGTATCGGGTTGTGTGAGTGTTAGCCCCTCCCCTCTCCCCCCGATTAACATGTCGCGTTGTGTGAATGGGTGAATGTAAAACCTTGTAGTCTGAAAGCGCTTTGAGTGCAATGACTAGAAAAGCTCTATACAAATACAGGACATTTACCATTTCATTAAAACCGGTTTTCCACAGGTGTTCTTACCTTCATAGTGGGTGTGAAAACAGGTCAACAACTTCTTTCAGTTTTAATCTCTCAAACTACGCAGGTGGTGATAACACCCGAGTTCTCTCGAGTTCAAACGGCCTGTATCTGTTTAATAACAACTCCTTTGTTTGTTAGTATTCAGTCCTTTCAGTCCTAATGTGGAATTGATTTATGATTTATGATAGCGATTTGGGAGTTTATCGCTACAAAAAAAAAAAAAAAAATTGATACACTTGATGTATCAGCGTAGGAATTAAACTGGACTCCAAACAGTCCACCTCCTTATATTGTTTCCTTCTCTTTGATTTCTTGCTTGTATGTTCTCTCAATGTAAGTCGCTTTGGATAAAAGCGTCTGCTAAATGACAGTAGTAGTAGTATTCATCAGCTCCTGCAGTTGAAACCACGCCTAGCATGCTGCTGGCTAAAAGCTGTTAGCATAAGACGTAACAAACAGGAAGACACGACGTCTGACGTTGCACAGCGGGGCAGGAAACAGTATACCTTGCTCTCATAGGCTAGTTTGCTAGCCAATCAGAGTCCAGCAAATTAGCATAATGAATATGAACAAGCTGCTGATGAAGCAGCCTGACGGAAGGAGCCGGAACCACCCGAATTTTAATGCAGACAGATTGAAAGGTCTGTTAATCAGTGTTTCCTGACGTTTTTTAGATAAAAAAAATGTTTCATATTACAGGTTAATACTTAAGAAATAACCATAAAGTCCTGAAATGTGTATGAAATGGCCTCTTTAATACTTTAAGAAACTGCTGATATGTCAGATAAATACCAGATTATCTGGGACTAGGAATTAACCTTTGTCCAAAAAAAAACACATCACGTCCAGGAAATCCAGTCTGTGTTTATCATCCTGAACCTGTCATGATCTGAACATGTTGCTGTATTAGTGAAGGTTTGGACATAATTACCTCTGTCAAAGTCTTTAAGCGTCTCCTCTTGAAAGTCTTTGAAGAGATCTAACCTGAATCTCTTCTCCAAACCGTAGCTGTAGTATCTGAAGAGACACTCCAGTCCGTACCTGCCGGGGAAAACCAGATGGATCATGTGATACCTTCTGATCTGGCCTGTGGTAAACAACATATTTAGACTGACTGGGCTGCGTGTAATAAAAATGCTTCTTTTAGTCTTTGAACAGACGTTTTTCTCTCGTGTTTCCAACATGTATCAACAGATCTATTTCCTGTGTTTTTATTAGTTTTACTGCAGCTGACAGAAGAACCAGACGGCCGAGTTCAGCCTGTGAAGAAACAGCTGATCCGGTTGTTATTCCTTCATTTCAGCATCTCTGGATCAGAGATGTGTTCAAGTGTTTTAGAATTGTCTTCAGATTTTCTGAGAACTTTGTGGATTTTTTAATCTGAGGAACTTGAACTAAGATATTAAGAAACATTATTTTTGGGAGTGAACAGCTGTTATTTAAGAGACGTTGAACAAGTAGAACCCGTCCCAGTTCTAGACACTGTTAAATATTTACCCCAATGAAACATAATCTTGTAACTCCGTCCTAACCTGTAATTGTCTTTGGCGTCTTCAAGTGCAAACTGTTTAAACTCCTCGTACATCTTCCTGTTGAAGTTGTCCCTGAGGAAGAAGGACCAGAACCTGAACAGAGTGTTCATCTCCTGAGACTGACCAATCCCCAACCGTTTCCTCTCTGCAGGGGGAAAAAGAAACTTTCAGAACTCCAAACATGGACTGATTTAGTGATGAACGCAGTAACTGTGGTGCATCTCTGTACCGTTAAGACACCGTCGACGGTATTTGTGATATCCCTGCTGAGTAAAGCCGTTGTCTCTCAGCAGCTCGTGGGATGGATGCCAGAACTTGGGCAGAGACTGCGGGGTGCAGCCGTAGCTTCCTGACAGCGGAGCTCCTTCTGATGGAGACGCATTGGAACTACTGTGGAACAATAAAAACAAACTGACATCTTCGATACTTTAACTCAAACTAGTGTAGCCTAATATATATAGATACAGATGAACGCCAACAGAATCCCGTGCAGACCTGATGGACGCAGAACGCGAGCGATGTTCACGCGAGTCCATCACCCAGCCGATGTGGGCTTCATAAGGAGGGTTTGAACTGTGGCGAGTCTTCTTCTTTCTCAGCATCTGGAACGTACACCAGATGTTTAAATATGTCGCTGCTTCTCGTGGTTTAAAGAAAACAGTAAACTGTAGAATTTAATGTCAAGTCAGTAAGTCCCAGGTGTTACAGGTGAAAGCTACAGTGTCTGAACACAGAGTCAATAACTGCTCACCTGTCCATCAAAGGCAGCGCTGTCTTTAATGACAGGGTAAAAACGTGGCGTCTTGTTTGGATCCTGGCGACCGGGTGTGCGAGGTGTTCTGGGGGTTCTGGGTTGTTGAGCGCTGGGTGACTGTGGAACTGTTGCAGGCAGCGAGCGAGCCAGATCTGCTCCGCTGTCCACTGAAACACACAGAGCGTTACTTCAGCAGCACGGGGTGCTTGTGGGAAATAAACATCACAACACCACAAACCTACCAGGCATGAGAGGAGGCGGGACTTCCTGGTTCGGTTCAACAGGCACTTGAGGTGAAATGGAGTCGAACTCATCTTTACTGATGACATTCAGCTTCTTGAAGTTCTCCACATCCTTCACAAGAACAAACATCAAACATGGCTGGACGTTATGAGGAGTGTAAAATCAATCGTTAAACACAAAGTGATTAAACTAATAACAATCCAACATACTGGTACAAACAGCTGATACTACCAGCAGTCCACGCCATGTGGACCAGTGTGACACAACAGATGTGCAGCAGACTTTGAACTTTACACACCAGCATCTTGTTTGTGTGTATTCAGGAGAGGATTTCCCACACTGACAACCTTTGAGCCCAAAGTGAGCTGATAATAAATCTAAACAAGTTAATGTCGAGGAGTTCCACTCAAACTACATCCAGCTACATCCTGATGATCAAATGAGAACAAATTCACAGTAATAAACAAACTAATCTGATCAAATCTGATCAAGTGCTTGAAACATTTTGACTTTCTGTTATTTAGTCTATAAAGTCCGTTTTCAGAGACCGAGGGGATAAAAGAGTCCCAGATCTTAAATCTGATGAGCGGATTAAAGGTCAACAAATGTCTCTTGCTCTCGTTTCCCTTCAGTGGCCCTCTGACTCATAATATCCTCCCCACCAACACGTCCTGACGCTGCTGAAAATCTCCAGTTTCTGGGATATAAAACACACTTCTCTTTAAAGAGGCCATTTCATACACATTTCAGGACTTTGTGGTTATTTAGTATTTAGTATGTGGTTACAAGTATTGACCAGTAATATGAAACATTTTATATCTAAAAAACGTCAGGAAACACTGATTAACAGACCTTTCAATCAATCTGCATTAAAATTCGGGTGGTTCTGGCTCCTTCCGTCAGGCTGCTTCGTCAGCAGCTCGTTCATATTCATTGTTCGAATTTGCTGGACTCTGATTGGTTAACAAACTAGTCTATCAGAGCAAGGTATACTGTTTCCTGCCCCGCTGCGCATGGTAACATCAGTTGTTCTCTCTTCCTGTTTACTACTCTTATGCTACAGCTTTTAGCCAGCAGCATGCTAGGCGTTATGCTAACAGCTTTTAGCCAGCAGCATGCTAGGCGTTATGCTAACAGCTTTTAGCCAGCAGCATGCTAGGCGTGGTTTCAAATGCAGGAGCTGATGAATACTGACGAACAAAGGAGTTAAAATATTCAACAGAAACCTCAGAAAAACCATTTTTAATGGAAGGGCGTCTTTAACAGATACCACACTGAGAGTTGGATGAGCTCTCGAAGCAGAAACAGAAATGAATGGGTTTAAATTGTGACATTTCTTAAACAGATGCTGCCATGGTTACAGTAGTATTTATTCTTATGTAACTAAACTGCTGACAGAATAAACAGGGAATTAAATTAAAGGTATATTCACATCTGCAGCAACACAATTCATTTATTCACACATTGGGACATAATTTTTTTTCTGGCTAGTTTTAAAGTTAATTAAATATCTACAGAGCTGCAGCCCCCCCCACCCTGCAGCAGCTTTGCATCATGTTGTGTAACTGCTACTCTGATCCGTTTCTGCAGATGAAGCAGCTTTTCAGAAATCTCTGAAATTGCAGTGCGATGCACTGAAGGAGCTTCAACACGTCTGACTTTAAATTATGTTTATGTGGAAACACCAACACACCCATCAGGTATTTTATCTTATTTTATTTAGATATAAAGTTTTGAACCATGTTTTATATTCTCTAATCCTGAAGCCCACTTCTACATATTATACAAGTTATGTCCTAAATAAAGGCCGACACCATCAACTTGGTGGTTCATGACTTCAGTATCTACCAGTACAACAACATTATGTCTCCTATGTCTCCTGCCAGCTGGTCTCACCTTGCTGCACTCAGTTAGCTCCTCCCCCTTCCACAGGTCTTGCTCGTAGTAGTACAGCCCATCATTGATGGCTTTTGCCAGCTCAGCTGTGATCTTGGCGCGGGACTCGTGACTGCCCGTGCGGTCCCCCCCAGGATGCTTACGGAGGTAAGGAGGGGTCTGTGTGACGATGAGAATCTTGTTGACATCTTGATCATCCAGTTCGTAGTCTGAGTCGTCCTCGTCTGACCAGTCGGTGAACTTATTCTTCCTGGGCGCCATTTGTTCCATCTCCTCATCAAACATGAAGTCCAGTTCCTCCTGGTCTGGTTCAGGCTGCGTAGGAGCGTGATGGCACGGAGGAGGGGTCTTGTTCTCCCCCTGATACACACAGTGAACATAGAGAATCAATAAGGAAACCAGAACAGGCTGTTGCAGGGTGTGAATATGTAAACAGGCTTTTAACACTGTACATCACCTTTGGTTTTCCAGAGGCCTGTCGGTGGCGTTTCTCCACCTGGATCCACATGTCCGGGTCAGATTTGGGGGCAGCAGATTCTTTGGTGTCATCTGTTGCTGGGAGGGACTCCTGAGTGAAAGAGCTGGACTCACCTGAGACCTCCGGCTGAACCGACTCCAAAGGAGGCTCCATGGAAGGGGATGAGGATCCTATCACATACCATACAGACAGACAGGCGTCTCTCACACTGGCTAATGATCACGCAGTAATTTAACAACTAATAACATGAACTTTTATTCTGACTGTATTTAACAAGTCAAGCAAGAATCAGGCAGAATAAAACTCATTAGAGCTAAAATGAAAACATCAAAACATTTAGTTTTTTGTACTTCTCAAACTAAAGTCACTTTACTTCTACTTTCATAAAAATATGTTTGTAAATGACAGAAAATTTTGTAGAAATACTTTGAAGTGAGGACAGAATTAAACAGGTGAATCTGGTCGAGTCTCCCAGCTGCAATTAATCCAGATTTACTGCTCAAGTGAATATTTAGGACAGCACATGGTAAACAAAGTCAAAACAAACTGAATGTGTTAGTGTTGTTACAACAACACGAATAAACACTTGCTGCTGAGGAGACACATGGGGGTTTTAGTCGAGAAAATTCCCCCTCCCCCCTCCCTCCCTCCCTCCGCTTCCTTCCTTCCTTCCTTCCTTCCTTCCTTCCTTCCTTCCTTCCTTCCTTCCTTCCTTCCTTCCTTCCTCCCTCCCTCCGCTTCCTTCCTTCCTTCCTTCCTCCCTCCGTCCGTCCCTTCCTTCGTCCCTTCCTTCCTTCCTTCCTTCCTTCCTTCCTTCCTTCCTTCCTTCCTTCCTTCCTT
>SSNP01000063.1:841486-884828 GCA_006937955.1 Pachypanchax playfairii
TCCTTCCCTTCCCTTCCCCTTCCCCTTCCCCTTCCCCTTCCCCTTCCCCTTCCCTTCCCTTCCCTTCCCCTCCCCTCCCCTTCCCTTCCCTTCCCTTCCCTTCCCTTCCCTTCCCTTCCCTTCCCTTCCATTCCTCCCTCCCGAATCAGGAGCTGAAAACTAACCAGCGTTTGTGGAGACGAGATTCTGACGAGGAACGAACTCAGGACAGTTGATGAGCTGGGAGAAGTCTGTGCGAGGGGAACCCACTGTGGGCGCGGTTGGGATGGGCCAGCGCTCCGGCTTCGTTTTACAACGAATCTTGTCGTCCACCAGTTCTACTTCTGTGCTGTTCTTCAGCGCCTGTAGTGGAAAACACACGAGTAATAACAACATGTCCTCCAGCAGACCAGCGCGTCAAAACCATGACGTCCTCCTCATTACGAGCTGGTTCATCAAGAGAGGAGCCTGATGACTGAAAGCTCTGCCTCTGATTGGAGGACTTAGTGACATCATGATACTGATAATAAACCAGATCTGTCTCAGGGGGGTTTGGGGACATCAGAGAAGCTCTAGACAGATGTGTTAGACAACAACTCTGTACTCTGAACTGTTGGTTCTGAACAACTTAATCATTTCTAACATATTAGTAGAAATAAGAGCCACTCCATCTAAAAACAGATCTAATCAGGTCCAGATTTCCCCAAAATATTCACTCATTTTTAAACATAGTTGACACTGTTTTCAGGTCGCCGTGACGAGCAGCTGAAAACCTCTGATCAGACGACGATACTCAAACAGTTACTGCAACTTAAATCAATAATTATAACATAATTACCTCGATGATCAGACTGACATCAGTGGTGAGAGCCTGCACTCTGTGGAAGCTGGCGATCAGAGAGATGGGCAGGAAGCCCTGCGCATCCATTTTCCTTCTCAGGAAAAAGTCCCGCTCCAAGTTGTGGATGCTGAAGTAGTACTCACTAGATTAAAACAAGATATTTATTAATCCTCATCACATTTAAATACAGACAATCTGTTCTATTTAAAACTAAAAAGTCCTCAAGTTGCTGGTAGAGCTGGAAGAACCTGATCTGACTGAAGCAGCAGCAGAATGTTACAGCTTTAATAAACATAATAACAGCAACAACAATCTGAATATCAGGAAAAAAAACATTTCTGGGGAAAATTTGAACAGGATTTACAATATTTTTAGTAAATGTTGAATTCTGGTTTAAATGTTTTAAAGTAACACTGAGGAAAACTCAGTTATTATGTGGTTTAAATCAGTATTTGATCACCGTCAGTAAACGTTTATCAGCAGCAAAAAATGGCGATTTCTTTTAAAATCTTTTAGATTTTTTGTTCTTACAGAAGCAACAAAACCCGACCGCTCCCTAAAATATCCGCCTCTACTCGTCACACTACTCTAAATCACCAAGACAGGTTTTTGCACACACACATTTTTGTGTGTCGAGCTCAGCCTGCGGGCAGAAAGTAGTTCCTCTCTCATGTGGAGTAATCCTGACTGAGTGCACAGCCTGAGGCCGACGAGAGGAACACAGACAAGAACGTCAACTTTCTCTTTTGTCTCTCACGCCTTCACCCTCTCGGTGTCTCATGCATCTCCGCCTCGTTTTTTTCCTTCCATTTCTGTGCATATAATTTATGGGCCGTCCCTCCAGCAGAACTCGGTCTATATTTAGGACTTCACATCACCTTCGCCCTCTGCTGGCACCAGTCTGAGAAACAGAGAACTCTGCCTCCTGCTGAGACGATCAAGAACTACAAAATCACCGAAAAACAACCAACTAACAGGAAGAAAAACTACAGAGTAGCAACAGATTTTCTCAGAAAGTTGATTGTATTAATTTTAGTCATCTGAAGATGGAATTTAGCCAATAAAAGAAGTTAAATTATTATATTTGTTTGATTAGTGGCTGAATAAAGGAACAGAACATTTAGTCTGAAGAGAATGAGAATTTAGGACAAATGAAATGTTCAACTAAGTAATTAAAATCTTGCCAAATAAGAGTTAAATTCAGATAAAAGTAAAATAAATGACTAAACTTGATCAGTTTACATCAATGTCTGTCCAGTTGTTCTATATTAAAAATGTTCTACTGGGGTAAAAAAAGGGTTTCCGTCTCCTCGTCTGTGTCCAAGTCGTATCACAGATTATTCTGGTAGATGAAGACAGTCAGAATACAGATTAAACCAATCGTTCGGTATCGTTTTCATGACAACTTTCAGAGATTTGACCCCCAAAAACAAAGTCTTTAGACTTTCTCAAGGCTTTTATTTTGACAGTGTCCTTTCTGATCATAGCTTCCAGATGCTCGTTGATTGAGGCAGTGATGCTGTTTGTGCATCAGCGAGTGAAACGTCACCTCTGAGTGGTTTTCATCTGGTCTGACACGAGTATCAAGATCCAACTTGATTTTACATCATTAAATATACTTTTGTTGAAGTTTTGCAGTTTATTGTTTTGTCTTTTTCCTGGTTATTTCCTGATTATTAGACGCTAAGCCAGTACGTAAGTTAACAATGTACAGAGAAGTTCTTTGTCTGGAGTAAATGAAGGTGTGTGAAGGAGGCAACCCAAACATTACAGACTTACAAGTTATTTGTTAGAAAAATGATAAAGATGTTGTTTGACCACAAAATAATTCCCTGCACTGGCCGCCATCTTGTTTCAGTGTTACAGACTCTGAATGTTCACATATGAACTGTGTGCTTGAACTCAGTAACATGTTTAATAACATCAGGTAATGTCACAGGGAATCACAGAAAAACACTTCATAATATAAACAAAATCCTTCTTTTGTCTTTATCATGTATTTACACCTTATTTACTTTAATTAGATTTTCTATAACTAGTTCTACCAGAAACAGGGCCGGTTCTGAGCATAGGCAGACTAGGCAATTGTCTAGGGCGCCCTCTGCTGGAGGGAGCGCCAAATTCTCCCTTTTTTTTTTAACAAACTGTTGGACCCACCATTCATCTCATGTAAAGAGCAAAATGAGTAATAATTAAATAGATATCTATCATCTCTACATTTCATTTTAGTAAAAATAAATATTGTTTGCAAAGTAATACAGTTATTGAGTTATGTTGTTTCTGTTCTGGGCGGTAGGGGGCGCTAGAATCATTTTTCGCCTTGGGCACCATGCAGCTCAGGGTCGGCCCTGGCCAGAAACATTTAATTTCCTCAACATTTCCCTGAAAATAACTTTATAACGATTACAAAGATCTGATACATTCAGGAAATCCAAATTTAGCTCAACTAACAGCCCAAACTTTTGTTTTGAAAGGGTTAAACTTGCTTGAAGCTGCATGTACTGTATGTGATGCTGGAAATGGAGTTCTACATTTTAGTAGAAGAAAATAAGAGAACTTTTATTTTAAACATCATTTTCTAATTCTCATGAAGTTATCTGCAATCTCATTTTCACCATTTGCACGAAAACGTGCAGCTGCTTATCGCTTCAGGTCTTTAGAGTCTAACAGATTATTCTAACGAGGTAATAAAAGAAAAGAATACGAACATCTGCCGTTTGATGTATTCCTTCAGCAGCTTTTCATCCACTGTGTACATCTGGACTTTGCTGCCATCATCATAGTAGTAAACCATGTTTGTTCCAAACTCTGCCGGGACCTGAGCTGAGCCATCAAATGACTGAGAGTCTCGGAAGTTCCCGGCGTATTCATACCGACCTGATAAAAAAAAATAGATCCTCATCAGTCACAACTTTACGTAGTTTTTCTACTCTGGAACCAAAAATAGTCGCATTAAGTTATGAGAAATTACCTCGTCCGTGAAATCTCCCACGTCCACGGAACTTCCCTCGACCTCGGATCCCTCCGCGAAGAGCGCCGCCGTCACTACGGCTGATGGCAGCATCCTCGCTGCTGTTTTGCGGTTCTCCTTTCTGATCTGTTAAAGAAAAACCCGGATTCAGAGGTGGTATCTCTGGTACTGGTGGAACATTGCTTATTTGAGTGAAATAAAACACTTTAGACAAGTGCTTGTTAAATTGAGTCATGATATTAGTATTAACCAAAACTAAACAGATTATTTTATGGTTTATAAATTATTTTTATTACAAATTTCAGATCATAATAAGACAAAAGCAACTTCTAAATAAAAGGATGAACGACTCCGCCCACACTGGAATAAGGTTCCCTTCTGAATCACTTTACTAATTTTAATTTAAAGCAGAATTATAACTGTGTGTTTACACCCGCGTCTCAGACGGCCACTACTCGAAACGGCTTTACAGATAGTGATGTCATCAGACAAGGTGTCTTTGCTTGCTACTCTTTAGATTGTCCTCCAACATGATGCCAACAGCAGCGGGTAGGGCCATTGGGGATGCTGAACATGTTTTCTGTTAGTTTCCACTTAGACAAGCTTCAAAACTGCAGCTTAAAGTTATAGAAGTTATTTAGTGCTTTTAAGAGGCCATTTCATACAAATTTCATGACTTTGTGGTTATTTCTTAAGTATTAACCAGTAATATGAAACATTTTATATCTAAAAAACGTCAGGAAACACTGATTAACAGACCTTCCAATCTGTCTGCGTTAAAATCCGGGTAGTTCCGGCTCCTTCCGTCAGACCTCAAGCAGCAGCTCGTTCATATTCATTATTCAAATTTGCTGGACTCTGATTGGCTAACAAACTAGCCTATGAGAGCAAGGTATACTGTTTCCTGCCCCGCTGTGCATGGCAACGTCAGACGTCGTGTCTTCCTGTTTGATACGTCTTATGCTAACAGCTTTTAGCCAGCAGCATGCTAGGCGTGGTTTCAACTGCTGGAGCTGATGAATACTAATGAACAAAGGAGTTGTGATGAAACAGATACAGGCAGTTCGAACTCGGGAGAACTCGGGTTTTATCACCACCTGCGTAGTTTGAGAGATTAAAACTAAAAGAGAAGTTGTTGATCTGTTTTCACACCCACTATGAAGGTAAGAACACCTGTGGAGCTAAAATATTCAACAGAAACCTCAGAAATATATATATATATTTTAATTATTAGGATAAATTTAGCCTAAATTTTGCATGACATGAAACAGTATTTTTCTATTTTCAGGGTAAAAATTTATTGAAATGCCAGCTTTGCATTTGCGTTTATATGACGAGCCCCAATTCTAACTAAACCTACACCATCATCATCATCGATGTTCTACGCTCCGTTGCCTGTTCTTGGTACATTTTCATGACAGTAGCTACGTTTACATGGGCACATTTAATTGGAATAAACGCCCAATCGGATAAAAAAGACGTCATGTAAACATGTCAATCAGAATGTTTTGATCCGATGCAGCCTGATCAGAATGAAATTTACTTCCGATCGAGAGGGGTGGTTTTGTCCGATCTTCATTCAGATAGACGTGCATGTACACACCCATTCGGAAAGAAAGGGTGAAAAAAGCCCACTGCGCATGCGTACAACTTCAGCGTGACGTCTTTCTGCTTTCGCAGACCCAAGTAGAAAACATAGCGGGAAGTAAACAGAAGTGGTCTGCTGATGCAGTCATCCTGTCATCCTGCTCTCCTCTCCTGTGATGGAGGAGCAGTAGCAATATGTATTCAGCCGCTAGCTTGGTTAATGCGACCAGTAAAAACCCAAACATAAAGGTAATCACCCGCAGAAGGTCCATATTGGGGATAACGTGAGTCAGCTCGAGCACACGATGGGGCGGGAAAGACGTGCAGAAAGGACGGAGTTTGTTTACTTTTTTTTCTTCCCCCGGAAAGACAACTCGCTGTGCGCATGCTCAACTCATTTAACCTGATTGAGTGCTTGGTGCATGTGTACTCATGGCATGATCAGATCATTTCAGTTAGTGTCCATGTAAACAGGGATTTGGGAATTCAGATCGACCAAGATTTTAATCAGATTGGGGAAATTTGGCGCATGTAAACGTAGCTAATGTTACAGAGTCACAAACAGGCCTGGAATAGTTACCACTAGCTTGTGGGTGAAGTTTTGGGGTTTTGTGTGGATGAAGACATTTCTTGTTTACGAGGATATTTTTAAGAGACAATAATAATTTAAAAAAGACTAAAAGTGCTTCATTCCCACACAGATTCAGAGATCGGGGGGGCAACACGAGGTTTCGTGTCTTGCCCAATGACACGGATGTTTGCTCTTCCTCCTGAGCTGCACCGGTTTATGAAATCAACGGCTAAGAAAGGTAATAGATTGGTGGAAGAGTCAGAGGCCATGCTTTCATTCATGCTGTCATCATTCATTCATTCACCATGAAGAAAGCTGGAATCAGACCGTCGTTAGTAAACATGAAGCAGTAACGAGGGTAAAGAGCAAAAGGCTTACCAGTGTATAAAGAAGCAAACAAGCAGACGGCGAGAGAGAAAAACAGTGAGCTGCAGGCCACTTACTCCAGCTGCTATCATGCAGTCTGTTATTATGGAGCTTTTGATTGGGAGATGTGGAATCAGGTGACTCGTTGCTGGGCTCTGTGTCTGAGCGAGCGGGGCCCCCACTGGACGTCTTGTGTGTATCATCTCGAGACATTTCATCCAGCGGCAGAGAAACCCACTTTCGTTTGTTACCTAGCCATACCGAAAACAGAGCTTGAAGAGTTTTGGTCCAAAATTATGTTTAAAAAAAATGAAAAACAAGAACAAACTATTTTTATTAAAGGAGTTTTAGCTGCTGACGGACACATAATGATGGTGCAGTGAGTCTGGATGAAAACCAGATACCTAAAACACAGATGAAGTTAAACAATCTGACAAATGAAGAAGAAGAGGAACACTGTGGAGTGATGTCTGTGTCATGTGACCAGGTTACAGACAGCCATGGCAATGAGGTCAACCAAAATAATCCAGAGGTCGAAAAGTTACAAATTTAATGTAAAAGCAGACTTTAAACCAAAAGTCTTCTCTGAATTGGAAAAATAACATTTCTAGTAGTTTTGTGTTTAATTTACCTCCAAAAACTGTGAATTCTCTAGTTTTTACCAAATAAAAGTTGCAATAAATGATGGGAAACGTTACAGATTAGATTATCACAGCAGTGCATGCACCAACCAGCAACTACAAACACTGATCAAAGGTGGTTGACATGCTTCTAAGCAGCTTTTAAATTATTGCAGTCATAAAAAACTAATTGCATATCCAAATCTGAGCAGAGTTGAATTTTAGACTCGAGATAACATCCAATCAAGACTTCAGCCACGATGATCAGCTCAATTCAGACGGATAAAACAATTGTTAAACACAAATAAAACAACTCACCCTCACCTCCTCTCTTTTTCAGGCTGCCACTCTTAGCTTCCTGTGCTACGTGTGGTGTTTCGTCTTTGGGCAGCTCTGCCAGAGGGTCCGGCTGAGCCTCCAGGTTCTCTTTGCTTTCGCCTCCGTCACGGCTGCTCTCTGATTTTCTCTTTGGTCGCTCCCTTCTCTTGTTCCTGTCTCTGCGTGAGGAAGGCTTCTTCCCATCGTTGCTGAGGACATTCTCTTCCTGCTGAAATGGAGCAACGCCACTTTTCTTTTACTCTTTGAGGATGTTTATTTTTTTTAACCACACTCTCTTTTCTAAGTAACACTGAGTCTACACTCACTGGCCACTTTATTAGGTACACCATGCTAGTAACGAGTTGGACCCCCTTTTGCCTTCAGAACTGCCTCAATTCTTCGTGGCATAGATTCAACAAGGTGCTGGAAGCATTCCTCAGAGAGTTTGGTCCATATTGACATGATGGCATCACACAGTTGGGGCAGATTTGTCGGCTGCACATCCATGATGCGAATCTCCCGTTCCACCTCATCCCAAAGATGCTCTATTGGATTGAGATCTGGTGACTGTGGAGGCCATTTGAGTACAGTGAACTCATTGTCATGTTCAAGAAACCAGTCCGAGATGATTCCAGCTTTATGACATGGCGCATTATCCTGCTGAAAGTAGCCATCAGAAGTTGGGTACATTGTGGTCATAAAGGGATGGACATGGTCAGCAACAATACTCAGGTAGGCTGTGGCGTTGTAACGATGCTCAATTGGTACCAAGGGGCCCAAAGAGTGCCAAGAAAATATTCCCCACACCATTACACCACCACCACCAGCCTGAACCGTTGATACGAGGCAGGATGGATCCATGCTTTCATGTTGTTGACGCCAAATTCTGACCCTACCATCCGAATGTCGCAGCACAAATCGAGACTCATCAGACCAGGCAACGTTTTTCCAATCTTCTATTGTCCAATTTCGATGAGCTTGTGCAAATTGTAGCCTCAGTTTCCTGTTCTTAGCTGAAAGGAGTGGCACCCGGCGTGGTCTTCTGCTGCTGTAGCCCATCTGCCTCAAAGTTGGACGTACTGTGCGTTCAGAGATGCTCTTCTGCCTACCTTGGTTGTAACGAGTGGTTATTTGAGTCACTGTTGCCTTTCTATCAGCTCGAACCAGTCTGGCCATTCTCCTCTGACCTCTGGCATCAACAAGGCATTTCCGCCCACAGAACTGCCGCTCACTGGATATTTTTTCTTTTTCGGACCATTCTCTGTAAACCCTAGAGATGGTTGTGCGTGAAAATCCCAGTAGATCAGCAGTTTCTGAAATACTCAGACCAGCCATTCTGGCACCAACAACCATGCCACGTTCAAAGTCACTCAAATCACCTTTCTTCCCCATACTGATGCTCGGTTTGAACTGCAGGAGATTGTCTTGACCATGTGTACATACCTAAATGCACTGAGTTGCCGCCATGTGATTGGCTGATTAGAAATTAAGTGTTAACGAGCAGTTGGACAGGTGTACCTAATAAAGTGGCCGGTGAGTGTAGATCATCTCATTTTATTTCTGCTGTAATAGAAAATAATGACAAAAAACGCTGTGAAACTTTACTTTTTCTCAGTTATTTTAACTGAATTCTTTAGATTTTTGCAGTAACAGTAATATCAGAATCTAAATGTTTTGCTCCATGTGACTGTTGAGCAAACATTAGACAACCTTGTTATGATCCAGCCGCATCATCAATAACAGCCGGCAGATTACAGAGAATCATCCAACATGTCATACCTCCTTGGCCAGTTCTCCAGGAGTGGGCCAGTTTGTGATGTCACTGAAGTCACCTGACTGTAAACAATAAAAATAAATAACAACATTATCATTTTAACACTTTCAGATGGATGTTGTCACCAACTCACTGTGTCACTAAAGTCCCAATGCTCCACTCTGGATGTTCAAAACTCAAACAAAAACACATAAAATCAGTTATAAATACACACAAATTACAACTATGTAAACGGTAAAATGCTGAATCTGTTCTAAAGGATTGAGTTTATGTTTCAGTTCAATTAAAGAATGAAAAACAACATTTACGTTTTCTCACTTTGATCGTGACGTTAGTGTGATTCTCCAGTAACCAGGTCTGTCTCTGATCGCGTATTTACAGAAAAACTGCAACGTTTTCAAATGAAAACGATCCTTTAGAATATCTGCTCAGCTGCGTTTTCACACATTTAACAAGCCTGATAAGAAACCAGAGATTAAATGATCCCATAAGATGAATAAACAGACTACTGGCTTTTAAATGACTTATAAATCATGTGAGACCAAATAAATGGCTTTTTGTTTTCAATTATTAGTTATTTTTCTTTTGAAATTAACTTGTAAATGATTGTAATGGACACCTGATCAGAAAAGTAAACGAAACTGGATGATAGTAGTTTAAACCAGTTAACATGAGCTGCAGCTGCTGACTTCTCACTCTGCCTGTTGGTATCTAAAGTGATAATGATGGAAAGTAAACAAAAGATGACAAAAAAGGACAAATGGGTTAGTTAGTGAGTTTAAAACTGGGAGTATCTCCACTTTCTAAATGATTTAAATATAGTGAGATTAGCAGATTAGTGATGCTGATATTTTGAAAACTGGATCTGCTTTTGACATTTGGAGAAAAAAGATAAAAACACAGAATCGAGGGACATTACCTTGCTGGACTTAGTCATCCTTACTGGCTTACTGGCACGGACAACCCTCAGAGCGTTCTGTTGATCTGCAGACACGTGAAACAACATCAGGCTGCGTAGGTTCAAATCCAACAATACAAAGATCTCTGAGGGGTTTGCAGGTCTACAATCATTTATCAATAATGTAGTTATTTAAAAAGATCTGAGCTCATCCTTCTTCCACATGGTGGTAGTTATTCTGCTTCAAGGTTGGGTTCTCTACCAGAGGTCTGGAAACTTGAGGGTTCTACACAGGATCTTAGCTGTTCTAAGCACTGAGCTCTTCTGGTCAGAGATCTCTGAGGTTGTTCCTGGGATCTGTTGGAGTCTCTCTTCCAGTCTAGGGGTCACAGCACCGAGTGCTCTGAAGACCACGGGTACCACAGAGGCCTCAACCTTCCACAACTTCTCAAATTTCTTCTTCTGGGTGTAACCATCGCTTGAGATCACGACATGGATCACTACAGTCTTCTTCTGTTGTTGTTGTCCACCTCTCTGTCCTGTTGGTTAGACATCACCTGTCTGTCCTTCTGGATCTGATGTCCCACCGTATATTAACCCTGTGTCTCCCACTTTGAAAGCAGGACCTCCAGTTCGTACTCGTGACAGATGTTCCTGTACACTATTCCAGCTGTATGGTTATATATGATTTACCTGCCTGCATCTTACAACCTGCTTTTTTGTGGGAGTTTTCTCTTCAGAATGTGCTCGCATGTCTCCAGGCTGGGAGTGGTTTCCTTCAGGCTGACAGTCTCTATCACACAGCAGAGGAAGGTTGGACTGATAAGGCATGTGGACCAAGATTTCATATGAATGGTTGTATACCTGAACATCCACACAGGTGGTTACAGAAACAGGGTGTTTAATTAACTCCTGGTCACACAATCAGAACTCATTAAGTTGAGATGTTTGTAGAAACTAAAACCTCCTTTAAGTTTTTTTGCATTCTACTTTCAGCCTTGCAAAGAAATGAAACATGTTCAATCTAATTGTGCTAAAATCACATTATAAAGATCCAGTTAGTAAAAAATGTTCTGTTTAATAAAACCAGCAGATTGTGTTGAATCTTCAGTTTAACACAAACTGAAAACAGGAAGAAACCTCCAGCAGAACCAGGATGAACCTTCTGACTCAACACAGGATCCAAATATGTTAATGTCTCCAACCAAACCAACAGTGTGGCAAAAAGGAACAGGTCTTCTGAAGGTCATCAGAGAAGATTTAGAATTATTTACACTCTATTAAAAGTGAAAAGGACTCTGATCTGCACCACTGCGAACACACTGATCTACGTTCCAACCATCACCTGTCATCACAAGCTTCAAATAGACACAAACACAAGGTGGCTGAAATGGGCTTCTTCTGCAGAGTGACTGGACTCACACAAGGAACAAGGTACATGCCATCTAGACTGGTTTAAGATGTCCCACCAGATGGAGACCACAGACAGACCCATGACTTGCTGGAGAAGTTATATCTCATAGCCGGCCGAGGGAGGCAGCTGAGAAGAGAAAGTCTGTGGAAATCTGCTTAGTTTGTTGTTGATTAATTGTCATAATCACATAGTATCATGTGTTAAACCAAGACTCTACCAATCATCAGAAGACATGAGGAACAGAGCAGATGGACGCAGCAGACAGCTGACATTATATCTAAACAGCAGCTGTCATGCAAGAGAGGCAGAAAATTTAACATAACTTGATATATTCGAAAAAGAGCTCTTTTTTCCCTCCAGCTGCTAAAAACCAACATAAATTAGAAGGAGGGATTTGACTGAAATAGATTTTTGATCAGTTTTCATTAAAAATATCTGGTAAATGTTGTATTTCTCCTTCAATTTATGCACCTTGTTCCCTCACATGTTCTAGTGACAGCGAGGTGTACAGGAGGAGGAACTTAACGCGACCAGGCCATTGGTCGCTCAAAGCACGAGCAGCTAGCCTGCTCTTCTTAGCTTTTAACACGGAGACAATCTATGAACCCAAAATCTGACGCCGATTTTCATTTAGATCGAACTTGTTTTAAGTGTTTGTTGCACAAAAAGTAGTTCCGGTCGTGTGTCACCAGCAGGTCCGTGAAAGGAAGAGCTGTCCGTAGCTTGAGATGTCAAATATCAACACGTGGTGCTCGGGAGCAACCCGAGCACAGAGGGGGGGATGGGGCGAATGTGTTACCAACACCACCCGCACTGACATTCCACTTTTTAGGTTTTATTAAGGTGCTAGCAGATTAATTGTACATATATTAGTGCGAGTTTCGCACAGCTCAGCTGTCACAGCTGCTGCTGCGGAGACTCACACCACTTCATTAGTCCAAAAGTAATAAATACATAATGTTAAAGCCTCACCTGTGTGTTGGGAATAAGAGCTGACATTGCTGACTGGCACTCTGCCTGTGGTCCTCTTCGTCCACGGGTTGACTTTGGGTGGAGGAGCTTCAATAACTTTCTTCTTCACAGCCGAGTCACTTTGATCGTTCTCTTTATCATTTTCTTTGCATTTATGGTGTGTATCTGCTGCCTCGGGTGTTTGACCATCTGTTGGCAGTTTGTCTAAGCCTTTCTGGCCCTGATCCTCCTGTTCGTTGAGCAAGTGATCCTTCTCAGGCTTGTTCTCCTGCACCTCCGCTGTCAAGCCCGAATCAACCTCAGTGGACATCCTGCTAGTTTCCCAACAGTCCGCGGTGGTAAATCCAGTGTGAATTCTTGGTCTCGATGTTGTTATTCCAGAGAAAAGTTGTGAAAAGCTGGGGGGGCTGACAATTCACTCGAGGTAAACAAAATATGGGCTGGACCGCGTTAGCCTGCTAGCTGTTAGCAGGGGAGCAGCAGGCACGAGCTAGAAGTTGTTCCCCGCGGTGGTTAGTTGTTTCATAACAAACAGTTTCACCACAGTCAATAACTATCACAACACCTCCAAACTCTAAACGGATTCCTTCAGAGTTTAGGTGTGTTTCGATGAAAATAAATAATTAAAAACTACTGAGTGTCTAAAATCCACGCTACTAGCCAAGAGCTCGTGCAGCTTTCTGCCCTGCTGCCGTAAACAGAGACTGTGCTGCCCCCTGCAGACACCCCGAGGTACTTCACTCTTTTTACGACTTCATGTGTTCTGTCACAGAAAGAAATACAATATGGAATAAATAAATAAAATGAAACCTGATATACTCTGACAGACTGCAGCACTCCTAGAAAAAGGCCGACTCTGTTTCAGAGTAAATTACAATGTACATGGAAAGTTACCTGTCATCAAACCACGTGACTTGAATACTGTTGGGCAAACCCAAAATAGGGGTGTCTGATTATGATGCATAACTCCACATTTGTAAATCACACCCAGGATATCTGCAAAGATAACTGACACCAGTCTTAAGTACGGTGGTGGCTGATGATATGGCAGGAAACTGCGTTGACTTATGATGCCATTTGTCTGACAGCTGAAGCAGGTGCAGCCTGGGTCAGAATGATCATCCCAAACACAGTAGGCAGGAATCAAGGTGCTGCAATGTTCTAGCCAAAGTCCAGATCTAAAATACACTGACATTATTGTGGATTTTAGGAGTGGCAGCAATATGCTAAGACCTATTTTCATCATAGAAAAGAAATAGAGGTGGTACCTCAGTGTTCACCTAGAAAAGGGACAGAACAGAATGGACTTCTTGAGGAAGCTCAGGTCCTTCAACGTTTGTAGCAAAATGTTGAAGATCTTTTAAAAGTCTGCTGTGGCGAGTGTGATCACACCTTCAGTCACCTGAAGGACATTCTTCCTGTCCACAGCTAGAACCATCTACAATGAATCTAAAGAAATACTGAGTTAATACAACATCTCATTTACCTTCAGGGATTAATTAAGTATAAATGTGTTCTGGACAGAATGAACAAATTATTTCTATATAAATATAACTTGACATCAAGATACCTTCATTTAAAAGAATAATCAGATTGTATGTGGTGGTTAGAAATAGACTTTCATACAAAAATGCACATTTAGGCACAGATAAAGTTTCATGCTGTATTTTTCTGTTTATATGGAGTTTAGCTTTACATGATATTGAGTTTGTTGAACTTTTTTGGATCCAATTATTATTTTCATTAGCTTATCCCAAGCATTAGTAGTTTCACTTGAAAACACTGTTCTCAAATTTAAATCTCACATATGATCATGTGACTTTAAAATCCATCTGTTTTTGTATTCCAAGTCTTTATGTTTCAAGAACTGTAAATAAATAAATCAGTCACAAACAATCTGAGATACAACATGAAGTTCAATGAAGCCAAAACAAGATTTTACTGCAGTTTTTATTTATTTTTTATTCCAAGAAACTAAATCCATTTTAAATAGTGACAGAGTGATGAATTGTGTTCTGGGAGAATTTTACAGAATACTTGACATTTTGAAGCCAGACAGAGCAAAACGTCTTCAGCTGTTACACAAACTACCCTGTTTGATCTGAAGGTCCGGACCAGTGCTGGGCTCATACAGCGTGTGAAGAACCTCCCCGTTCCACGTCTGAACCGTCAGCGAACAAAGCTCAAAGATAAACGCTTCACTCTGTAGTTTTAAACATTACATGCACAGCGGCCGAAAGCTTCTCCACTACAGTTACACTTCAAATGAATCAAAGTACAAAATAAACATTCATTTTTATAGTATTTTTTTAATAAAAACAATAGCCAACTTTTACTTGTGTAAGTATTACTGGATTATAGAAGCAGAGGCCAATTCTAGTGGTTGAGTTTATCCTTATTTTAATACATTTTTAACCCCGAAGGCACAAACCAATCGCACTCCTTTGAGCAACCGAGCCAAACACTGAAAGAGAAAAAATCTCAATTTAAATATATTCAGAAATTTAAAAAAATGTACACATACGCTGACTGTTCACCTCGGTTTGTCTCGTGTCAACTCGTCCTACGAGTACACGTTTTAACGCTTTGTGCCAGAGAATGAAGTATGACGGATTTTAAAAAACAAAACAAAAACAAACAAGTTTCAGAAGAGTCGCGCTCCATAGCCAAAGGTCTGTTTAATGGCTTCGAAGTAGTATCTTTTCCAGCCTTGTTTAGTCTGTTCTTCTTCACTGTTTGGGACACCTCGACACTCCACCTTCAGCTCAGTCTCGGTGCTTCGGTCCAAGAACGTCAACATGATCGTCGCATAATGCTCTGTGGTGCAGAAAAACTATCACAAATTCTCCTCTGACTCTAGAAGCCAGGATTCAAACCCTCAACCTTTACATTTAAAGTGCAACTTCCCCCCAAATCAACTTTAATTTGCTGATAAACTCTATAAATGAGTGTTTAATAGTCCTGTTACATTTCTGGGTCTTGCTTTTAGTATTTTTGCACATTTTTATAAACCTATTCATTTTATACCAAAAACCGTTAGTGGAGCGCCCTCTTCAGGTTAAAAACGTCACACTGCACCTGAATTGGATCAGGCATTGCTATTGGCTGTAACCTTATTTTCTTTAATCGTGACGTCAGGATTCTGCCGCTGCTGAATATAAAAAGAACAGCGTCTTGGCCACGCCTCTGCAGAGAGGTGGAGTTTGAATAGCGAGTGATTACAGAGAAGATGTCCCGTCTGCAGCAGTCGTAATGCTCCATGTGACACAGAAATGTTCAGGCTGTGATTAATAACCAGTGGTCCAGTCAGCTCATGGTGAACAGCATTCAATATGATGCAGCTGAGTTACTGCACGTAAACTCTGGCTGCTAATATTTACATTTACTGGTGATCAGGATTCATTATCAAATCAATGAAGAGTCACCCCCTCATTGTTTTGTTTTGTCACTCACATTCCACAGTTTAACTGATCCCGTCTGACCATCTAGTCTGTTTTATTTCCAGTCTTCATTTGCGCTCATCATATAAACGGCTGCGTTGTGGTGATTGCCGAAAGCAGCTGAAACCGAACCATATACAGAACCACTATCGCATCTCCCGCTCTCTTTTATCCTTCTCTCTCACACACGTCCACCTCCAGGGATTTACCTGAACGCCCTCTCTCACACCCGCAGACATCAGCACAGACACCGTGATCATGTGAAGCAGTAACAGTCAAAGCAGAGTCGTTACGTTACTTTATAAAAAATGGTAAATGTCCTGTATTTGTATAGACCACTCAAAGCGCTTTCACACTACAAGGTTTTGCATTCACCCATTCACACAACCCGATATGTAAACCGGGGGGCAACATGGGGTTCAGTGTCTTGCCCAAGGACACTTCAACATGTGGTGGTGGAAGCCGGGATCGATCCACCAACCTTCAAATTGGAGGACGACCGCTCTAACCACTGAGCCACATATGTGAATTTTGCAAGAGTGAAAAAGAAAAACGTATCTGTTATAACAGTTGTTGGGATCAAAAGTAAGTCGGAAAAGTAAAACGAGTTGAAATGCCGCAACGAAAACAAGCAGTTCACGTAAACAACTGAATCAAACTGTCTCAAAAAAATTATTCAGCCGTGAGCGAGAAAGAATCAGTTCAACCAGTTTTCTGCATCGAAGCTGTCGATTCGTTTATTTGCATATTAACAAGAACAAAAGCATGAATGCATGAATCTTCACCCCGAGGCAACTAAGAACACGTCACTCTCGCTTTCCATCTTTCTGTTAGTAACATGTCAATCACAGCCCAGACCACGCCCATCCCACCACGCCCCCCCCCCTCATGCCAAGCTCCTCCTGCAAACACCCACATTTCGAATGTTTCTTAAAACGAGAGTGTGGGCGGCGAAATAATCTGGAAGCGGGTAAGTTGCACTTTAAATACTTCATAAACTAAATACTTTATAAAAATAAAAGGACATTAAGCAGATGCCTACCACACGGCCAGTTGTTAAACCTCCACTTCATAACTATTTTCTCATCAGGTACCTGGTGGAAAGAAGATTAATTGTTGGAATGTGAAGGTTTAAAGTAAAGCTGAACTTGCATGAATGTAATATAATCAGTTGTGAATTAGACAGGTTGATCATTCATCTCACCAGCTCTGTGAATTCTCCAAAAACATTTCCTTCTAGCAAACGAAACTTCCCGCCCTTCTCTCCTTCCACCGTGGCAGAGCTGCGCGTGAACGCCTGAACCATCTGCACATTCAAACACAAGACTTTTTAACTGGACGTCGTCAATCAAGCGCCAACATCAACATGTAAACAACCAACTAAATCATTCAAGAAGTGTCGAGCTGACCTCCTGGTTGAGAAAGACTCTGTACAGATCAGCTGGCGAGGTGAGAAACGTGTCTTTCAGGGTGAGCTTACAGGTGGGGATCTTGACACCTGTGCTGGTGGGAGTGGCTGTGCTGCTGGTGGAGTGAAACTGTACCAAAAAGGAACAAATAATAAGCAAAGATTTGTTTCATCCAGTAGAATACAAAGATCCAGAAGTGTACCAACCTCAGATTTATTGAATTTGGCTTTAGACTGTGAAGTGGACTGCAGTTTGGCCACACCATTGGCAGTAGGAAGGATCATCCCTTGTGTGAACTCTGCAATGAGTAGAAATAATACATCTCTTGAGCCAAATTCTTTTTTAAACAACCCTTGAAATGTAACTTGTAACTACACAAAGCTGTCAAAATGATACAAACAAATGATTCAACACGATCTGCAAATGCTATAAAAGTAGAATTCAGTAATTCAGGGTAAGAAAAGACAAAGTTAGAAATAAATGTCCTTTATACACCAGATAGATGTAAACATGTTCTTCACTCAATAACAAAAACATTTTAGATAAAATACAGTGGGGCAAAAAAGTATTTAGTCAGCCACCAATTGTGTAAGTTCTCCCACTTAAAAAGATCAGAGAGGCCTGTAATTTTCATCATAGGTATACCTCAACTATGAGAGACAAAATGAGGAAAAAAAATCCAGAAAATCACATTGTCTGATTTTTAAAGAATTTATTTGCAAATTATGGTGGAAAATAAGTATTTGGTCACCTACAAACAAGTAAGATTTCTGGCTTTCACAGACCTGTAACTTCTTTAAGAGGCTCCTCGGTCCTCCACTCGTTACCTGTATTAATGGCACCTGTGTGAACTCGTTATCAGTATAAAAGACACCTGTCCACAACCTCAAACAGTCACGCTCCAAACTCCACTATGGCCAAGACCAAAGAGCTGTCAAAGGACACCAGAAACAAAATTGTAGACCTTCACCAGGCTGGGAAGACTGAATCTGCAATAGGTAAGCAGCTTGGTGTGAAGAAATCAACTGTGGGAGCAATTATTAGAAAATGGAAGACATACAAGACCACTGATAATCTCCCTCGATCTGGGGCTCCACGCAAGATCTCACCCCGTGGGGTCAAAATGATCACAAGAACGGTGAGCAAAAATCCCAGAACCACACGGAGGGACCTAGTGAATGACCTGCAGAGAGCTGGGACCAAAGTAACAAAGGCTACCATCAGTAACACACTACGCCGCCAGGGACTCAAATCCTGCAGTGCCAGACGTGTCCCCCTGCTGAAGCCAGGACACGTCCAGGCCCGTCTGCGGTTTGCTAGAGAGCATTTGGATGATCCAGAAGAGGATTGGGAGAACATCATATGGTCAGATGAAACCAAAATAGAACTTTTTGGTAGAAACTCAACTTGTCGTGTTTGGAGGGGAAAGAATGCTGAGTTGGATCCAAAGAACACCATACCTACTGTAAAGCATGGGGGTGGAAACATCATGCTTTGGGGCTGTTTTTCTGCAAGGGGACCAGGACGACTGATCCGTGTAAAGGAAAGAATGAATGGGGCCATGTATCGTAAGATTTTGAGTGAAAACCTCCTTCCATCAGCAAGGGCATTGAAAATGAGACGTGGCTGGGTCTTTCAGCATGACAATGATCCCAAACACACCGCCCGGGCAACGAAGGAGTGGCTTCGTAAGAAGCATTTCAAGGTCCTGGAGTGGCCTAGCCAGTCTCCAGATCTCAACCCCATAGAAAATCTCTGGAGGGAGTTGAAAGTGCGTGTTGCCCAGCGTCAGCCCCAAAACATCACTGCTCTAGAGGAGATCTGCATGGAGGAATGGGCCAAAATACCAGCAACAGTGTGTGAAAACCTTGTGAAGACTTACAGAAAACGTTTGACCTCTGTCATTGCCAACAAAGGCTATATAACAAAGTATTGAGATTAACTTTTGTTATTGACCAAATACTTATTTTCCACCATAATTTGCAAATAAATTCTTTAAAAATCAGACAATGTGATTTTCTGGATTTTCTTTCCTCATTTTGTCTCTCATAGTTGAGGTATACCTATGATGAAAATTACAGGCCTCTCTGATCTTTTTAAGTGGGAGAACTTACACAATTGGTGGCTGACTAAATACTTTTTTGCCCCACTGTAAGTTTAACTTGCTTAGATACGGACAAATTAAAGGTTAGATATTGCCAGGAGTTTGTCGAGGCCTAATAGTGAGAATAAATACATTTTGCTGAAGTAATAAACTTTATAAAATCTGAAGTCTAAAACTAATTGATCACTTCTTTTATGTTTTATCTTCTTTTAACACCATGAGGTTAATAAAAGAGGCTCCATGACACTTAGAATTTGATTCATGTGGGTTTGATTTAGAACTGGATTCTTTCTTTGTCATTTCAAAACAATAAAATTATTGATCGATAGATCAATCGACCAATATGGAGTAACTGCACTGATTCAACATAAGACCAGAGGGACGATGTTACTGAAGGCAGTAAAATCCAAAAACTGGATCCTGCTTTGTCAGGTGTGAAGCCACCTTCTGTATGTCATAAATAAATTCATGTTTAAAAAAAAAAAACAAGAGTCATTAATATTAGTAAACTTGTACAGCCTTATAACTCACTTATAAGGCTATACATGGCCTAGCTCCACCCTCTCTCTCTAAACCTTTAAATCCGTATGATCCACCCCGTCTCCTTAGGTCCCAAGGTTCTGGACTATTGGTTCTCCCAAAATCCAAACGAAGAGGATTTGGGGAACGTGCGTTCTCTTTCCGTGCTCCATTTCTCTGGAATAAACTACCTCATGACATTAGGGAGGATCTTCTGGGGTGTTTAAAGCCAAACTGAAGACTCACTTGTTTACATTGACCTATGTATCCTAAATTGTTCATTTTACTGTCTTACTCTTATTGTATTTTACTGTAACCGCTTATTGTTTGTTTTGATTGCTATTCGATTATTGTTTTATACTGTCTTAAACTGTGTAAAATTGTTTGTCAGTGCTGTTCAGCGCTTTGATTGAAAGCGCTTTACAAATAAAGTTATTATTATTATTATTATTATTATTAACTTTACGTGGTGCAGTGTTTGTATTCAGACAGACAGGAGATGTCCCGGGAAAGTGGGAGGGGTGTGTGGCGGTGGGGAAACGGGGAACGCTGAAAACACACACACATATCACGTATCTCACGTGAACAACAGTGTATAAGAACATGTGATTTACCCTCCCGACCAAAACATGAACCAAAACACTCAGTCATGTTCCAACGTTCTGACCAGAGCTCCAGATCTTCTCACATCATTTACCTTTGATCCTCGTTCAGAGACTGATCCGATGTCACCACCGTCCACCGATCCTGCTCATCCTGAAGTAAACTCACGCTGCTCGGCGCGATGGTGCAGCGCGCCGGACAGCGACGGTGAGCGAGCAGAGTGGAGAAGCTGGAGTGAACGTCGGTGAGATCTGATCTGATCTCTGAACGAGGATCAAAGAAGCGATGAGCAGGTGAGATCTGATGCAAGCACCGTGAGTAGTTCTAAGTACACCTGGCTGCAGCTCCCCGCCCCCCATGAATTTCCTTGCTGTTTGAAAGCAGCCGAAAGGTAATGCTCCGAAAAAAGTGGCGTGTCTGAAAATACAACTCTGGTTAAAGACCCGAACTGGCTGCAGATATTCCCGAACGTCTGTCTGAAAACGGCTTTAGAGTCTTTGGCAAAGATCAGATCTGTTGATAATAAAAGGATAAAAATTAAAGTAATATTATCATTATACCAAGACAGTGAAAAATAAATAAATATAAATAAGTAAGTACAAACATCTTATTTATATTACCAACCTGTTTTCAAATACCCAACGTAACTTCCCAGAGCTTCACGAACCTTCTCAGCACCCTGAGTTTTCATGAGTTTGAGCAGTGGCGTGTCAGGTTCATCTTTGTCCAACATTACAGTAATCTGAAAAATAGACAGGTGTCAATACTCCTCAACAACACGGGACCGTTCAACATACATGACAAAACTTACATCAAGATCATCTGTGTCGTTTTCATCCGAAAGGTTTGGAACTTCAACTGATCCTTTATATTTGACTCCAGCGTTTGACTTTCCTGAATAAAAATGGGGGAAAGTGTGTAATATTAACTTTTCTGATCAAGTGATCAATGGATTTTAAACCAAACATGTTACAAAAGGGATCTGCCTACAGATATTTGCAATTAGCAGGTTTAAACTGATCTGTGTAAACTACCAATAAGCAAAGCAGTAACTCACCGATCCAAGTAGCTTTCAGGTTCCATTCATAAAAGAAAATAAGTTTCCCTTTGCGGTTGTTAATGGAGGCTTCTCCCTCCAGTTTGCTGACTTCTGTCACTTCACAGCTGCCCTCGTCGTTCTCCACACTCAAGCCAAGTAGCAACGATTTCAGTTTATCCGACGACCAGTTTGTTGCGTCTCTTTCAGTCCTTAAAGATTCCGAAACAAACACAGGGGACATCAGATCGTTTTCGTACTCTGTCAGATTAAAGTCGCTCTCGGAAAAACTAACAGGCAGATATTTATTTGCTGATTTAAATACAAATATGTCATCAGCAGAAACTCTGATGGTGAGAGATACATTTTCTGAAAATGGGAGCACCTTATAAGCAGAGCTCTAAATTAACACCCATCAAATTCATGTAAAAATGCTCTTTGGCCAGTGATGAAAGCAGCAGAGGCTGATTGTTCCGTGCGGTGTGCCGATTATCTGCCAGCAGGACTGAGTCAAACCGTTTGGGAAAAAGGCAGAACATTCACAGACTTCACGTGGATGTGCAGAGAAGTTAACAGCCAACTCGGATGCTCTTGGTGCCCAAAGTACTGTAAGATTTTATTTTGCTGCTACTACTACCTCCTCCTCTGTTTATTATAATCTCCATTTATTATTTCTATTATATTCTAGTCAGCAGGACAAAAGGACACCAGGTGGACCAGTAAGCCGTATATATGATATTTTTATTATTATTTTGGTTTTCAATATATTCTTGTTTTTATAATGGGGTTTAAACTCCCCGAATAAAAACTGGCCAGTGGAAATTCTGATTGGCTGGTAACTTTGAAAATCTATTAAAATTAATTTAGAGCCCTGATTATATCCCATTGTAAAACATCCTGACACATTATAATTGTTTCTACAGACAGATGTGTTTTTTTTTCTCACATGTCCCCGCCCGACTCAAAATCATAATTAAATCTTACAGTTTAAAAAGTAAAAGATTTTTGTATGAACACGTTTTCTGAAATCGCATCAACGCAAACACGCACTGGATGCTATGTGGCTAAGAGAGAAGCTAAACTCCAAATCAGTAAAATAAGATTCACTCTTATTCCAAATATTACACTTCATTTAAATTCACATCTGCCTACCAAACATTAGAGGATAAAACCAATAATAACCAGATCAAAAGGAGTTCAGCCTGGACTGCATTAGCATGCTAACTGGTATATGTTCATATTTCTTACCAATGCCAGTTGTTAACATTGGTGGCATCTGCTCTCTCCTCTACGATCCAGCGCGGGTCTCCTTCTCCCCATTTAGCCATTTCTGCAGATAAATATTAACAGAATATGTTTTAATGTTGGTAACTGTTGTGGACAGGTCTGTCAGTGAGCCGGTAAACAGCACGATGCTGCTTCTAGAAAACTCCAGCTGTTGCTACAAGCTACCTAGCGGTGCTCATGCGTTTATTCCCCGGCCGTAGAAATTGCTGGAAACGGAACTCTGTAGAACGAAGTGCAAAAAGATTCCCCCTACCGGAAGTTCAGCGGCTGAAGAGTGGTTCCGTTATGAAAAGTTACGGAAAACTTCTGGTAACTAAAACTGGGGCTGTCAATCTTTTGAAAGATGTTAGATATAAAATGTATGCAACCGTTTTATCGCATTTTGTAAATAAAAAATAAATACTTTAATTAAAAAATATTGTTTGCACCCATCCATTTCATTTGACCTTCATGACAGTTTGAGGTTCGGACATTCTTGCACAACAGTCGATCACCTTTGCAAGAATAGAGATTTTTTGACAAAGACTTCTTCCTTCTAAATCTAAAGCTAAACTTCCTTCTAAATCTAAAATTGTGCACATCTTTCTGATAATTAAACAAAATATATTAAAAAAAACATTGAAAGGTTAACCCATCTGACGTGGTCCAAATTTAGCCCAGAAATGCAAGTCAGTCACTGTTTATTGGTCCAATTTGTCAAAAACAAACAAAAAAAAATTAATTTTGTTTATTTAGTCTGACGTGGTTCCAATCATTCATACTTTTCTGGCTGGGTTATTCTTACCCAGTTTACCAATGTTTATAAGAGACCATCAAAACTAAGTTGACTGCAAATATCAGGACAGACAAAGAAGCAGGACTTCTTTTAGATTTTTTTTAGATGATTTATTTATTAATCAAAACTGAACAACCACAGAGTCAGCCACTACTAAGAACATGGCAGAAGAGGAAGAGCTCAGGATGGAGATCACACCACCTTCTCTATGCTAAACTTCATTCAAAAGCAATGACATCATTCAAAAAGAGCCGATATAAGAAGATGCATGGTAGTTCTCAGAATAACAAATTCTTATTTAAAACACTTTCAGTATTAAATGACAACAAATAACTCTGACAAACACCTCAGCACTATTTTAGATCCTCTGGTTGAAAACACCTCACATGATATACAGAAATCCACAGATTTTGACAACAAAGTCCAACACCTGAAGCTGGAAAAACCTGGAGAAACCTGGAGAAACCTGGAGAAACCTGGAGAAACCAGGAGAAACCAGGAGAAACCTGTGTCTCCTCTGATGTTTTCTAGAAATTGTCAGAAAATGACTCCTGGAAAATGACGCTTTAAACAACACTCTGGACTTCTGTCTTTCAACCACATATTTCAGATATAATGACAGTTTTTACATGGAGAAACACAGCTGATCCTCAGCATCACCCACTGTGGTCAGTCTCTACATGGAGGAGGTGGAAAGGAGTGCTGAACTCCTGCATGGGAACAACACCGAGCCACTGCTTCAGATATGTGGATGATACTTGAGTCAAAGTCCAAATCCAGGAGGTAGAATCCTTCATGAAACACATGAACTCAGTTAATAACAACATCAAGTTCACTAGAGAAGATCCTGAGGATGACAAGCTGCTTTTCTTGGACCACTTGGTGCAAATGGAGGAAGATGGAGGCCTCAGCATCAAAGTTTACTGCAAACCTCCACACACAGACCGGTACTTCCTTTTTGATCCTCACCACCCACTGGAACACAAACCTTCTGTCATCAGAGCTGTACAACATCAGGCTGAACACGTCCCCACTAGGACAGAGGAGAAGAATCAAATCCAGACCAATCATATGAAAAACACTCTACCTGCACCCACCAAAATGTTGTCATGCCATGTGTTGCACCCTAAAGATAAAACACAACCTCTCCAAAAACACATGGCACAACACGGAGAGCCAGATCTGTCAGGTCAGCTGAATATCTACATCTTAAAACAAAATGTCAAACATTTTGAAAGGTGAGACAGATGGTTTGAAAGAGGAGTGAAGGACATCACATCACAACTCTAACCAGAGGAGGTGGTCTCAGGTTTCATCTTTCTACAAAACAGCCTCGACTTTTCTTCCCCAGCAGTTTCAAAACCATCCAAACTGTAGAACATGTGACTGGAGCATCTCACATAAACAAGTCACAAGTAACAGCGACTCTCAGAAAGGATGGGCGTGTCATCATCCTTGTGACTTTGATGAGCTTAATCATTCTTTTGTCCCTTAAAACAAAAACAAACTCTTAGTATCACGTTACACAAACAAAGTATAAACATTTTAGAATCAGACACTTCAGTGTTGATTTGATTAATTTAGAAACTGTCAAAACAACAACTAACCTCTAATAAACCCATCCATGTTCTATCTGTACCCTCATGTTTGAGATCAATGGAGTGTTCTACTGGTGCAATACTTCAACCAGCCACTAGAGGGCGGATAGTGTTCAGGACTGTAGAAGAAATGCAGCAGCTGAGCTACAACTGATACTGTTAGTAAATAATATGAACATCTGTACCAGATGAGTCTTGTGTGTGCAGGCACTGACTGACTGTAATGGAGATTTATTATGAGATAGATTTATTAACGATCATGAATGGAGGGTATTAAGATGGCGGGTGTGATCAGCACCAGACTTGTTCAAGGAATATACTGAAAATAGTTCAGATTTTCCCTTTAGATTCGTGTCTTTTTACATTTTAGCTTCTGCTAGCACAAGCAGAGAGTGCCGACTGGAGAAGAATCTAAATCATCTAGAATGGGGGGCGGGAATGGGGGAGGGAACAGCACCTGCTCAAGTTGAAATCTGCCCCTGCACAACTCTTTTTGTGCACTTCTGTACTCACAACCACTTATTTTCTAAATAAAAAGGTGGATTAAAACTGCCCAAAAACCAAAATAATCACAGTATTTAGTGCTGAAGAGTAGTTTGTTATGCAGAGCTTTGTGTGTAAGGGTTGAGATACTTCCTGTTTTTATTGGCCAAATGAATCTAAATAGAGATTTTTGTTGAACTGAAGGACAAACACAGTGTTTAAAAATTTGAATTTCTGAGTTCTGGTTTTTGAGTTCTATGTCCTGCATGTTTTAGATGTCTCTCTCTTTCAACAGACCAGATTTCACTCAATGGTTGAGAAACTGAATTCTGCTGAAGAGCAAGTAGAAACATCTAAAACATGCAGGTCAGTGGTTTTCCAGGACTGGAATTAAGAAACACTGTTTAACACAATGCATCTATCTTTAAAAATAGATTTATTTCCATAACTTTGTGAAGACTAATTCATTTTCCAGTTGCTGGAAAGCAGATTTCTTGATGAAGTGATGGCTTTACACCTACGACCTAGCAGGTCATCTCCACCTTCTCTGAAATAAGATCACATATACTGGTGAAGATGATTTAAAGGATCCATGCTGAACTATTTGGATCCAGATTATTTCCAAGAACAATCATTAGGAAGAGTTTTACTTCTTGAACGACTTGTTTAGGACGGGTTCCAACTGAGACCTTGGCTCTACTGCCAGGAACAATCATCTGAGTAGATTTTTCCAGGGAAGACTCTACAAGGGACGGACTCCTCAGACAAAAAAACCTTCAGGTTCATCACGCAGGAGTTCCAAAACCTTCATACAGAGTCAAGATCCTGTGGGACTTCCAGATACAGATTGTGCAGAACCCTCAAGCTCCCAGACCTCTGGTAGAGGAAACTGAGCTTAGAAGGAAGAGACCCAGGAAGTTTATATATAGCTATAAACATATAAATATATAATCTAGATATAAATACATCATTCTGTGTATATATCTATATATAGAACATATATACATACTCAAATGGTACAAGATTTCCATTTCAACATTTCACGTTTAAAAGCCCAAAATACCTTTGATATTATTCTTTTAGGTGAAGCTAAACCACGAGCTTGAACTTGTTTGTCCACATCCATGAGAAGTGTAGAAAAGCAGGGAGAAATGATTAGAAAGGAATCTTTGGCTGGCTTTTGTTGGCTCCCCTCCCCCTCACTGCCTTCCTTCCCTCCAGCCGTCAGCTTCGCAGCAGAAGGACGGAGGTACTTCAGTATTTGAAGCCGTGGCATGAATGATCTCATCTGAACCAAATCTCCGCTTTCTCTGCCGTCAATCCTATGACGGGAAGAGGGGAATAAAGTAAAGGTGAGTGTGTCCACCTGACTCTTCGGCAGTGGTGATTTTAGGCAGGAAGTATGTTGAGCGGTTCGTTTTGGACGCTTAGCAGCCCGGGCGCATTGAAAACTCTTGTTTTTGGCCAGAAAGGAGGAAGGACCGTGGAGGATGGGGTGGGTTGACGGTCTGAGCTGACTGGTTCTGTCCTATATTGTTTTTAAGAGGGAGAAGTTTCTACATGTATGTATGTGAGATGTTTAATCCCACCGTCGGGTAATCGTTTCCCTTTAAATTTTAGGGCAGTTAGCCTGTCAGGCAGACAGTTAGCCGGCTAGCTGTTCGTTCACGGCACAAAATGGCCTCATTGTCACTCGGTAGGCTCGATACTGAAAAGACAAAGCATGCGGCGTCCACGGCCAGCAAACGCTCTCAAATGTCATTCTAACTGGGTGAATTTTAATTTAAACTCTGTAGAGTTCTGAAAATAAGGAAACAAGCAAGCTGCTTGGCGTATAGCTGATTTATTCCATTAGTACTGGGTGAGAAAACGCAGCCTTTTCGGTAGCTGTGGGGGGAGGGGAACCACCAGAACCCGTTGACGTAAAGCTGCAGTTTGTTTGTCGCTAACGACAAACACCGTTCAATAACGAGTTTTTGGGGCAGGTTCAAATTTGTTCCGACCCAAGTACTTATCTGTACATTTTAAAATGGGATATTTCTTTCCTACCCATTTTTGGGACGGCGTACTGCTAAAAGGATTTCGAATTATTTATGTTTACATTTTTGGTTTACAATCGATTAAGAAAATAAAAGTCAGGTTTATATTAGCACGTAGGTGTTACATCAAAGGTGGTATGGTGAGGCAACCAGCGCTTCGCGCGTTGCATTCTGGGAACTTGGGGCACACTCGGCATTTTGGTAAACAAGAAGCGGAAAGAAAAATTGAGTTCTCAAAGTATTCTGGATAAAGAGTGGCCCGCTGATAACATTTAGATCTACACACAAACACAAGTTTCATCTTCGTCTTGTTAGATTCTGTTTACAGTCGAGTTTAAAGGTGGTAAATGGAACTTGGAACAGAATAACACGGCATAAAGCCTTCAGCCATCTGGGTGCCAGGCTCGTTAATCCCCTGCGCGCGCCTCCGATGCTGAGGTCAATATTCCTCACCAAACCCACTCTGATCCCCGATCTGAGCAGGACAATAAAATATCATGAGTTCAGCTCACTAATCATGCTCTCCAGCCCCGCTGATCACACACTGACTCTGATAAAAGCAGCTCCTACCTGTTTGTAACTCAGTCATCGATTCAGTCCATGGCAAGAAGCTCATAATTGTCCCGCGGCTCCAAAACTTCCTGCAGTCCCTCTTAAGATCCTCTGTCCTCCTCACACACCCTCCTGCACGCCTCACTTATCCAATAAAATAAAAAAAAGACTCCGTGGTGTGTCGTCCAGTCAAAAAAGGGGCCTGAAGCTCCTCCACTTCAGCAACATGTAGCTACGTGTTAGCTAGCAGCTAATGAAAAACGTTTCTACACAGAATTTGTTCGGCACATGTTGGGAAACCCCCTATGGCAGGCAAATAAGGTATATAATCCCCACATGTCCCCGGGGCTTCCAGCTGCTTGACCTGCAGACTCCACATATAATTTTTTATGCTGTATTTTCATTCTACAACCCTCTAAACACCCCGTGGAGGCATTATTTCGTTATAAATATTGCTTTTAATGAAAATATTCCATATACCACCTTTAACTGATTTACATTATATATAGAAGGCGGTTCAACTGTTTCCACTTTCCCAGAAGGCACCACGATCTGTCCTGTCACTGGCCCTGTCCCATGGCCTATATGCACGCACCACTTCCGCATTCCCCATGAGACCGCAGTCCTACTTCCGGTTGTTGGAGTCATCAGCAAAGCTGAGTGAAATGGCTGAGGTTAATTTGATTTAATCGTGAAATGCGTAAATCAACGCTTTTTAAAATATTGGTCATTTATGTTAGATTATATAAGGACAAAAAGACTGTCTATAAAACACTATTCACTTTATAGGAGATTTTCAGCAAGCGAGCCCTCATCCAGCAGCTGAAATGCTTGAGGCAACAATTTCTACCAAACTGAAAACATTCCTCTGTTTAACAGTGCATGGAAAACAAATATATAAATAAAGCACCACATGTTTACCTAAACCTTTCTCCCATATCCATGTAACGCTACATTTTAGTATTCTATTACTCTTCACTTACTGTAAAAAGCTACCCGAGCTAATGCTAACGGGTTCGCAAGGCTAATTTCTGTAGAAAAAACCTGATGTCATCATCAGTAGAAGCAAACCGCTCCAAACTAAACTTTCAGCTGACTGCCATCTGCTCCACCTGCCTCCGGATCTTTGAGAGCTCGGACCGGAGTTCCGCACTTAGCAGAAGTGCACACAAGGGTTCGAAGTGCGTAGTGAACAAGTGTGCACATTTTAGCAGTATTGGGACAGCAAGCACTACGTGCCACAGCGTTCTTTCGCCATGACAACCGAACGGCAGTACCAGTTGCTGTTTGCGCTATTTTGATATTAGAAATCATTTTAAAACTCCAACAAACATTTATTTTGAGGAGAATGAAGCTCAGGAACCAAAGGAGGTGTATAAGACACGATAAGTGATTAAACTGTATATCATGTCTGAAAATACACGTTAGTACCGTTATTAATTATATTTTTTATCAGATATGTGACACATCTATCCAACAGAGAATCAATCGATGGTAATTACACATCTAGACAATAAAATAAAATATTGATTATTTGGAGTCTACACTTGAGAAAACGTTTCTTTGGTCCGGATGGTTCAGCCATTTCTCCACCTTCTTCTTACGTCAAAATTCACACGCAGCAATGCATTGTGGGTAATACCCTTCACTGAAGTCTGCACTGATGCAGAATTCGGAAAAGTGCGGATCAAGCATTTGAAAGGGGCGGAGCCAAGGGCACGACTCTTCACTCTGGAAAATTGGGACACCCTACGCACTCATCGGGAACGCACATTTGAAGGGCGCAAGTGCGGGTATTGGGTCAGGTTCACTCATCAGCATCAACAAAGTGACCTTACAGATGTGGCGTTATGTCCACTTTCTAAGTTTTTTGAGTAAAATAGCGAATATGAGCTCTCGTATTTTTATTTTTCACAGATTTTTAACCACAACTGTGAAGATGTTACACAAATCATCAAAGGTTAGCTACGTGGCTGTAATCTACGATACTGATGGGCCGTTAAAGTTTTTGTTTATACGACCTCTTTTTCATATTATGTTAATGTTGTTTGTCACTGGACAAAGATCTGTTACTCTGTTGAGTCTTCAGCACCACATTAGTACATGTTGGCAACATACGCGCAGATATTAACCACTGAAGCAGTAACAAGACCACAAACATGTTCAGATATTGATTCAGAGACCAAAAATACTACAAGTAAACAAGGAAAGTACAAAGACGGTTAAGGGTATACCCAGTACGTTTCAAGAAATGGTACTTACCTTAGCTCCTTGAATGGGAACAAATTTGCTCACAGCTGTATTTAAAACTGGCAAAATTTTTAAAATCTACTGCTTTTTTAAAAATTCTTTGTTTTGAAAGAGATGAACCGTTTCCAGGATGGAAGTCCATCCAGTTCTTTTAGGTTTGCTTGTTTGTTAAACCAGGTAAGAACTGATCTAGAGGGAACTGCTTTAGTGGACCTTGCTTGGCCAACCAGGACACGTGTTAATACCAGATCTGAATGGGGCCTCAGATCTTATGTAACCGATACCCAAAATTCTGTGAAATGTCAGGAAGTTTAGTTCAATTCAAGCAGAAACACTGAGAGCTTCCAGATTCCTGGACTTTTCAGCGCACATTACAACCACTTGTGTAAATAGATCCTAAATTTCTAAAATGTTGTATGGCATTGACCCACTCGGCTATTTGATCACATGTAAGCAAAAAAAAGAGGAAGTAGGTTTGTAAAGAACTAAAATAACTCCCTTTAACAAAGGCAAAATAGAAAGTTTCCAGACAATTTGGGTTTAATTAGCTTACGTTCTGATTTCATATGAGATTTATTTTTTCTGGCGTGTTATTGAAATGAAACGTTTTTGTTTCAGTAATGACGAGAACGACGGTATTGAGGGCATGTTGGTTTATTTTTGTATTTTCCAGTCACACTCGTATCAGAGTAAGTCATTGTACCACAGATTTACGTTTTTGGGAATATTTGGAGAAAGTCCAATCACAGAACATTTTACAGAAGAAACATCTGTCCTGCCCACAAGTTTTATACAAGAAACACAGCTGGACTCGTTGCTACAATTCTTCAGCCAACTGTTCAGTCTCCATTATGACTCATTTAAGGAAGTCAGGTGGATTTTTAACACATGCAATCCAGTTTAGTTTTTGGTTTTTGGTGTTTGTACAACTCTGAAGTGCTAATACAGATTTTAGATGAATCCAGTTTAACAAAACTAACAAACTCATAAAAGTTTTTTTAATGAAATGGATCAGTTTGGTTCTGTTGCTTTAAACTCATTTGGGTTCCTAATTTAAAGATGAATTAAATCGTAGGGTGAAAGATTTTTTTTTTTATTTTTCAATTTATATTGTCCAGTTGGTTTATGAGTCGGGTCCTGGTCACTGTCTGATTGCTCGATGCATCTTTTTTTTTATTTTTACATGAACTGTGTTTCATAAGGAAGGTGTCTCTACTTTTTTTTTTCCCTACTCAGTGAAGTGAAAGTAAAAAATCTTGTTCTTCTAGTTTTGAAAGTGTTCCGTGTGTTGCCCCGGCAACCCGAATCTCTGTAAACATCAGTGGTTGTTGGTTTGTTGAACTACAGATTTTTGTCCCACTTCCTTCTCCACCATATTGATTATTGCGTCTTTTAGATTTACTTGAGAGTGGAGTTAAATACAAACAAGCTGATATATTGCAGCTTTTGTTTTCGGAGACGTGTTACCTGGTCCTGTCGGTAGGAAGCGTATAGAAACAGCTTACGGTCATCTAGATTCATGATGTCTTGTGTTTTATAGTCTCGTTACAAACAACATTTATAAATGATTTGGTGAGACTCTTTGTGACTGACAGATTCTCTGGTGATCAGCAGTGTTTTTCATTGACTCTTCTCATTCTGTGTTTCCTCGCCATCGCAGAAAGTCAACATGTTTCCGAAGGGCACGAAGCGCAAGTTCTCTGATTCTGGAGAAGAGCCAGATTCTCGTGACCAGGACGCGGCAACGTCATCTGCAGCGTCTAGAACTCTGACGTCCTCTTACAGCCTGCAGCGGCAGTCGCTCCTCGACATGTCCCTCATCAAGCTGCAGCTGTGCCACATGCTGGTGGAGCCGAATCTGTGCCGTTCGGTGCTGATTGCTAACACGGTGCGGCAGATCCAGGAAGAGATGACCCAGGACGGTACCTGGCACATAATGACCCAGGCCCTGGCAGCTGCCCAGTGCCCCGCTGACCGCCTGGTGGCTACTGAAGTGCTATGCAGACAGACTGATGCAGCGTCTCACGCTGGGCAGAGCCCGAAACCCTTCTCGGTTGTTGGTTTGCAGGAGGGATACCACTCGGAGGAGGTGGTGATGGAAGGTGATGTGGAGACAGAGGTCACCATGTCCACTTTATCACCGCTTTCGCCTCAGCTGTCCTCGGCCTCTTACTTGACAGGTCCCTTTGAAATGGGCCCCTGCTGGGAGGAGGACGAGGAGGATGCTGACTGTGAAGAAAATGAAGAAGACGACAGTGAGGAGTGTTTGTCAGAGGGAGAGGAAAGAGATCAGGACCCTCTAAGTGCAGAGTCCAGGACAGGGGAGAAGGTTTTTGGGACCTTTGAGATCAAGCATCCGGTGTCGCCCCCTGACCCTGCACTAGAAGAACTCTTTTCAGATGTGGACCCATCCTACTATGACCTTGATACGGTGCTGACAGGCACCCCAAAAATGGGGCCTTATGATCTTCTAGAGAGCCTGTCGTCTCACGGGCCGACAGCCTTGAGCTCCAGCTCGAGCTGCAGGTCGGACCTGAACGAACTGGACCATATCATGGAGATCATTGTGGGGTCGTGAATCTCAGAACATTCTCTGGCCTGAACTCATCCCACAGACTCTTTCCAGACTATGCACAGTCCATGTGCATGCTTTTGGTATTGTTACACACAGATTGTCACAGGTTTGGGAGCAAAGTGGGAAACGTAACAACAAACTAGGTCGATTTTTACTTTGGCAGCAAAAAATGTAATTGGAGTGTGTTTGTAACCAGAGCGAAACTCTTTTTATCTTATGTGTGACATTCAGACTCATCTACACTACTCTGTAAAACTTTTAAACTTACAAAACGCTGAAGTACTCGGTGCCACTGGATGGTGGAAATGTCCATATTACCCACATATCAGATTACAGAGCCTCACCTGGTTAAAGACTCGGCCGACCTTCAGGCTTTTCTTTGGTGTGGTGGTGGTGGTGGGGGGGGGGGGGTAACGCAGCAGGAGGTGTTAAAGATATCCAGAGTAGTGTGGATGGGGTCACAGAGAAAACAACCTATTCCAAATTTATCAAACCCTTTTCCATGTTTATCTTTGAAACATTCAGTTGAAATCTGGGTCGTATTCTGCCTTTTCTGTCCGGTTCTGTTTGTTACCAGGACGGAGGACCAGTCCACCACACTACATGCTCCTGAAACCAGAACAAATTGTAAATCCAAATCTATGAATCAATGCATATTTTCTTAGGGATTTGAGCAATTATGAATGGAATATATGTATATGTACGTATGTGTATATAGAAATATATTTTTTGCGTTATAGTTAGGGGATTATTTTGCGAGCATCATTTGATATTCTGAGTTTTTTTTCCCTCCAAGTGGTTTTTAAGATTTGGATGAAGCCAGACGTGAGACGGTGTCTTCCGATGGTTTGGTGCGGTGAGTTGACTGTGAAAGGTGTCAGACTGGCATTGTGACACTCCATAGACACTATTTTATTTTACTATTTTCCATTTTCTGCACAAACATTTTGCAGAGCAGGAAAACTACTTCCAACAAATTGTAGGTTCCTATTGGTCAGTTTTCACTTGGTAAACAGTATTTTTTTCCAGCTCTGCTTTAAATACAGTACAAAAGGAAGAAGCCGAGGCATCTGACGAAACGTTTGGGGTAATAACTGCATCAAGAAGCCATATTTCTTTCTGTAATTTGTTGCTACAAATGAGTAATTCTGTTTGTTAACCAATCTAATTTATTATTTTATTTATTGTATTTATTTTATCTAGGTACAGACATGCCATATTGGCCGACCAATTCAACCATGAAGTCTGGTAAAATTATAGTTATCTAAATTTTATCCTCCGTTTTGCCCTTCATCACATATTTATTCCTATTTTTTTAATTACTATTAGTAGTAATAACAATAACCGGGTTAATATTCAAATTACTATGCAGCTCTGTCATATGTGTTTCAATATGACTGTATACAACTGAAATGTCCTTAAATTCCTTTATGCAAATGGTTGCCTTTCTCCTAATTATGCGGAAAATGAAATGCATTTTTCCAAATTGTTCTGTATTGTGAGTAAAACATGAACTCAGGCAAATGAAATATTCATGAAAATACAGTATTACAACATGCTGAATACCTTACACACTCCTGAAGGATGTCAACTGTAGTCTGAATGGGAGCTAGAAGTTCAAAGACTAATTATGTTGTAAAATGTATGCATTTTTATATGAAAATACATTGTAGCATCTTTGTAAATATTTTTGTAATAAAAGTTTCAATTATTAAAAGTGTCTGTTTTTACTAGTTTATGTTGGAAGATGTTTTTATTATTTCAATGTAACAAAAATATTTTAAAATACGAGAATGTGTTTTTATGTAATCTTAGTTTATTGGGGGTGCTGGTTTGATACTTTATTTTCATGTAAATTATGTTTTTAATGAATTATTTTTTAAGATATTGCCATTTTTAAATCTTTATAAATGCAAATGTGATTAAAACAGAACAGCTACTGGACCAAACTATATTTTTATAACAATGATTACTAATGCTGGTTCCACCTGTTCTACACACAAGTTACTTCTCTCACCAGTTTACTCATTCAAAGAAAATGTCTAAATCTTGGATATTGTAATTAGTTTTTATTTGGCTGGAGTTCCTGTTTTATAAAGAGGTTTATTTAGATGTTTCAGATATATAAACTGGTGAGTGCAGAAGAAAAACAAGTGAAACTGTGATGATGGAACCAGATTGTCTTTTTATTACATTGTTGGTTTTTGTTTTGTTTTTATTGTAAGAGGACCTTGAACGCATCATTATGATGATTATTTTTCATTTTTGTAGAGTTTTTGTTTATTTGTATAAATCTATATCCATCCATTTTCTTTACCTGCTTTTTCCTGTGCAGGGTCGTGGGAGGGGGCAGTGGGCGGGGTGGTCAGAGGACCTGGTGGTGGCTGTAAAAGTTACATTAAGTGGGGAGAGATTATATAAATCAGCTGTTATAGCTGCATAATAATCACACTACAGGATCATCACCTGCATGAGGGCCGTCTGTCCAGCAGCGTGACAGGTAACCAGTCACGCTGCTGCTCAGGGCCTGAATCAAACCAAACATGAGGCATCGCTGCAGAAGGAACAGCTACATAATACTGTCAATAAGAAAGAGCTGCTGCTTGGTGCGCTCACATGGTGTCACATGATGACAAACGGCACATATATGTTATTTAACTCAAAGGATTATTGTTAAAGCTGAACATCAGCTTGTTGCTCAAACCAGAAGTGAAACGTCCAGGTCTGAAAATTGAAAGCTTTTATAAATATTTCCAAAAGTGACAACAAGCTTCTGTATATAAAGTTATGAATTCCTCTGGAAACTTGGTCTGCTAGATTATAGTTAAAGATTAATGCTGGCGTCTGCATGAGTCAGCAAAAAGGACAGCCTTGAGAGAACCCGAGTCATCAGAGAACAAGTAGGAAGAAGCAAAAGAAAGATAGAGTTCAAAGTGCATAAAATGGAACAAAAGCACCTTGAGGTATCTAAAAGCAGCAACTTTTACTCTGCCTTTTAAACCAACATACCTACAAATTTATTTTATTTACAAATTTGTGTTTATGGCTTACAAACACGTGAGTAAAAAAAAAAACATTCTTTATGCTTGATTACTGATCTTATAATTGAACTTTTCTCAATATTCTTGTGTTTTTAGAGCTCAAATATGCAGCAAATTGGCTCAGGGCAAGAATTTAGTTTGAATGTTTATTGCAAAATGTGACTGAAATTAAAAAAAAATATTTAACAGCGTCTCTAGAATTACAACTGAAGTGAGAAGGAGAGAAAAGTGCAAAACGGACTCGGCTGCTGAGCAATCAGCTGATCAAACTGAAGCTGTAAACCCTAACAGCGCAGAAAAACACAAAAAGTAACTCAAATTCGATGTTATTACGCTGACTGAGACAAAAATATCTCCGAGTATTTCATTCCCAAAACGTATCGCAGTTTAGGTTAAATGGAAACGATCGTGTTTTTAATCATGAAAGAAGAGAAGTGGAGGAGTAGCTGTGACCAACCGAGGAGGAAGAAACGGACACTGTGAACCAAGAGTTTCCTTATTTGGTGTCTGCCTTTTATTCCGTCTGTCACATCCTCTCTGAGTCATCTGTCACTTTAAAATGATGCGTTCAAATACACGACTGTTGATTTCAGGGGTAGTTTTCTACTCAGCGATTCGACAACCAGCATGAAAAACCGAGGTACATCAGCAAAACTGAAGTTACATTCATCTGTCAAAGTTCTTTTTATGTCATATTCTTCATACTCTTTTAATAATATAAAACAATCGTGTCTGTAAAAGGAAATAGACACAAAAAAAGAAAATCAAACACTGAAATGGAGCGTAATGGCCGCTCACGTGTGCCTGACTGTAATTGGTTTTTCCGAGCTGCCCCATGAACGCGGCTGCAGCTGGAGGAAGAACGCGTCCGCAGCGATCTGCCGCACATTCACTGCCCCGTGAGTCGCGGAGGCGGAGGCTTGATTGACGTGCGTAAGTGCCACCCACTCGCCTCTCAATGGGTCTACATCATTTACCACCCGGCTGAAAGAGAGGTTATTTGGGAAGGCGGAGTTTTCGCAGCATTTTGAACAGGCTTCCAGTTACTGCCAGTAAACAGATCTTTGACCATTATAATAAACTCCACACTGGTTCAGTATTAAGACCCAAGTATAATAAATAAATCAACAATCTGCTGAATATGATGAATCAGTGACTCTAATCTAACCAGTTGTTGATTTCTAGTTATTATGTCTTCATTGCACATTTGTCAAACAATAAATCTGGAACGTTCCGAAAGCTTGCCCCTAATTTAAAGTGACCTGCCAGCAAATACTTTCCTCTCCTCCTGGCTGCCTGTTCATTTTAGAATTCATTATAAAATGATTTTATTTGTGTTCAAATCTTTAAATGGTCTTGCTCCTTCCTACCTCTCTGAGCTTTTACATGTGCATTCCCCCACGTGGTCCCTCAGGTCAGCTGACCAGCTGCTCCTGGATGTACCACAAGTAAAGCATAAACTCCGGGGCTGACAGAGCTTTTTCTGTGGCAGGCCCAAGACTGGAATTCCCTGCCACTGCAGATTAGACAGGCATCCTCACTGTCCATTTTTAAATCTTCTCTTAAAACCCACTTATTTTGCCTGGCTTTTAACTCTACATGAGAGGTTTTTATGATTTTGTGTTTTTAGATTGTTTTATTTCACGTTTATTTGTTATTTGTAGTCTTATATTTCATTTATTTTATTGTTATTTTTACTGCTTTTATTGTTTGAGTTTTATATTGTTGTATTCAATGTACAGCACTTCGGTCAGTTTCGGCTGTCTTTTAAGTGCTATATAAATAAAGTTGGCTTGGCTTTCCTCTCCATCCAAGAGTCAAACACCTCCTTCCCCGCTCGTCCTCCTCTCTATCCTGGTCGTCGCCCGGTTTACGTTAAAGGAGCGTTCCCACTCCCCGGAAGCCCCGCCCTCTCCCCCCGCTGCTGTGGATGAACTGTACATTCCTCACACTCCGGATCTCCGTAGTACAGGAGCGTGACGACGGGCACGAAGCAAGTCGAGGACACGGAATGGTTTGAAAACTACATGACACTTTCCAAAAACACACCGTAAGGATTTTTTATTTACATTTCTGCTTCTTTTATTCAGTAAACATGTTTTTTTTTCTTTCAAACTGGTTTTAAGCTGAGCAGGTCGGGTCCCAGTGGGGAAGGGGTCATCTGTGTTCTCAGGTCGTCTTGGACAAATGTTAATGACGTAGAAAACAGCCTGGTTTTATATACAAATGTAAAGTGTTTTAGCAGTTTTAAACTCCAGGTTCTATGTTTATTTTGAATGTATTACTATAATATAATCCAAGCAGCTACGATTCCAACTGGATTTTCTTTTAATCTTAATTTCAGTTTTATTCATGATATGATGTATTTGCTGGTTGTAGAAAGCAGATGGAGAACTGTCAGGAAGAAGAGACCGTTTGTCAGTGAATCCCAGCTTTTTAAATGTCCTCATGTCTTTGTATGAAGACAACACTCACATCCAGTCTGAACACTTGGACAGATTGTTCCAGCATTTATCTGCAGCTGTGTTCATTTGCCTGCACTAGAAATCTTCTTTTATAAGACAAATTCAGCTACATACATATACACAGCTGGAGTGTCCTTATGTAAGCTAGCTGCAAGGTTTATTATTACACAATATTACAGTCATGTGTCTGCTCTGTCCAGAAAACCCAAATCACCTGCTCGTAAAAACAAAAAAAAACTTTGTCGGAGTCGGAGGACAAATCTGACAAGTCGAGGATACAGACGTGTGAAACAGTTGAAGTATTTGCAGATAAATTAGGTTTGACTTCAGTATCATATCTAATCTCCTCCTCTTCAACAGAAAAACTTTTATTTGTGTAATTTGTCCTTGAGAATGTCCAGATCTTAATATTCGTTGTTCTCCTGGGGATAAATCGTCATTCGCTTCTACAAAACGCTGGTGTGTATCTGTGGTTGCAGGTCAATGTTGGGTCGCGGTGTGAAGCGGAAGAGGAGCTGCTTGGAGGAGCTGGAGATCGAGGTGCTCCATGATGCTGCAGGGAAGGCGGAGGACGGCGGAGAGGACAAGGTGGACGTGAGCCATCTGCAGCAGCGTCAGCTGGTCCTCAGGCTCTGCTTGGAGAAGCTTCAGCACTACAAGGTTGGCGTGGAGCTCAGCCTTCGTCGCTCCGTGCTGCTCGTCAACACTCTCAGGCAGATCCAGGAGGAGATGCGGACTGACGGGGTGGGAGGTGGCGCCCCAGACTTACACCTTCATAACATCAACCCTGACTCCTGTCTCCTCAGGGAGGACTTCAGAGAGGACATGACAGTCACATGTCCTGGGTGTGCAGTGGGAGACGGCGAGAGTCCGTCTCCTCCGCTGTCTCCAGTTTTCTCCTCTCAGGACGCAAACATCTCCACCGGCCAGCAGAAGTCTCCGCCCACCATCGGCGATCCTGCAAACGCCACAGGCTACTTAAGTGATCTCCCTCTGGACGATATCTTTGAGGACATTGATACGTCCATGTACGAGACTTCAGATCTGCCGTCTGCATGGGGAACTGGTTCTTTGTGGCCCATCAGCGTGTCTCCCTGGCCCGATGAAGACATGAAGTCTCACACGTCCACAGCTGGAAGCCTCCAGTCGTGTTTAACGGACCTGAACGAGCTGGATCACATCATGGAGATTTTAGTCAAGTCGTGATCGCTTTGACAAACGAAGCAGAAAATCACACTAATTCTACTTTTACATGGAGACTTATTAACGCTCCTATTTGATATGAAATATTTATTCTAGATTTTAAGTAAATAAAAAGATTTTCCACCTATCTGATGAATATATGTTGATACAGTATAAGTGAATGAATTATTGATAAAAAAATGTCATTTTTTTTGATAGTTTACAATAAAAAAATCAACATTTTCACAAATTAAAACAGTAGAAAGCGATCAGGGAGCTCTGTAGCTATGCAACAGTTTGGTATCATGTTCATTCCTCATCTCCTGGGTTCTGCTAAGTTCTATATGTCTTGTTGTCTAACGGAGCCGCCAGGGCGTGTGCATTATCTTTGTTTACTGAGGTAATTCGCTCGCCTGATAGAAGAGCGTGATCTTTAATCTGAAACTGAGAAGATGAAGAAGTAAATGGTTTAATTTATGTTTTTATTGAATGTATTTTGATTTTTGGACACCACAAACTGCTTGTTTGGCCCGAGTCGAATTCTGCGTTTGTGACAGATGGAGGCAGCCGGCTCACCCTCATGGCAGCTTGTATTTAATGTAAAGTGGCAGAAAATGTGCACTTTAGAGAGAAATGTAATTCCAGTCCAGCTGTGACTGAGGAGCTGATCAACAATCAGAAAACTGTCTGTTCCAAAACGCGTGAAAGACGGAGGTCTTTGTATTTTTATGGCGTTGATGGTATTCACTTTTTATTATATTGTCTGGGTCTTTTTAACAGTTTTGTATTTGTTTCTATCTGAAACTGCGCTCTTACATCCAGCGGAGGAGATCCAGGAAGTTCCTGTGCTGCACTGACCTTCACTGTATGTGGTTTACTCCGGTTCTACCTCGCGTCGCTGGTTTACCTGGACGATCCTGCTTTTCTTCCTGTATAGTTTGTCAATGTCATCGTATGAACTCAACACTTTCCTGTCCAACCAAAGTCATTCGTCCTGGTCCCGTGTGAAAATGTGCCTTACTAATAAAGGATTTTTATTTGTGCTGAGCTTTTTCCTGTCTGAGTTTGACACACAGTCATGTAGCGCACTGAGAATCCAGAAAACTGCTTTTCTTCCTGGATGTTTTCCGTGCTCACGGACTACGACAACACGAGCTTCATGTTTCCTGACAGGCTGACAGTGTATTAGCTGAGAGAGGAGGAGGCAGCGAGGGCTGCGTGAAAAAAATAGAGGAAGAGGCGGAGGGAGGCAGGAAGTAGTTCACGTCACATGTCCATTAGAAGGGGGTTGGAGCTTGTTTTACCCAGACTCAGATCAACAGCCAATCACAAGGTGCAGCAGCTGCTCGCAGTCGCTTGTTTGTGATCCAGAAAGCTCTGCACAAACATGCAGCTTAAATCTGTTGGATAATAGCCTGATAAATTCTTTTTTATGTCCAGTGTTACATAATTTGACTGATAATGCTGGTTGTCACAGTTTTATTTATAGTGGTGTGTAAATACACAATGTAAGAAAATTCTTAAATCAGTCCATGTGACTTAAAACATGCTTCATGCTGATGTCTTTTTTTTTAAATGTCCTAAGTGAAACTATGTGTGTGCATGTGGAAGTATGGGTTCATTTGTTCAACAGGGTTAGAGACCGGAATTTAGGGAGGGGCCACTCAGAGGGAGGAGCAACATGTGCTGCACACATGAGCTAATGTTCCATTTTAACTCATGGCTGAAAAACATGCATCTTTCTGTCTGTCCATCTGTCCGTCCATCCATCCATCCATTCATGCATCCATCCATCCATCCATCCATCCATCCATCCATCCATCCATCCATCCATCCATCCATCCATCCATCCATCCATCCATCCATCATCCATCCATCCATCCATCCATCCATCCATCCATCCATCCCTCCATCCATCCATCCATCCATCCATCCATCCATCCATCCATCCATCCATCCATCCATCCATCCATCCATCCATCCATCCATCCATCAACACTCCAGTCTGAGATTATCTGAATATATAAACTCTTTGATTTTGGAATTTTCAAATATTTCTACAATGAGCTTCATTCTATAAAAAAAACAGACAAATGCCATCATCATCATCATCATCATCATCATCATCATCATCATCATCATCATCATCATCATCATCATCGTCATCGTCATCGTCATCGTCATCATCATCATCATGTTTTGTTATAAAAGGTGTAACTGATTAGCATCTTGTACGTCCTCCATCCAGCTTCCGTACTTCACATGATGCAGCTCTCACTGCAGACACGCACGAGCCGCAGCAGTTTGGGGCTCCTCGTCCAGCAGAGGGCCCCCAAGAGCTCTTACACACACACACACACACACACACACACACACACACACACCCACAAGTGTGTTTTGTTATCCTTATGGGGACCGTCCATTGACTTCCATTGATTTTAGTAACTAGATTTATACCTAACCCAAACCCTTTTACTAACCTTAAACTATTACTGATCTATAACTAACCCTAAGACTAACTAAAACTCTATTCACACCATACCTATAAACCTAACCCCTAACCCTAAAAAGGGGAGTCCCCCCCATGGGGACCAGGCTTGGGTCCCCACAAGAACCCTCGGACCCCAGAAAGATAGTAAAAGTCAGGAAACTGGTCCTCAGGAGGTCAGAAATACAAACCCACACACACACACACACACACACACACACACGCACACAGGTTGACCAGGTATAATTACACTGATCGGAGCTGTAACCAATCATAAATCTACTAGTTAGATTTACTAATCTAAAAATCTCTGCTGCTTGTATCTGAGCTCGGTCACAATGGATATATTTCCGAGGGTTTATTGAACACAACATTAAATTTGGACTCTACCTCGGCTGAAACTGCAAACTGGGCTGCACTAAACGATAAAGACAAGCTCATCCCGCCTCCTCCTGCCCAACTGAGGAGTAAATGTTTGTTCTATTGGTTTGTTTTCAAGCTTTTCTGAGTCATGACAAGCTTCAGAAAATTTGAAAAGCTGTTTTTATAATACTGGAAATAAATCTAACAGTTTTTTTTATAATTACTGTGTCTTTTGTATTAATTTTTAATGTGTTTTTCAGAAATGTCCCGTCACTTCAGGTCCCACTTTTTGTCTCTTCTGGTACAAAATGATTCCTGCATCAACACTTGTGATTCTCTGCTGTTTCCCTCATCCAGCTGGTCGAGGTTGATGGATGGTCATTCTGGTTCTGGTTCTGCTCGAGGTTGTGCTTGCTCAGGTTACAGGATTGTGTTGAAGTAAAGATTTAATGTCACTTTTATCAGCTGGTATTTAATAATAAATCTATTGTGGGATCAGGATTAGAATGTTGACAGAAATGTGACTATTTGTGTCTTTTGTTGTGAACGAGGATGTAAAAGTTTTTCAGCCTCAAGCGTTACAAGCTGATGAACTTTGGTTAATTCCATGTTCTAGTTTAAACTCACACAGCAACAAACTGATTTATGTCTCCATGTGATCATCCTATCTCACCGCTGTCGCATCCAGAAACTGAAATCATGAATGTCCATATCAGATTAGGCAAATTAGAGTGACTGTGTGGAAACAGGAGGAGGAGAAGAAGAAAGAGATCTGTGTTAGTGGTGGTGGTGGAGGGGGGGGGCGGGGGGGGGGGGGGGGGG
>SSNP01000063.1:884838-907504 GCA_006937955.1 Pachypanchax playfairii
GGGGGGGGGGGGGGGCAGAGCTTCTTATTTATGACACAGATGAGGGATCCTTCACTCCAGACAACTCAGAGCGAAGCAAAGAGCTCGTGCACTCTCTTCTGGCACCTTTCCTTTCTGCAACTCATCCTCCGTGCTGCGTCTCTTCATGCTCAGGACAAGCTGGAGGCGAGAAGCAGCTGCTCCCTCCAAACCCTCCACCACAACATCCCCTTCCTCCATCCCTCCTCCGCCTGCCTGGTCCAGGACTTCATCTTTATCATCATTCCACCTTCACTGTCGTCATGTGTGACTGTTTCCACCTGGCGTTCCCCAACTGGCACGCTGCATCAGGGATAGGTGGGCTCTTTCCTCTTTCTGCTTTTTCAGAAATGAACCTTTTGGATGCTTTTGTGACTGATTTGCAGGATTTTGTAGAGCAGTGATTTGTGTGTGATGAAGCGAGACACTAAGCTGAGCGTGAAGCAGCCGTTGCTGATGCTGAGTTTTGTTATTGACCTGCAGTGAGGACTGGGTGTGTCTGCAGAGAGGGCAGCGTTGGAAGATGTCATCACTGGATAGGCTGAGAGGGAAAGTTGGTTGTTGTGACAGTTGAGCAAGGCAGAAATATGATTTCGTTTTAAGCCAAAAAAAAAACAATTTGGGTTTGAAAATTGAAATAGTGCAAAAAACAAACAAAACAGGAAGTTCTCAGCTGCTAAACCTTTTTCTTGTTTACTAAAGTCAAAGGACACATTTTACTTCTAATTGTAAAAAATATATTTTAGAACACTAAGAATCAAATTATTTGTGCAGATTATTTAGATTCCTGTGTTGATTGGGTGTGTGTCCTCTGCTGTGTCTGGTGATGGAGCAAATCTCAGCCTTTACATGAAGTTAACTTTCACTCCAGAGGTTTTTGATGCATAAAAACTGAGATCCAGATGTTTCATCTGCTGTCTGCTTCTCAGATTCATCAAGCAGATATCACCGATGATGCAAACAAACTCACCTGTCTTTGTTTCTTAAATTCAACACAAACTTCTGCCACAAACACAGCAGGTACAAGAGACAGAGAGGAGGAGCTGATCCAGCAACACAAACTCTGATCTGAAAGGAAATCAGTTGTATTTCTTTTAAATCCTTCTGAACACATAAGAAGGAAAGTTGTGATATATCTCGTCCACAGCAGGTGCCATGTTTTATTTTTAGAATCAGATGTGGGGCAGAACGTCCCGCCGCCTCACCTGCACACACACACACACACACACACACACACACACACACACACACAAGTGTGTTTTGTTATCCTTATGGGGACCGTCCATTGACTTCCATTGATTTTAGTAACTAGATTTATACCTAACCCAAACCCTTTTCCTAACCTTAACCATTACTGATCTATAACTAACCCTAAGACTAACTAAAACTCTATTCACACCATACCTATAAACCTAACCCCTAACCCTAAAAAGGGGAGTCCCCCTCATGGGGACCAGGCTTCGGTCCCCACAAGAACCCTCGGACCCCAGAAAGATAGTAAAAGTCAGGAAACGGGTCCTCAGGAGGTCAGAAATACAAACCCACACACACACACACACACACACACACACACACACACACACAAGTGTGTTTTGTTATCCTTATGGGGACCGTCCATTGACTTCCATTGATTTTAGTAACTAGATTTATACCTAACCCAAACCCTTTTCCTAACCTTAACCATTACTGATCTATAACTAACCCTAAGACTAACTAAAACTCTATTCACACCATACCTATAAACCTAACCCCTAACCCTAAAAAGGGGAGTCCCCCTCATGGGGACCAGGCTTCGGTCCCCACAAGAACCCTCGGACCCCAGAAAGATAGTAAAAGTCAGGAAACGGGTCCTCAGGAGGTCAGAAATACAAACCCACACACACACACACAAGTGTGTTTTGTTATCCTTATGGGGACCGTCCATTGACTTCCATTGATTTTAGTAACTAGATTTATACCTAACCCAAACCCTTTTCCTAACCTTAACCATTACTGATCTATAACTAACCCTAAGACTAACTAAAACTCTATTCACACCATACCTATAAACCTAACCCCTAACCCTAAAAAGGGGAGTCCCCCTCATGGGGACCAGGCTTCGGTCCCCACAAGAACCCTCGGACCCCAGAAAGATAGTAAAAGTCAGGAAACGGGTCCTCAGGAGGTCAGAAATACAAACCCACACACACACACACACACACATAATAAAACAAGTTTACTACAAATTGTGTAAGTTATGTAGAAAGAAAAACATTATCTCAACATACAACAGCAAGAATTACAAGAATCAAGAGTCAAAAACTGCAAAAAAGATCTGAAGTTGATATTTTTAGTCTTGAAAATGTAAAAATTGGTGTTAATCGAAGGGGTGGGACTTAAAAGTTTTACTGCAGCCAGCCTCTAGGGGGCGCTTGTTTCCTCTTGGCTTCAGCTTCTGAGTTATATTCCAGCATCTTTGTTTGTTGATGGTCTTGAACACCATCTGCACTTAATATTTTCTCATGTTTTTTAAAGAGGTCCTTCCATTAAAAACAGTTTTTCTGAGGTTTTTGTTGAATATTTTAACAGGTGTTCTTACCTTCATAGTGGGTGTGAAAACAGGTCAATAACTTCTCTTTCAGTTTTAATCTCTCAAACTACGCAGGTGGTAATAAAACCCGAGTTCTCCCGAGTCCGAACGGCCTGTATCTGTTTCATCACAACTCCTTTATTCGTTAGCATTCATCAGCTCCCACAGTTGAAACCACGCCTAGCATGCTGCTGGCTAAAAGCTGTTAGCATAAGATGTAACAAACAGGAAGAGAGAACGTCTGACGTTACGATGCGCAGCAGGGCAGGAAACAGTATACCTTGCTCTGATTGGCTAGTTTGTTAGCCAATCAGAGTCCAGCAAATTTGAATAATGAATATGAACGATCTGCTGCTCGAGGCCTGACGGAAGGAGCCGGAACCACCCGAATTTTAACGCAGACAGATTGAAAAGTCTGTTAATCAGTGTTTCCTGACATTTTTTAGATATAAAATGTTTCATATTACTGGTTAATACTTAAGAAATAACCACAAAGTCATGAAATGTGTATGAAATGGCCTCTTTAACACTGGAGATGAGTTTGACAGATTTTGAGAAAAACGTAACACCTTCAACTTTCATCTGTCTTCAGACGAGTTCTACATGAGTCTAACATGTGGTTCATGATGTGACATGGAACAACTCACTGGAAATTTGCAGCTGAAGAATAAATTTAAAGCATGAGCTTTCGCAGTCTCATGTCCTTTTAGTATTTACAGGAAATCTAATTCTGTTTTTTCTTCCTTCAGTTAAATCTAATTACATGTCGGATCCAAGTTACGTTCCTTCAGAGAAAAGAACTTGTGTCTGCTTTTACAAAAATAAGGGCGACATTGAAATTCCGTGGAATGAATATTAAGCTCCTAAATTAGTTTAGTAAAGAGAAGAGCGTGTCAGAGGAAAACTAGAGACAGTACAGATTTTATTTTTTATTTTATTTTGGATAAAAGTAGAAATTCTTTTCTTAAACTGATTTTTTGGTCTCTGGAAGAGATTATTATTTGATTAGTAACAGTATGATAGTGAATTATGTTGGAGAAACTTCCATTTTTTTACTGTAAGAGCATTAACCACCATTAAATACTGAACTGCTACTAAATGCTTGTACAGAATATCACAGTATTACAATGTTACATTATTTGTTAACACAGAATGATCTTAGCATGAAACTTAGACCCTAAAGGCAGACGGTGACATGATAAAAATTCTTGCAGAGTTGCAGATGATTATAAGGTTTTAAAATTTAATTCTCTCTCACACAGACACTCTGTAATTAATATTTTATTAGCAGCTATAAAACAGCAGAGCTGCAGCGTCATGTGATCACTCCTGAGTTTTAGACCTAGAGGAATAAAAACACCCTGTAGAAGCAGGAGGGGAGTTTTATTACTATAACTCACCTCTAATGCACTTACACAGACTTTAAGTGCTTTTCACATGACATACATTACTGTAAGGTAGAGTGGGGGGGGGGGTGAGACATATACAGAGCTTTAGACTTCACAGCAGGATGTGCTTTAAGTTAATATACATTAAAACCCATTTTTTATCATTTGAAATAATTTTACATTTTAAATATACAGTTATTTGAATGGGCTGTTTGTACGACCTTTATGTTTAACCGTCATCTTAAAGAGGAAGTTGTTATTTTTTGTTTCTTGATATGAATTCTGGGCTGCATGATGGTGCAGTTGGTAGAGATGTTGCCTTGCAGCAAGAAGGTCCTGGGTTCAAATCTGGGCTGGGACCTTTCTGCATGGAGTTTGTATGTTCTCCCTGTGCATGTGTGGGTTTTCCCTGCAGTCCAAAAACAAGCAGGAGGTTAATTGGTGATGCTAAATTGTCCCTAAGTGTGAGTATGTCTGTGTATAGCCCTGTGATGGATGACTGGAGACAGAGACCTCCTCCCTGTGACCCTGAACAGGAAACAGCAGGTTCAGAAAATGGATGGATTTTAATTTAATTTGTGACCTAAATGCAAAATAAAAATAAGTGCTCTAAACTAATCCATCTCTTTCTGTTTATTTAAAGAGGCCCTTCCATTAAAAACAGTTTTTCTGAGGTTTCTGTTGAATATTTTAGCTCCACAGGTGTTCTTACCTTCATAGTGGGTGTGAAAACAGGTCAACAACTTCTCTTTCAGTTTTAATCTCTCAAACTACGCAGGTGGTGATAAAACCCGAGTTCTCCTGAGTTCGAACGGCCTGTATCTGTTTCATCACAACTCCTTTGTTTGTTAATATTCATCAGCTCCCACAGTTGAAACCACGCCTAGCATGCTGCTGGCTAAAAGCTGTTAGCATAAGACGTAGCAAACAGGAAGACATGACGTCTGATGTTGCCATGAGCAGCGGGGCAGGAAACAGTATACCTTGCTCTCATAGGCTAGTTTGTTAGCCAATCAGAGCCCAGCAAATTCGAATAATGAATATGAATGAGCTGCTGACGAAGCCTGACAGAAGGAGCCGGAACTGCCCGAATTTTTATGCAGACAGATTGAAAGGTCTGTTAATCAGTGTTTCATAACGTTTTTTAGATATAAAATGTTTCATATTACTGGTTAATACTTAAGAAATAACCACATAGTCCTGAAATTTGTATGAAATGCCCTTTTTTAATGTCGAGTTGCTGGGCAACAGGTTTAGAAACATCTCTCAGCTTCAGCTCCTCCTGGGGATCATAAAATGTTCCCAGGCTAGACAGGATATAGTATAATCCCTCCAGCAGGTTCTGGGTCTGATCGGGGTCTCCTCCCTGTGGTACCTGCCCAATGGGAGGAGACCAGGATGCATCCTAACCAGATGCCTGAACCACCTCAGCTAATTCCTTTCAATGTGAAGGAGCAGCAGCTCTACTTCAAGCTCCTCCCCTCATCTCTAAGGCCGAATCCCGCCCCCCTACAGTGGAAGGTCATTTCAGCTGCTTGTATCTTGTTCTTTCAGTCGTGATCCAGATCTCATGACTAGGTGAGAGTCTGAACGTAGACAGACTGAAGCAGCTCCATCATCACCAAGGAAGCCCCGTTCCATCAGTCCATCAGTCAATCTGCTGCTCCTTCCTGCTGTCACTCATGAATAAGACACCCAGATAATTAAATTCAAAGACTCACTACCAACACGAAGGTTGAGGATTTCGAGGAACTGATTCTCATCCAGATTGTGAACCACCCCAGTGCACACTGAAGGTCATGGCTCAAAGACAAGTAACTGCTTCATGGTAATAAAATGGACTTTTGTTTCATATTTATATATGACAATATAACAAGTCTCAAATTTAGCTAATCTGAAAATAAAAATAATCATGTTAAAAAGGGTAAATACTGACAATAACAGTGATAATAATCAGACTGATTAGAGTCAGACCTTTCAGGCAACCTTGAGGGCCAAAGCTGAGCGTTTAATGTGAGGATCAATACAGTGGATCACTTAACCGGCCGGCGGGGGCGGCAGCAGGTCTCTGAGGGAATTACTGCCAGGAAGAGCCTTAAATAGTCTCATAACAGGCTCCAGTGTCTGTCTGAGAGCCAGGAGTGAGACTGGATGGGAGGTTCAGTCTACTGCAGAGGAAACACAAACACACACCGGTAGAACAGCTGTGAACAGATGAAGTTACAATGCATCCACTTTAAAATCTTTTATTTCATTTATTCTTCCTGCTCCTGCTGTTGAAGAGAAGAACTGAGCGTTTGAACTCTCTCTCCACCCCGTTACATGTCTGAGGAATGACCCATCATGAGTCGATGTGGTCACACCCCCTGCGTGTTGACATGTTATCAGCTGTTTCATCTCCACTTGAGTCAGCACTGAATCCACAAACCTGTTGTGTAAGTTTGGGTGTCTGTCTCGATCAGCTGCTCTGGTTTCCGTTTCCCTTCTCCTTTTTTTTCTTTTACCGCTCCAACTCGCTGTGATCTTCTACCAGTGGACGTCCTGCATCAGATGATGCATTTCATGTGATACTGATGAGTGTCCACACCACTAACTTAAAGTGATTCACCTGTTTTCTCTTTAAAACTACAAACTTGGCCCTGGGTTGTGATGCTTCAGTGAGATTCTTTCATTTTTAAGCCCTCATGCTGTCAGCTGGAAGAGTTTCAGGACACAAACTAGTAAATCACTGATGTTCCTAAAGAAAAAAATAAAGAAGGGCATGTGGGTTAAACACAGTCTGGACTGAAAATGACCAACAAATATAGGAATGTACACTCACCTAAAGGATTATTAGGTACACCATACTAATACGGTGTTTGACCCCCTTTCGCCTTCAGAACTGCATTAATTCTACGTGGCATTGATTCAACAAGGTGCTGAAAGCATTCTTTAGAAATGTTGGACCATATTGATAGGATAGCATCTTACAGTTGATGGAGATTTATGGGATGCACATCCAGGACACAAAGCTCACGTTCCATCACATCCCAAAGATGCTCTATCAGGTTGAGATCTGGTGACTGTAGGGGCCGTTGTAGTACAGTGAACTCATTGTCATGTTCAAGAAACCAATTTAAAATGATTGGAGCTTTATGACATGGTGCATTATCCTGCTGGAAGTAGCCATCAGAGGATGGGTACATGGTGGTCATAAAGGGATGGACATGGTCAGAAACAATGCTCAGGTAGCCTGTGGCATTTAAACGATGCCCAATTGGCACTAAGGGGCCTAAAGTGTGCCAAGAAAACATCCCCCACACCATTACACCACCACCACCAGCCTGCACAGTGGTAACAAGGCATGATGGATCCATGTTCTCATTCTGTTTACACCAAATTCTGATTCCACCATTTGAATTTCTCAACAGAAATCGAGACTCATCAGACCAGGCAACATTTTTCCAGTCCTCAACTGGCCAATTTTGGTGAGCTTGTGCAAGTTGTAGCTTCTTTTTCTATTTGTAGTGGAGATGAGTGGTACCCGGTGGGGTCTTCTGCTGTTGTAGCCCATCTGCCTCAAGGTTGTGCGTGTTGTGGCTTCACAAATGTTTTGCTGCATTCTTTGGTTGTAATTAGTGGTTATTTCAGTCAAAGTTGTTCTTCTATCAGCTTGAATCAGTCAGCCCATTCTCCTCTGACCTCTAGCATCAACAAGCTGCTGCATACTGGATGTTTTTCCCTTTTCACATCATTCTTTGTAAACCCTAGAATGTTTGTGTGTGAAAATCCCAGTAACTGAGCAGAATGTAAAATACTCAGACCGACCTGTCTGGCACCAACAACCATGCCACGCCCAAATTAGCTTAAATCACCTTTCTTTCCCATTCTGACATTCAGTTTGGAGTTCAGGGGATTGTCTTGACCAGGACCACACCCCTAAATGCATTCAAGCAACTGCCATGTGATTGGTTGATTAGATAATTGCATTAAGGAGAAATTGAACAGGTGTTCCTAATAATCCTTTAGGTGAGTGTACTACCATTCTCGTAGTCATGGTTACAGATTTTGAGCTTTGGTTTTCTTTCTCTTTGTTTACATTTCAAGTTACTTCCTGTGATTTTATTTTGAAGGGTTTATGTATTTCCTTTTTGCTTGGTGTCCATTCTGTGCTCATTATATTTAATTAGGGATCTTGTTGTTTATTTTGCTTTCTTTCACTCTGCTTGTTGTACTTTCATGTTGTTCTTTTTAGTTTCACATTCTTTTTATTCAGTTCTTGTGTGTATTTCAGTCCCTTGTATAGTTTAGTTTCAGTTAGTTGTGTTTATTTCCTCCTCAGTCTTCTCTCGGGTGATCTGTCGTACCTTTTCTCTCCAGCTATCAGCAAAAATGTTGATTTGGGGATGAGCTGCACTTTAATGTGGTTACATAACGTGAGTTCATAGCCATCCTAGTACCTCTTGTACCTCGAGCAATCCTGGTTTTCTTTAAGATGTTTTTGTGTCTTTCATTTTGAATTTATTAAAAGTATTTTGTTGTTTAATCCTTGAGTCCCTGTTACATTTTGATCCTCAGTGTTGAGTGACTGAAGGAGCATTTCTTCTACAATCTACTGATATGTTCCGCTAAAGAGAGATAAAATCAGATGAAATTTTGGTGATAATCTTTAAATTTGTGGTTTTGTCAACAGGAGACAGGAGACGTCTGCAGGGACCGGAGTACGCTGCAGAGGATGATTCAGTGAGTGACTTTAGTTCCAGTTATTTTACAGAAAAATGTGTTTCCATTCGTGACTGTCAACATTTATTTTGACTGATTACATCCTCACGTTGATCGTACCAGAACTTTTACACAAAACCTTTATTTCTGTTTGAATTCAGCCTTAGAGTGATTTATTATATCATTTATACTCTTTGTTTACGATTTAATTTCACAAGAGATCGACTGTTGTATGCTTTAAAAAAAAATACTTGTGTTTAGTATGTTAAAAGTTTCAATTATTTTCCAATTATAATATAAAAGACATAAACGGTCCCAGTTTCTATATATAAGATCATTACTGTTGGGTCTCGGGGGTTTTGGTTTCATTTACAGTGTTTTTACTTGCTTATTTTACTGTGGTTTTGTTTTTTCTCCTCTGGATTTAGTTATGGGATTGTTTTGGGGGATAGTTGTTCCTTCTTTCTGCTCCTTTATGTCCTCCTTTGTTCTTCCTGTTCAGCTCTTCCTGTTCTGCTTTTATTTTGACACCATCTGTGCTCCCTGTTTCCCTTGTGTCTCTCACCAGCGTGTTCTCCTCCTCAGCTCTGTCCTATTATGTGTCATTAGTCCCTTTGTGTTCAGTTTGTATAAAAGCTGCTCTTGTAGTTTCATTCTTTGTCCGGTGCTCGTCGTTCTATGTTGACCTTCCTCCCTTGTCTCGTTATTCTCTTGATTTTCCTAACCCTCCTCTCTGCTCCCACCAGTAAGTTGTTTTTTTGTTTGTGTTTGCTGCCACATCCGTTTTTTGTTTTGTCATTAATAAAAGTGTTTTCAGTTTTAGCTCCTGGTTCTCTCTCACCTCCTTGCGTTTGGGTCCAAACACTAATGCCGGGCGGACACTGTGCGATTTCGAGGGGATTTCACCACGATTTTGCCGTCGCAGACCACGCTGTGTCATTGTGGAAACATCGTAGCGTCGGGATGTCGGGTCGGGAGGTCGTAAGCCGTACAGTGTGAGAACACTCACGATGAAGGATTAATTGACGTTCTAGCGATAATGCTGCGACCTCCCGATCAAACTTCTGGCATGTCAGAAATTTTCACCGTAGCTTGTACAGTGTGAGCGGAGTTACGCCTCGATTCTACGTTCGCACCTGCGCAGAAGACACCGGTGGAGCAACATTGGCTGGCTAAAGCTAACGTGAAACTATCATAGCTACTGTAAAACAATATATAGTTTAATATTAACGTTACCTCAAGCTCGTGATGAAGGATGGACATCCCATACCGACCACGTCTCCAAATCCTTTTCTTTTCTTTCAGCGCACACAACTACAACAACTTGCTGCCAGCTCGCCATCTTGTTGTCAGGCACGCTGTGGTTGTCATAGGAACTAGGAACCTTTGTTTTTCGTTGTTCACACTCGAGCACGTCGTGCCGTCACACGCCGACTGACGCAGACAAGTAGTCGTGGTTGTCAATAATCGTGGCTGACAGCAGTCGTACAGTATGAGTACACATGTCGTAGAGTCAAATAGAGTACGAGTGACAAACCCGGTCCTGCAGTGGGAGCATTTCCCCGACAGTCAGATTTCTAAAATCGCACAGTGTCCGCCCGGCATAAATGTTACAAATCATGACAATTACAGATGAAACTTTGTCTGGGATCAAATTTCAGCTTAAAATTATGTTAAAGCTGATATCCTTCATTTGCATAACAAATTAGCTTAGCATGTTTTTTCATGCCCTTTAAAAACGTTTTAACAGCATGGAGAAAAATATCTTGTGAAGATTTAAAAAAAAGACGAAAAAAAATAATTAAGTGGTTCTCTCGTATTTGTCTAAAAACATCCACCAATCAAATGGTTCGGTCCGAAAGGAATGATTGGACAGTCTCTCCAGCCATACGGACTTACACATTTATTTGGCTTCTGTGCTCCTAAAAAACTGAGACATATTACCGCAGCACACCACTGCTGAGAGTGTTCGCCGCTCTACCATGTCACAGCAGGAGAAACAGCCGCCGGCTGGTTCCACGTCAGGTTCAGGACAAAGTAACAATTAATGTCAGTTGTTCGTTGTTATATTGTTTTCACTTACCGGTGATTCCGTCATGTTACGGTACTTGAATGAACTGCGGACCAGTGTCTTGCACTCGGTAGTCTTCTGGGGCTATGCGTGTTTCCAAACCTGGGGGGGGGGCGTGGCTTAGGAATTCTACCCGAGGGGAGGGGCTGAGAGTTCTGTGACTTTGTTGACATTCTAAGCTAGGCAATTTGAAATCAGTTAAATCACCTTTAATCTCCAGTCCCCTAATAAACCAAAACCTCTGTATTTACCAACAAAACCATCAGCAGTGATTTAAAATGACAGTTTCTGTTTTTCATTTAAAATAAATAATAAATCTGTTAAATCTATGAGGGAGAAATAATAGCTCTGTTTAAAAATGAGAGTTATATCATTTTATTCTAATACAAACACCGACATGTTCTCGTCCAGGCATTGTGTCACTGATTATCTGTAATACCTTCATACAATTAATTTGAACTAGATTGCTTTAAGTAAAGGGTTCTATGAAGGTCTTTGAGCGAATGGTAGAACAGATCCTTCAGTCATCTCTCTGCAAGTAGAACAGTAGATTCTCTCTCCAGTAATAACTTCAATTAGAAAGTCATTCAGTGTCCTTCCCCCAATAATCCCTTATCTGCTAATAACAGAACAAATCCTGTTTTTGAATTCTAGATTCTTCTGATAAGTGAATAAAAAAAACATCAATGTTGATCTACTGAATAAATCTCACAGATTAGAAATCTCACCGCCCCCATTTTACCTGGCAAGAAGTCAGAAACCACTTATCGAAATGAGAAATCTCCCTTCCAGACTTCTTATAATCAGACTGGACCATGTCATGTGTAATGAGATTATTACAGGTAATGATCAAAGTTTTAAGATGTTCTGTGGTAAGATGTGGTGGAAATGGACCCAAACGCAGGAGATGAAGAATAATTCTAAACAAGAACTTTGAATGACTAAACAGATTAACAACGTGACTAGATTAAACTTGGCACGGCATCAGAATCAGAAGGCTAGAAATACTGAGACGCTTGACTACTGAGGTCCAGGAGAGCGATTAACAAATGAGTTGGGAGTATTTAGCAAGGTGAAATGAATTTAAACTAAACTACTGTATACGAGGACCATAGATGAAACAGAAAAGATAAGATGAATAAACAGAAACAAAGAACACTGAGACCAAAATATCAAGACAGAAGAAGAAACACAGTGGGGTTAAAATGGAAACAGAGAAACAAACTTCAGGCTGTTTATCCTTTAAAAATCAGGAGATTTCTAATGTTTCATATTTAGCAGAGGATCCATTAAGAGTTTATGAAACTATTTCTAAAATTAAAAACTCAGACCATCTGGTCCATGTCCAGGTTTCACATTAATGGAACTGAAAAGAGCTGCAGCTGTCATGTCAGCAGGATTTTACTGTTTGCTTTGAAATGAGCTGCTGTCATGAGGATGAGTCATGAACGTTACTGCTTTCACGCACGCACACACACACGTGCACATGCACGCACACCACACACACACACACACACACGTGCACACGCGCACACACACACACACACACGCACACACACGTGCACATGCACACACACACACACACACACACACGCACACACACGTGCACATGCACACACACGTCTACAATTTGACTTGGACAAAATAAATACAGATATTACACAGATAATCAGAAATACTTACAGCGCCACCAGAGTCGTTGCATGTTAGTATCTGACATCAGCAACTTCATGAGAGATTTCTGGTGGATTTTAGTCTCTTTTCTTTCTCTTTCTCTCCTTCTTCTGCTCTGATCTGTTTATCTGTAACATTTGTTTACATCCACAGTGACACTGAGACTGACTGTGTTTGAGCTGTAGAACTTGAAACCTGTAGAACTAATTTCAGCTCTTCACATCCTTTTTTTCTCTTGAGTCGATTTCTCCTTCAGAAAGAGACAAAACGCTCAGAAACAACAGATTCTTGATCTGATTCTCCATTTTCTGTCATAGTAAATCACTTTGTTTACATCCTCTTTTCCTGCATTTCATCACTTCCTGTAAATGCACCTTCCTCAAAATTGTCAAACTACATAAATATGTTTATTGGAGTCTTTATTACTGGAAATCTGCACATCCTGTTCCTGGAAATGTGGAAAAGTGTCCAGAGAGCAAAAATGTAATATTGACTGATATGAAGTAGTAAAATAACAAAAAATCCCATGTTAGAGACACTTTAAACCTTACATACAAATAAAAAAATGTTTTCGGTATGTGTCACCTCTTCTTCCCCACACAGGTGTGTGAAGAGCCTTCTCAGATTGCAGAGGAGAGACCACGCCCTCAAGGATCATCCCCCATCGAAGAGTATCCTGAAACTGCAAAATATAGTGACAGTGACAAAAAGGTAAAGTGGATGAAATGACATCCAAGATGTCCAAACATCACAAGCAGGACAATAAAATGAATCAGACTGAGATGGATCATGTTAGAGCAGAAGAATGTAGTTTCTTATAAACATGAAAAGTCACAAATCTGAGACTGTGTCATGCAAAAAATCTCTTGGTGACCCAACAGGTTATTTTATTAAAGTCACAGATGAATTAAATCAGAAGGTTAAGCTTGTGTAGAGAAATGTGGTCTAGTTCTAAAACAGATGCCACAAAAAGTAAATAAATTGTTTGTTAACTGTAGAAAGGTTTTTATTCCCACAGAGAAGAAAAAATACATTATTAAATATAAAACAAAAATTGGATTGGATGGATGGATGGATGGATGGATGGAAGGATGGATGGATGGATGGATGGATGGATGGATGGATGGATGGATGAGCGGATGATGGATGGATGGATGGATGGATGGATGAGCGGATGATGGATGGATGGATGGATGGATGAGCTGATGATGGATGGATGGATGATGGATGGATGATGGATGGATGGATGGATGGATGGATGGATGGATGGATGGATGGATGGATGGATGGATGGATGGATGGATGGATGGATGGATGGAGGGATGAGCGGATGATGGATGAGCGGATGATGGATGGAGGGATGAGCGGATGATGGATGAGCGGATGATGGATGGATGGATGGATGGATGGATGGATGGATGGACAGATGAACGGATAATTGATGATGTCACATTTCAGATCTTTTCAAACTTTTTTAAAGTGTGAAGTCGATCATGATTCTGGCTACAAAAGTGGGAGTGGACAGAAATCTAAGAGATCTGGTCTGGTGTCCATGTTCGAGAGGTCCTCAACTCCAAAGAGACAAACAAAGGTGAGACTTTTACTTCATCTCTTCTCAGATCCATCTGATTTATTAGTATTTATAAACACTGCTCAATCTAATCTAATCTGTTTTTGTGCTGGCAGGAAGTTCACAGCCTTGATGACGGGGTGATTGTGGAAACACCCAAAGATGGATGTGCAGAGGGTCTCGTTTATGGTGGAGGAGGGAAAGAAGGGATCTTTATAAAGAAAGTGGTGCCAGAGTCACCTGCTTCTAAAAGTTTGAAGGTGAAAGAAGGTAACTGAACTGTAGCCACGGAGTTGCTCAGACTCATTACATGTAAACAAATGAATTTATCTAAATCTGGACTGCTTTACCTGGTTTCTGCAGGTGACCAGATTCTAAGTGCCACTGTGTATTTTGATGATGTGTCTTATGAAGAAGCTGTTCAGATTCTAGAGCACGTTCAAGCTTATAAAGTGAAACTTTGCTTGAAACGGAAACCAGAGATCCCAGAGACTGGACCAGTCCCTCAGTCTGATGGTATCCCTGTAAGAACTTTAAGTTGTCTACATGTTGTATTTTTACCAAATTATGTAGAATCTGAATCTACTTCATTATTTCTGCTTCTCAACAGGAAGAAGAGCTCTCCTCTGTGGAGATGAGGGAGAAGGGAAAAAGAAAAAGTCGCGAGGACGCTCGTATTTCATGGCCAAAGATTTCATCCTTTGGAAGAGAACGAAAATCTTGTTTCACAAGGTCTCACAGTACCCCAGAAGCAGATGAGCAGAAGAAGCCTGTACTCAGTCCAACAACAAGTGACACAGAGTCACCTGTGAAGTCTCAGGACGCTCTCAAAGGAAAGAAGAAGCACAAAGTTACACTCTCTGGTTTGAAGAGGAGAAGCCGCACAGGTTTATCTGAAGAACAGATCACGGACGCTCCAAAATCCGGTCAGATCAGTGGTCTTATTCATGAAACTCAAGAATCAGACCTGCTTTTAACTGATGACCTTGAAGGCCCCTCAGGGGAAACACTAGACCTACATGTGACTGAAGACAACTTACAGACACAACAAGAAAGTCCCTCTGGTACAACAAAAATCCTTGATGGTAAGAAAAAGAAGAAAGAAAAGTCTGAGTCAAAAGTCAAACATTTGGGGAAAGATAAAACACATAAAACAAAATCATCACCAAGAAGGCTGAAAGTTCTCGGGGCCAGTTTTGAAACAGAAGATCAACCTGAAAATGAGACAAACCTGTTGGAGGAACAACCTGAACACGATTCAAATATGAGTGGTGAGAGCTTCAAAATAAACTCCCACAAACCCAGGACGACACAGATAAGTCTACCAAAGGTAGAACTGGATATATCTGATGTCTTTACACAAAAATCTCCTCAAAAAGAGAAAAAGAAAAAATCACAAAAAGGGAAAGAGACTAAAAAGAAACATGTACCAAGTTTAACATTCAGACAACAGGAAATAGACCAGAACGAAACTACTAACGAGAAAATAATAAACACGTACGCTGAAACTGAACAGTTGGAAACAGACAGTGCAAAGATCAGAGATCCTTATGCAAGACTGTCCACAGGCAGTGGACACCTACCCAAACGTGAAGACATTGAGATTCCAGGGATGGTGGACATACCTACAGAGGTCTCAACTAAAAAAATTCACAGACCTCAAAAGGGTTTAAAACAGAAAGAAGCTGAAACTGTGCAAATGTCGATTGATGTTAACAGTGTGAAAGAAGCCGTTTCCAAACTGCCTGGATTTAAACTGCCTCAAATTGACACATCTGGAATGGCTGTTCCAGAAGAAAAAACCGTCATAGATGCAAATGCACAAAGAATATCCATGAGAACGCGCACTAAAGTAGCAGAAACAAGAGACAAACAGGAGGAACACTTGAGAAGTTCTGACATAACATCTCCAGAAATCTCCAAAACAACATTCAAACCACCGAAAGTGAAACATGTTGATTTAACCACGGAGGAAACTAAAACAAGCGAGAAGCAGACTGAAGACGTCATCTGCACCGTCCGAATATCAGAACTGGATTGTATTGAATACATTGATTCAGATGAGTCAGCGACTAAAAGGACTGGTGGTCTTACCAGGTTTGTTCTTAATACTGATGCAAAACCCACATCTGCAGCATCTGTCTCAGAGACAAAAAAGGATAGAAAACAAGCTGAACATCAGATAATTTGGCACCCCCATAGTGAAGTGGTACCTTCCGACGTCAGCGAGAATGTTTTCAGTGGAGATAAAGTCCATGAACTTGAAATTAAAACTCATGAAAGAGAAGAAAAGTGCACCAAGTTCAAGCTGCCACATCCTGACGTCTCTGTACCAAAAATCAAAGGTTCAAAATCAGATTCTATCACGCTGAAGAAAGACGTAGCTGTTACAGAAACAAAAAGCAAGGCTGAGATTTTAATCCCTGAGAGCGTTGCTGTTGAAAGTGTTGATGTTTTCATGTCAGAGGAAACTACCGAAAGACCTGAACTGGAAATCCAACGTCTTGAGACTCAAGGTGAACCTGACAGACAAACAAGCAAAGTCAAAATGTCCAAGTTTGAAATCGAAATGCAAAAAATGAAAGGATTGGAATTTGATTTTAACTTGGTGAAGAAAAATGAGGATGTAAAAGCTAAAGTCCAACTTCCAGCTGAAGTTTCTTATGAAAGAGTAGAAACTTTTTCATTGGAACAAAAACATGAGGCTGTAGAACCTGATATAAAAACCCCAAGTTTAGAAGCCCAGGATAAACCCTGTGAACAAAAACACAGATTCAAGATTCCAAAGTTTGGGATCAAAATGCCCAAAATAAAAGGTCCTGACTTTGACACAAGCTCTCCAAAAAAAGATGCAGATGTGATTCAACTAGAAACCAAAGTTGGAGTTCAAATTCCACAAGTTTCCAAGACCGGAGACAACATTGATGTTGCAATGCCAGACCAAAAATCTGACATAGAAAAACCAGATCAGGAACTCAAACCTTTGCAGATTGAAGGTAAACCTGATGTAGAAGGAAGTAAATTCAAAATGCCAAAGTTTGGGATCAAAATGCCAAAAATAAAAGGTCCTGATCTTGATATGAGTTCCCCTAAGAAAGATGTAGATGTCACACTTCCAGAAACTAAAGCTGAGATCGAGCTGCCTGAAAGTTCCAATGTGGAAATTAACATTGATGTTTCAATGCCAGACCAAAGAATAGACATAGAAAAACCAGATCAGGAACTAAAACTTTCACATATTGAAGGTAAACCTGATGTAGAAGGAAGTAAATTCAAAATGCCAAAGTTTGGGATCAAAATGCCAAAAATAAAAGGTCCTGATCTTGATATGAGTTCCCCTAAGAAAGATGTCAATGTAATTCAACCAGAGACCAAAGTTGAAGTTCAAATTCCACAAGTTTCCCAGACCGAAATCGACATCGATGTTTCCATACCAGACCAAAAACTAGACATAGAAAAACCAGATCAGGAACTAAAACTTTCACATATTGAAGGTAAACCTGATGTAGAAGGAAGTAAATTCAAAATGCCAAAGTTTGGGATCAAAATGCCAAAAATAAAAGGTCCCGACTTTGATACGAGCTCTCCAAAAAAAGATGCAGATGTGATTCAACTAGAAACCAAAGTTGGAGTTCAAATTCCACAAGTTTCCAAGACCGAAGACAACATTGATGTTTCAATGCCAGACCAAAAACTAGACATAAAAAAACCAGATCAGGAACTCAAACCTTTGCAGACTGAGATTGAAACTAATGTAGAAGGAAGCAAATTCAAAATGCCAAAGTTTGGGATCAAAATGCCAAAAATAAAAGGTCCTGACTTTGATGTGAGTTCCCCTCAGAAAGACGTAGATGTCACACTTCCAGAAACTAAAGCTGAGATCGAGCTGCCTGAAAGCTCCAATGTGGAAATCGACATCGATGTTTCAATGCCAGACCAAAGAATAGACATAGAAAAACCAGATCAGGAACTAAAACTTTCACATATTGAAGGTAAACCTGATGTAGAAGGAAGTAAATTCAAAATGCCAAAGTTTGGGATCAAAATGCCAAAAATAAAAGGTCCTGATCTTGATATGAGTTCCCCTAAGAAAGATGTCAATGTAATTCAACCAGAGACCAAAGTTGAAGTTCAAATTCCACAAGTTTCCAAGACCGAAATCAACATAGATGTTTCAATGCCAGACCAAAAACTAGACATAGGAAAACAAGATCAGGAACTCAAATCTTTTCAGATTGAAGGTAAACCTGATGTAGAAGGAAGTAAATTCAAAATGCCAAAGTTTGGGATCAAAATGCCAAAAATAAAAGGTCCTGATCTTGATATGAGTTCCCCTAAGAAAGATGTCAATGTAATTCAACCAGAGACCAAAGTTGAAGTTCAAATTCCACAAGTTTCCAAGACCGAAATCAACATAGATGTTTCAATGCCAGACCAAAAACTAGACATAGGAAAACAAGATCAGGAACTCAAATCTTTTCAGATTGAAGGTAAACCTGATGTAGAAGGAAGTAAATTCAAAATGCCAAAGTTTGGGATCAAAATGCCAAAAATAAAAGGTCCTGATCTTGATATGAGTTCCCCTAAGAAAGATGTCAATGTAATTCAACCAGAGACCAAAGTTGAAGTTCAAATTCCACAAGTTTCCAAGACCGAAATCAACATAGATGTTTCAATGCCAGACCAAAAACTAGACATAGGAAAACAAGATCAGGAACTCAAATCTTTTCAGATTGAAGGTAAACCTGATGTAGAAGGAAGTAAATTCAAAATGCCAAAGTTTGGGATCAAAATGCCAAAAATAAAAGGTCCTGATCTTGATATGAGTTCCCCTAAGAAAGATGTCAATGTAATTCAACCAGAGACCAAAGTTGAAGTTCAAATTCCACAAGTTTCCAAGACCGAAATCAACATAGATGTTTCAATGCCAGACCAAAAACTAGACATAGGAAAACAAGATCAGGAACTCAAATCTTTTCAGATTGAAGGTAAACCTGATGTAGAAGGAAGTAAATTCAAAATGCCAAAGTTTGGGATCAAAATGCCAAAAATAAAAGGTCCTGATCTTGATATGAGTTCCCCTAAGAAAGATGTCAATGTAATTCAACCAGAGACCAAAGTTGAAGTTCAAATTCCACAAGTTTCCAAGACCGAAATCGACATCGATGTTTCCATACCAGACCAAAAACTAGACATAGAAAAACCAGATCAGGAACTCAAACCTTTTCAGATTGAAAGTAAACCTGATGTAGAAGGAAGTAAATTCAAAATGCCAAAGTTTGGGATCAAAATGCCAAAAATAAAAGGTCCCGACTTTGATGTGAGTTCCCCTAAGAAAGACGTAGATGTCACACTTCCAGAAACTAAAGCTGAGATCGAGCTGCCTGAAAGCTCCGATGTGGAAATTAACATTGATGTTTCAATGCCAGACCAAAGAATAGACATAGGAAAACCAGATCAGGAACTCAAATCTTTTCAGATTGAAGGTAAACCTGATGTAGAAGGAAGTAAATTCAAAATGCCAAAATTTGGGATCAAAATGCCAAAAATAAAAGGTCCTGACTTTGATGTGAGTTCCCCTAAGAAAGACGCAGATGTCACACTTCCAGAAACTAAAGCTGAGATCGAGCTGCCTGAAAGCTCCAATGTGGAAATCGACATTAATGTTTCAATGCCAGAGCAAAAACTAGACATAGAAAAACCAGATCAGGAACTAAAACCTTTGCAGACAGACATTAAGCTTGATGGAAAAGGACCCAAGTTTAAAATGCCAAAACTGGGATTTGCAACAGTTATTACTCCAGGCATCAGTGCTGACGTGTATGATAAAACCAAAGATGAAGAAATTCCTGAAACTAAACTAAAGTCTCCAGAAAAACATGTTGAAATTGATACTGTAACTCCAGACACGATTCTGGGTTCAACATCTGATATGGACAGAAAAACAGTAGATGCTGATGGGAAAAAAAGCAAGTTCAAGTTTGGAATATCATTTCCAAAACTAAAAAGTCCTGAAAAGAAATTCAACTTACCAAAAAAAGATGTAGGTGTCATTCTACCTGAAGTGAGACTTCCTGATGGTGATGGAGATGTTAGGCAGAAGACCAAAACTCCCCAGATCGAAGCTGATCAGGATGTGGAGGGATCACCTTCAAAAATTAACTTAAAAACATTTAAAGTTTCCAAACTTCAAGATGATAAATTTGAATTAAGTCTATCAAAACCAGAGAACGGTGTCACATTATCAGAGGTCCAACTTCCACAGGTTGATGTAGAAGAAGACACCTCCACCCCAAAGACCCTCACAATGATCAAAGGTCCTGATACAGATATACGTTTAACAATGAAAGACGTAGATAAGGTTCCAAAATCATCTAAAATAGATGTAAGGCTTGGACATGTTGAAATTTTAAAACCAGAGAGAAAAGTGGAAGCTGGAAAACCTGTAGAGCAAATCAAACCCTCTCCGACTAAACAGAAAGGGCAGGAAGGCAGATTCAAAATGCCAAAACTGGGACTAACAATGCCAAAAGTAAAAGCTCCAGAAGGTGAGTTCAGTTTGTCAAAGACAAATGTAGATGGGGCACTTCCTGAAGTCCAGACTGAAGCCAAAGTCCCTGAATTCAAAGCTGCTGAAATCCAATCTGAACAAACCCATGAGGAACAATCAAAATTTAAACTACCAACATTCAAATTACCCACATTCAGAACCGCTCCGGAAATTAAAACACAGTTCAAAACTGAAGAATCCACATTTAAAATACCTGAAGACACAGAAGTTCAAATGAATCAAGGCAAAGTGGATCTAATGGTTCCAGAACCAAATCTAGAGATGAAAAATAAACCCTGTCAATCAGAAGGACAAGTTACCAGTTTTAAGGTTCCAACATCTGGATTATCAATATCAAAAGATCTTCAGACTGATTTAAGTTTATCAAAAACCGATGCAGATGTCAGACCATTAAAAGCCAAAGCGGAGGTAAGACTTCCTGCTGCTGCTACGGACCAACCTGTGGCTACAGTAGACATCAAAGATGTTCCAACTGAACCACCGAAAACTGGCGTGAAGGGATCTCCATCAAAATATAAACTACCAACAATCAAATTTCCCAAGATTGGTGTTGTAGCACCAAATGTCAGCGTTAAAGTATCAAACGCTGGAAAAACAATTAAAATTGATAACACTGACAGACAGGTGTGTGATCCAAGCACAGATGTTGATGTACCAGGAGCTACAGCAGAGGTCCACGTGCCAGATGTTGAAATTCCAGAGTTGGAAACAGAACATAGAATTGATCTCAGTTTATCAAAGAAAGGTGAAGATCTGAAAGTCCCTGAAGTTAAAGTCAAGCTTTCTGATACTAAACTGAAAAAAGTCTCAGATGAAGTAGAAACTAAAGCTACTGAGATTAAAGTTGTGAAGAATAAAGACGAATCACAATCAAAATTTAAGTTGGGAACAGTGACATTTCCCAAATTAGGACTGGACACGCCCAGTTTCACAACGGAAGAACCCACTTCAGACAAAGATGGCAGACTAGATGAAGTCCCCACTGCTCTGAGCACTGGGCATGACACAAATTTAAGCCAATCAAAGACAGACGATGATACAACAGGACAAAAGATGGAAGACAAACACAGCGATGACAAACTGAAGAAACTCTCCACTGAAGACAAAACTAAAGTCCCTGAATTCAAAGCTGTGACAACCGATAAGGAAAGATCACCATTAAAATTTAGGATTCCAACATTCAAACTTCCAAAATTTGGCATTGGCATCTCCAGTCCCTCTGTGAAAGAGTCCACCATGGACAAAGATGAAAATGCAGATGACACCGTCCTTCCTACGGAGGTTCCTGAAGCACCCAAAGCAGAGACTGAAGACAAATCAGTTGATATGAAAACAACCGAAACGGAAGATAAAGTGAAGGGAATCAAGTTTAAACTCCCAAGTATTGGTTTGTCTCTGTCTCAAGGACGAGACATCGACTTAAACTCATCAAACATTGATGTCAAAAACATCCCAGAAACCGTAACTGAGTCCAAAGATGAAGTCACACTCCCTGATGATGAATTGAATCTTGAATCTTCTGCTGAAGTGGAAGTTAAAGCACCTGAGATAAAAGTCATTGCAAAGCATACCGATGGATCACCATCCAAATTTAAGATGCCAACATTTAAACTCCCAAAATTTAAGCTCTCCTCTCAAAGTTCCACTGAAGAAGTACCTCCAGACCAAGATGGCAAAGCAGGAGAAGAATCTACAAAGATCTCTGAGGAGGTTCTCACACTTACCATCGTAGCACCACAAATTGAAACTGAAGGTCCATCAGTAGATATACAAAGTGCAGAAACTACACGTAAAGGAAAAGGAATTGATTTTAAACTGCCAAGTCTTGGTTTTTCTGTACCAGAAGCAAAAGCGTCAGTTCCTGATGTAAAGACGGATGTAACTAGAAGTCTACTGCAAACCAGAGCCGAGGTCAAACCCCCCGACGATCAACAGAAAATGGAAAACAAAGCTCTTCAAACTGATCTTCAGCCCAGCAACGTTGAAGAATCAACATCAAAGTTTAAAATGCCGACGTTTAAACTACCCAGATTTGGAGCTTCTACTCCTCAAGTAGAAGTAGATGTACCTGATATGGATAAAGATGTTAAAGTGGGAGAAAGTA
>SSNP01000063.1:907514-952514 GCA_006937955.1 Pachypanchax playfairii
AGATGTCACACTTCCAGAAACTAAAGCTGAGATCGAGCTGCCTGAAAGCTCCAATGTGGAAATCGACATTAATGTTTCAATGCCAGAGCAAAAACTAGACATAGAAAAACCAGATCAGGAACTAAAACCTTTGCAGACAGACATTAAGCTTGATGGAAAAGGACCCAAGTTTAAAATGCCAAAACTGGGATTTGCAACAGTTATTACTCCAGGCATCAGTGCTGACGTGTATGATAAAACCAAAGATGAAGAAATTCCTGAAACTAAACTAAAGTCTCCAGAAAAACATGTTGAAATTGATACTGTAACTCCAGACACGATTCTGGGTTCAACATCTGATATGGACAGAAAAACAGTAGATGCTGATGGGAAAAAAAGCAAGTTCAAGTTTGGAATATCATTTCCAAAACTAAAAAGTCCTGAAAAGAAATTCAACTTACCAAAAAAAGATGTAGGTGTCATTCTACCTGAAGTGAGACTTCCTGATGGTGATGGAGATGTTAGGCAGAAGACCAAAACTCCCCAGATCGAAGCTGATCAGGATGTGGAGGGATCACCTTCAAAAATTAACTTAAAAACATTTAAAGTTTCCAAACTTCAAGATGATAAATTTGAATTAAGTCTATCAAAACCAGAGAACGGTGTCACATTATCAGAGGTCCAACTTCCACAGGTTGATGTAGAAGAAGACACCTCCACCCCAAAGACCCTCACAATGATCAAAGGTCCTGATACAGATATACGTTTAACAATGAAAGACGTAGATAAGGTTCCAAAATCATCTAAAATAGATGTAAGGCTTGGACATGTTGAAATTTTAAAACCAGAGAGAAAAGTGGAAGCTGGAAAACCTGTAGAGCAAATCAAACCCTCTCCGACTAAACAGAAAGGGCAGGAAGGCAGATTCAAAATGCCAAAACTGGGACTAACAATGCCAAAAGTAAAAGCTCCAGAAGGTGAGTTCAGTTTGTCAAAGACAAATGTAGATGGGGCACTTCCTGAAGTCCAGACTGAAGCCAAAGTCCCTGAATTCAAAGCTGCTGAAATCCAATCTGAACAAACCCATGAGGAACAATCAAAATTTAAACTACCAACATTCAAATTACCCACATTCAGAACCGCTCCGGAAATTAAAACACAGTTCAAAACTGAAGAATCCACATTTAAAATACCTGAAGACACAGAAGTTCAAATGAATCAAGGCAAAGTGGATCTAATGGTTCCAGAACCAAATCTAGAGATGAAAAATAAACCCTGTCAATCAGAAGGACAAGTTACCAGTTTTAAGGTTCCAACATCTGGATTATCAATATCAAAAGATCTTCAGACTGATTTAAGTTTATCAAAAACCGATGCAGATGTCAGACCATTAAAAGCCAAAGCGGAGGTAAGACTTCCTGCTGCTGCTACGGACCAACCTGTGGCTACAGTAGACATCAAAGATGTTCCAACTGAACCACCGAAAACTGGCGTGAAGGGATCTCCATCAAAATATAAACTACCAACAATCAAATTTCCCAAGATTGGTGTTGTAGCACCAAATGTCAGCGTTAAAGTATCAAACGCTGGAAAAACAATTAAAATTGATAACACTGACAGACAGGTGTGTGATCCAAGCACAGATGTTGATGTACCAGGAGCTACAGCAGAGGTCCACGTGCCAGATGTTGAAATTCCAGAGTTGGAAACAGAACATAGAATTGATCTCAGTTTATCAAAGAAAGGTGAAGATCTGAAAGTCCCTGAAGTTAAAGTCAAGCTTTCTGATACTAAACTGAAAAAAGTCTCAGATGAAGTAGAAACTAAAGCTACTGAGATTAAAGTTGTGAAGAATAAAGACGAATCACAATCAAAATTTAAGTTGGGAACAGTGACATTTCCCAAATTAGGACTGGACACGCCCAGTTTCACAACGGAAGAACCCACTTCAGACAAAGATGGCAGACTAGATGAAGTCCCCACTGCTCTGAGCACTGGGCATGACACAAATTTAAGCCAATCAAAGACAGACGATGATACAACAGGACAAAAGATGGAAGACAAACACAGCGATGACAAACTGAAGAAACTCTCCACTGAAGACAAAACTAAAGTCCCTGAATTCAAAGCTGTGACAACCGATAAGGAAAGATCACCATTAAAATTTAGGATTCCAACATTCAAACTTCCAAAATTTGGCATTGGCATCTCCAGTCCCTCTGTGAAAGAGTCCACCATGGACAAAGATGAAAATGCAGATGACACCGTCCTTCCTACGGAGGTTCCTGAAGCACCCAAAGCAGAGACTGAAGACAAATCAGTTGATATGAAAACAACCGAAACGGAAGATAAAGTGAAGGGAATCAAGTTTAAACTCCCAAGTATTGGTTTGTCTCTGTCTCAAGGACGAGACATCGACTTAAACTCATCAAACATTGATGTCAAAAACATCCCAGAAACCGTAACTGAGTCCAAAGATGAAGTCACACTCCCTGATGATGAATTGAATCTTGAATCTTCTGCTGAAGTGGAAGTTAAAGCACCTGAGATAAAAGTCATTGCAAAGCATACCGATGGATCACCATCCAAATTTAAGATGCCAACATTTAAACTCCCAAAATTTAAGCTCTCCTCTCAAAGTTCCACTGAAGAAGTACCTCCAGACCAAGATGGCAAAGCAGGAGAAGAATCTACAAAGATCTCTGAGGAGGTTCTCACACTTACCATCGTAGCACCACAAATTGAAACTGAAGGTCCATCAGTAGATATACAAAGTGCAGAAACTACACGTAAAGGAAAAGGAATTGATTTTAAACTGCCAAGTCTTGGTTTTTCTGTACCAGAAGCAAAAGCGTCAGTTCCTGATGTAAAGACGGATGTAACTAGAAGTCTACTGCAAACCAGAGCCGAGGTCAAACCCCCCGACGATCAACAGAAAATGGAAAACAAAGCTCTTCAAACTGATCTTCAGCCCAGCAACGTTGAAGAATCAACATCAAAGTTTAAAATGCCGACGTTTAAACTACCCAGATTTGGAGCTTCTACTCCTCAAGTAGAAGTAGATGTACCTGATATGGATAAAGATGTTAAAGTGGGAGAAAGTAGAGCTGAAATCAAACAACCTGAAGTTGAAAGCAGACAACCCGCAGCTTCAGCAGCAGATACACCAACTATAGAAAGTGATGTTAAAGTGAAAAAGACGAGCTGGACATTGCCAAAATTCTCCTTTTCAAAGGTAAACAAGAAGACCGCTGAGACCCACTTGAACCTTGAAGTTGATGAGACAAGACCAGGAACCATAACAGAAGGACACACCTTGGACATCGACATTAAAGGATCCTCGAATACTCAAGCAGCTGGAAAAACTGCTACAGACCTTGATGCTAAATCGACAAAGTCAACATTCTCAGTTTCAAAGCAAAGTGCCAAAGAAATCAGTTTTGATATTGGCATGCCAAAAATTGGTGTCTGTCTTCCAGGAGAAAAAGCAGTAAAACAACTTGATGCTGAGGTCAAGCTGCCAGAATATGAAACAGTGTTGGATCATAAGAAAAGTAAGGAGAAAGCTCCAGATGTTAGCATCACTGTACCGAAAATTAAAGACCGGAAAATTACGAAGGAACATGTAGAGACCACACTTCCAGAATCTAAACAACCTTCTGCTACAGTAGAAGTTAAAGCTCCAGAGATCAAAACTCAAGCAGTCCTTGATGCTCCTGCAAAAATATTTCCCAAATTTGAAGTAGCAAGACCACAAATCATTGAGAAAGCACCCAAAGACAAAAGAACTGAAGCACAACTTGTTGTTGGCACTGAGTCTGTAAATGTAGAAGAACTAAACATCGATGTAGCTGAAGTCAAACTACCTGACGTTGACGAGGGCGTCGTTTCAGATGCGCCTACAGTCCAGGTTAAACCCAACCTGAAACAATCAAATTGGAGTTTTCCAAAAATTACATTTTCCAGAACAACTGATAAAAGCCTTGAAGCGAATATCGATCCTGAGAAAAACACGGTCGGCGCTGCGTCGACAAAGACCAAAGCAGAAGTCAGTCTGACAAATGTGGACATTACAGAACCTCCAGGATCCAGTTTGGTGGAAGGACCCCAGGCTCCAGAACTTAAAAAAATCAGTTTTTCACTTCCAAGATTTTCCTTTTCTAAGTCCAAAATTAAAGAGCCTGAAATGAAAACTCAGCCTCCAGATGTTGACATTTCAGTTCCAGATGTAGGAGTAAATGCTGAACACCATAAATCTACAGATGCTCAAGGAGGCACATTGAAACTGGAAGAGACGGACGTTGTACAACCAGGATTAAAAGTTGATCTGGATTTATCTCAGAAGGCAGAAAAATTGCCTGAAGTAGAAGAAGTCAAACTCTCTAAGGACGTAGAAACAACAGAAGCTAAATCTAAAGATATAAGAGGATCGCCCTTAAAATTCAAAATGCCTACTCTGAAAATGCCAAAATTTGGCAGTGCATCTCAAACTACTGCACCAGAAGCACACAGTCCAGAAAAGGTGGCTAAGACTGGTGACACTACCGTTAAGAAAGATGCAGCTGCCATCATCAAAAGCCCAAATATTGATTTGAAAACAGCCTCCAAAGCAGCAAAGTCAGATCACGAACCATCCGCGACTAAAGCTAACGGTGAAGAGCCCGAAACGCCAAGTAGATTTAAATTACCAACAATTAAAGTACCACAGCTGAGTCTTTCAGTGTCTAAACCAGATGAACATGCTGACCATGAAAATCAACTGAAAATAAAGGTTGATTCAAAAGAAGAAAGCAAAATATCCAAATTAGCATCATTTGATAAGATCCTCAAGACGATTGATGTTGAATTTGGAGTTCCAAAAGTGGAAAAGGTTGAACCGAATCTTGAAACCGAACTTACTGCAAAGCATCTAGAGACAAAGGAAAAGTCTAAACAAGATCCTTCCAAAAGTTCTGAGACGGTAGATCAGTTTAAACATTCGGACTTTGGTCTCTCGTCCTCATCGGAACAACCAAAGATTCCAGAAGAAGCAAAGCAAAAGGAGGACAGTAGTCCAGAAACTAAGGACGAGGAAATCAGTCCTACCTGCTCGGTCCAGTCATCAGATGGCTTCGCTGATATAAGCTCTACAGCCACAAGTGAGCCTGTTGGTCCACGCTTACCTTCTCCTACCACCATTACAGTGAAATGCTCGTATCCGAGGTCTGAGATACACAGTGAAATAATTACATCCTCACCTGAGAAAATCCTCCATCTGTCTTCTAGAGTTTCATCTTCCTTTGAAGACACGCTGAGGATGGAATCTGGACAAATACATGTCATGACATCAAGTATAGAAACCACTTCAGAGACGCAGCACACCAAGCAGCTAACGGTCCCTAAGCAACCAGGTGGAAGCCTTCCTGCAGAGGCAGGCGGAGCTGCTTCGTCGCACGTCAGAGAGTCACAAATAGATCGAATAACCGTGTTTGAGAGGCACACGGTAAGTGAAGCATCACATGAGAAAAGCACGAGCAAAGAAGAAGTTGTGATAACTAAACAAGTTACAACAATCTTCGACACGCCTGATCTCATCTCAGGAGAGACGGCTTCGTCGATTCAACGACTCAGAGACTCGGTGCACTCCGAGAAGATGAGGTTCTTCGAAGAGGCTGAGAAGTAAATTCCCCTTCTCCGCTGAAGGAAGGCAGGAAACTAGAAACTAGAAAAGAGTTTAAATCAACTAAACCTGCTAATAGAGAAAATGTCTTGTTGATCTTAATGGCGTGACGTCTGGTTGCATGTGTGCTAAATTTTACAGACATGGATTCCAAGGTCTGACAGACTAAGCTGTAAATAAATGCATCAGTATTTCTCATTACAACATTTATAAAACAGAACCTTAAATTTTAGCTCCGAAAACGATGTGAATCTTTTCGACTTTGAAGCATTTAACATACAATAATCACGTAAAATTAAAAATCAGATTTAAGACTGTTGCAAACTTATTGATATTTCAAAATATGTTTACAGCAATTATACTATATTAAGAGCTTAGAAATCATATCAGAAAAAACTGTGCACGTAACCTCCACGTTTTACTGCTGTAGCTAATATATAAAGATTACATTGGAAAGTTGAAAAGAAATGGACATTATAAAGTGTATTAAGTGTCCGTCTGCAGCTACACTTGCAATAATCAGCAATTTTTCAAGTAATTTGCAAAAGAAGTTTGTATTCTTTAATGTATTATTTGATTATATTTGTCAAAAAGACTGAACTGTTCATGTAAATAGCTTTTGGAGATCTTTGAGTTATTTTCTGTTACTGTTCTTGTTCCTAATAAGCTTGATATCAATCTGTTTGCAGAAGTTGCACAGAATAACAATCATTATTAAATATTATTAAAGTATAAACCCAAGTGTGTTTGGTGTTGTGAGTTTCTAAACTTTATTCATCTGGTTTACATTTTCCAAACTTCCCATTTAACATGTATAAATTCTTTCGTTAAACAGGCCTGAGGTTCCATCGATCTAGTATCTGTAACTCTCTGACTGCAGCATCCTGCCTGATAATGTCTTTACTTAAAGGGGTTATGACATCAAAATGCACTTTTTTGAGGTTTTTGGGGTATATCATGATGTGTTGTGCACTGATGAGGCCGTGTGAACGTCCAAAGCGAGTATCAAAGTTCCCGTTTGTGGGCGGTCCGCTTTGTTTCATATTTAAAAAACGGTTGAATCGGAAAGCACCATTTTTTCCTACGTGGCATTTCATCCTACGTATTTCATAGCGTCCAATAAAAGTGCACAGTGAAGTAAACAGTCCAACCCCCCACCCCACTCCCCCCACCCCCAGCCCATACACCGGTAGCTGCGTTGCGCTAGCTTGTGCTGCTACACTTGTGCTGCTACACTTGTGAAGAGATGGCTACGCAAACGGGGACCTGTTGTGTCCAAGGATGCTCAACCCATGCTGGAAGTTTACACTCACTCCCGAAGGATGAAAAAACAAGAGAAGAGTGGCTGAAGTTCATTTATGGAGAAGTGCCACGCAGTTATAACCTCAATTTAAAAGTATGTTCAGCTCACTTCACGGAGGACTGCTTCCATAACTTGGGTGAATTCAAGTTGGGATTGTCAAAGAAACTGATTTTAATTAAAAATTCTTTACCAACCCTGAAGGAGGCGACCACATCGTCAATACCCGTAAGTTTATTTATTTAATAAAATGCTGCCTTGCCTGATAAACGTTTGTTCGTGGTCTGAAGAGTTCATGATGCTAGCATGTGATAGCCGCTCTAGCAACAATGTCCGTGAGCAACAGGTTTATCATACCATATTGTGAATCTATTTTCATTGATAACATCTGACAGCACTGTTTATTCGCTCATGTGATTAGTTGAGTTTTATGTGTTCACCCCTCCGTCTTCCTCAGAAGACGTTTCAGGCTCGAACATATACGGTTGTAAACGTCCACTCGCCATGTTACTGGACTGTTGACGGAGCTGAGAAGAAAGGCTTGCTGAGGGCAATGGTTGTAGCCAATCAGAGCGAAGTCAGCCACGGAGACCCACATATCATTAATGAAAGGAACCGTGTTGCTGAGAAGAGGATTCTGACCTGCCCGTACACCCCCGCTGTGTTAGTTTTTTAATCAAATTCTTTTGTGAGTTGACATATGCGGGCATATCTACTACATGAAATAGCTTTACGCCAGTTTAAACAGTGATGTCATCACACCTTTAAAGAGGCCATTTCATACACATTTCAGGATTTTCTGGTTATTTCTTAAGTATTAACCAGTAATATGAAACATTTTATATCTAAAAAACATCAGGAAACACTAATTAACAGACCTTTCAATCTGTCTAAAATTAAAATTCGGGTGGTTCCTGCTCCTTCTGTCAGGCTGCTTCGTCAGCAGCTTGTTCATATTCATTATTCGAATTTGCTGGACTCTGATTGGCTAACAAACTAGCCTATGAGAGCAAGGTATACTGTTTCCTGCCCTGCTGCACATGGCAACATCAGACGTCGTGTCTTCCTGTTTGTTACGTCTTATGCTAACAGCTTTTAGCCAGCAGCATGCTAGGCGTGGTTTCAACTGCGGGAGCTGATGAATACTAACGAACAAAGGAGTTGAGATGAAACAGATACAGGCCGTTTGGACTCGGGTTTTATCTCCACCTGCGTAGTTTGAGAGATTAAAACTGATAGAGAAGTTGTTGACCTGTTTTCACACCCACTATGAAGGTAAGAACACCTGTGGAATTAAAATATTCAACAGAAACCTCAGAAAAAACGTTTTTAATGGAAGGGAATCTTTAAGAGTGTAGAACCCTTCCACAATGCTGTCAGTCCATGTTTAACCAGAACCAGGTACCAGCTTCTCCCCCCCAGCAGCCTCCTCGACATTATTATTCACTCGACAAAAAATTAACTGTTTACTGCTAATTTAGAAAACTCTACTTTGTCTCCTCCTTATCTGAATCAGCTAATGTACACTTAACCCCCCATGTACAACACCTGCTCTGTAAAACGGATCCTGTAACTGACCATAAATCAAAGTCTTCATTTGGTTCTCTGTTCTTTCAGTGTGCTTCAGTCAGAAACTGGAATGAATTACAAAAAACATTCAGGTTGGAAAATTTCAAAGGCTGATTTTAAAGCGCGTCTTAATTATCATTTTAAAGAGGCAATTTCACACAAATTTAGTGACTTTGTGGTTATTTCTGAGGTACAGACCGTTCGGACCCAGGTTTCATCGCCACCTGCGTTGTTTAAGAGATTAAAACTGAAATAGAAGTTGTTGACCTGTTTTCACACCCACTATGGTAAGAACACCTGTGGAGCTAAAATATTCAACAGAAACCTCAGAAAAACTGTTTTTAATGGAAGGACCTCTTTAAAGAACTGCATTATACACTAAATCCACCAGCATTGTTTGGTTTTCAAAATCATTTTAGGCCTCATTCATCCACTCACTTCAAACTAAACTCCACTTTTGCCTTTTTGAGTTGACATTGTTCCAGACCTTTCCATTTCAGCAAACACAAACCAAATAAATTCCTGGTTATAATAAATACAGCAAATTATGAGTTTCCTTTTTCATTAGTCCTAAAGTACCCAATTCCTTATTTAGGTCAGATAAGTAGAAGTCTACATTACAACTACTCTAAATATTGTTATAAATAACCCCAACAGCTGCTGCTTTAAAAATAAATCCATATTCAACTCTGACATCATCCAACGTGCTTCTTCCATTTTTAAATATCAAACTGAAACACTTGTTGATGCACAAACATCTTAAAGAAAAATACACTTTCAAGATAACAATACTTTTATTTTGAAATAAAAAAGTAAAATATTTACAAGTTTGGGGTTTTTTTTTTATAAACACAAAATGTGTTTTTGTCTAATCCAAAATAACCAGAATGTTTGTTTACAGATGACAGTGTGGACGTCAGATTCCACTTCCTGGATCTAAGGCCCACAATATCACGATTTCATTAGAAGAGACATTAAAAAGGACAAGGGTGGAGGAAATTAACATTTACAGTAACAAAGCTGTTGCATTGTCCATGATTGTTCCATCACATGCTACTGCTGTAATAATCTATCAGACTATTACTCGCAGTGATGCAACACATGTGCACCGTTACATGTAATTATTATTATGCGTCACGCCTATTTTCCCACATCTCAGTCCAACACTGCGTCACTCTGCTCTTCTCACAGCCACTCCTCCAGAATAAAAGCATCCTTCAGTGTGATATGCTGGGATCAACTTCTTGTTCATCAGATTGGAAGGGGAAATAATGAGGCACAGTTTACCAAAATAAGAGCGCTCACTCCGATGATTCACTCTCCTTTAGTTTTTTCTTTTTCTTTTTGGATTTTGTAGCAACCTGCAGGAGAAAATGTGTGATTTAAAACACGTCTGTTTGTTTTGCACAGATACAGTTTTTAATGTTTGGTTTAACGAGACTGTTCAGTTGTGTCAGAAAGGCTCTTATTTAAACCAACCTCTGTAACGGGCTCCTCTCCTGCCTCCTCAGACTCCGCCTCCTCCAGTTTTGCCTTTTTCTCTTTTTTCTTTTTCTTCTTCTCTTTCTTTACCTCTACTGCAGACGGTGTGCTGGGCAGCGTTTCACTCTCGCACTCCGAAGCTTCTCGTTTTCTCTGTAGAGACAAGATTACAAATCAGTGCTGATCAATAACACGAGACTGAACTAGTCTGACTCAAGTTTTCTCCGCTGTCCAGATTCATTTACAGTATTTTATTTATTCGGGTAAATCAGATTTAAGTTGACTGGCTGTATTTAGAGGTTTTACCTTTATAGATGTTTCACTCGGCTCCTCCTTTACTGTAGAGATGCTGTTGATCAAAAGAAAAACTTCTTGAACCAGGTTGAACAGATTTTGGGTGTTTTCTTGTGACATCACACCAAGTGTGAGTGTTCTCAGGTGAACGGGACCCTCAGCAGACTGGCTGAGTGTAGACGCTCGAGCCTGAGACTTCCTGTAGCAGACTGACTCCCTCAAAGAGCACTTCAGCTCAGAAAGAGATAACTGTCTGCAGGTTACATTAGACCCCGCCCACAAAATGACTGAGGTTTTACATAAAACCAGACGTACCTGTAGTCAACGTATTGTTCCTTCCAGTCCTGCGGCGTGCTTCCATTGGGCTTGCCGTACTTGTCCAGGAGCCCCTTTTGAATCATCATCTTCTTCTGACTCGCCTGAACAAATAAAGTCAAATGTCTTGAACATTCATCACGCGTGCTGCTTCATGCAGGTTAAACAAGAAGCTCCAGCTGTACCTTTGGTCCCAGGCCCCACTTCCGTGGGTATGTGTCTCGCTCCATGATCACCCGTTTGATTTTTGCCACTATACCATGATCGCACGTGGAGATCACAGCTGTAGTCATTAGCGCCACCGCTAGAAGAAACCAGAAACCTTTAAGTCAATCGGGTCTGTGTGAAACATAAAATCTGAAGTGAAATCTAGACGCCATCAGACAAGGGTGATAGATAGCAGGTCATCATGGCCCGAAAGCTGCTGCAGCTACTTGACTCATCATGTGGCTTCAACACGTGCATAAAACATCAAAACACAGTCTTACCAGTGCAGATGGCCTCGCCTTTGGTTGTTATGACAACTATATCCTGGTTGACTTCGATGCCATCTTCGTACCTGAGGACACCAGGAAGCATGATCTTCGCCCCGTAGCAGATGGCGTTCACCTACATGATGTATGATCACTAACTTTAACATTCACACGACGTTTGTCTCACATGGTAACCAGCGTTCTAGCGTTTAGGAAGACTCACCGCGCTGTCCTTCATCACCAGCCGTCGATGCGACACCAGCAGCTTTTCTAGAGGGAAGATGACTCTCCTCAGATAAGACTCATCTTTATTGTGATCAAATTGCCATTGAGCATCGAGAACATCGTGCATGGTCACCATGTTATCCTGAAAGCACAAAGCCACACTAAAGATGGAGTCATGTTCGCAGCATTGAGTCTCAACAGTCTGGACAAGCGGTGCCTGTTATTCCTCCACTGCTTTTCTTCTTCCAAAGTTTAATTAACAACTCTGCACTGAACAGCAGAGCTGGACTCAACACTTTGGACCTCTGAACCGGATCACATGCTGACCTTTTCTCCCAGAACTCCGGATCGGACTCGTCTTAGTTCCTGCATCTGTCCTCCAACCCCGAGCAGCAGTCCCAGGTGGACACACAGAGTCCGGATGTAGGTTCCTGCTTCACAGCTGACCCAGAAGATTCCTGGAACATATTAGGCACAAGTCCTGTCAGTGAGGAACAGCTCCCATGTCACATGACCGACAGCTGAGACAAGCAGTTTACTCTTACCCAGCCTTCTGTCCGGGTCGTACTCGATCAGCTTGCTTTCGTAGATGGTTCGGACTCGGAGCTGACGCTTCACAGCAGCGATCAGAGGTGGACGTTGGAATAGAGCTCCGGTTAGATTCTCCAAGGCCTGCAGACAGAATCAGAAGGAGCAAATATCAGAACAAGCAGCTGGACAATTTCAAATGCTTTTTTTAAAAAAAAAAAAAAACCAAAACATTAAGCTAGTAAAACATTGATCAACATTCTTCATGAAACGTACCCGGCCCAGAACGTGTTCGCTCTCCACGGCGTTGTGCAGCCGAACAATCCCCACATACTCTTTACCTGGAACACAGAGGGAAACATGATGTTTGACTGCGTGGGGCTTCCGTAGCAGCTCTCTGGTTTGGTCATGTGACTGATCATTACGTTTACACACCTGCGCTCTGTTGGGACTTCACCAGTCGTGTTGCTCGGTCTATGCAGACGATGAGGCACCCCGTCACCTTCGGGTCGAGCGTCCCACTGTGACCGGTCTTTTCCACCCGCAGGATTCTTCGGATCCACGCCACGACCTCATGAGATGATGGGTTGGCTGGTTTGTCCAGGTTAATGAAGCCCGACCTGATGAGACCAAATGAATCAGAACTACAACATTTAAAGCAACATTTGCACGTCCGCTCCACTGTCCTGGTAAATACCTGACATAGTCAGTGATGGTCCTCTTCAGAGGGTTGCTGCCACACGGTACAGGAGTGTAGTGAGCTGTACGGATGTTCAACTTGTGGAAATTCTGACAGGAAGTAAGTCAGACATCCAACTGATTATTTAGTTTTATTACTAGGCAATTAGCAGCTGATAAATGATTCTAATTGGACTTAAACATGATCAAAGCCTTAAACGACCTGCACTTCGTGTGATCAGAACACAGACTCGTCCTGGCAGCAGTCAAGTCGAGTCATTCTCCACGTGGTTTCTGATTGTGACCTGGTAGAACACCAAGACACCAGAAACACGATGGAGAAGCCTCGATCCAGAACGGAACAGAGGCAAAAACTGCAACGAGACTGCAGCACTCAGAGAATGGATAAACTGGTTCATCACATCACATAACTCAGCACATGTCATGGGGTTCAGGAGTCACCAGCATGTGACTGACCTTTAAGAGGAGAGGCCACTGTGACGTGTCCAGAGAGGGCACTTTGGACTCGGGCTGGATGATAAAGTCTCCTATCTGCTGGATCTCCTGTTAGATGGAAAAATATTCACTCAGAGAGAATAAATGCAGAAATCCACCTGACTTTGAAATATGAAATATCATGAAATATCACAAACCCCGACTTCTTCTTCACTGACTTTCTTCACCTTCTTCTTCTTCTTTGCTGATGCTGGTAAAACAAATTACAACAAATTATTAACACACTGGTGTTCAATTACTAAAGTTTATATTCAGGTAGAGTTCAATGGGACATCTAAAACAGAAATGCAGATTTTCCCAACATGACAATATTCTACCTGCTCAGACTGCACACAGGGAATGTGGGGTTTTTCCCCCAAAACAAAGGAAAGCTGTCAGGTTTGTGAAAGATCACAAGGGATATCAACAAAACTCCCAGTGGACACCGTAAATTATATATCAGACCCGATATTTTTACTTTAATATTAAAGATGCAGAATTTTTATTACATTTTTAACTGGGTTCTCTCGATCTTTCGCCAAGTAAAACATTAAAACAAACAAACATGTTCCTTTCAGTTTTTAACACAACTTCTTTACAAGCACAAGAAACTAAAGTTTTACTTTTAAAACAGAGTTGATGGTTCTATCAATCTGAACTTGCGGATTTTGTTCAGACTGTAGTTTCGCGCCAGAAGGGCATTTTAAATAAAACAGTTTAGTAACTTCTTTGCAGGTAAATTCAACAGGAGTCGCGCGTGCAGGTTTATTCACTGCAGCCCACGTGGCCTTTCCTTACAACACGTGGTTCTGCACGAGGCAGCTAACGTCGCGAGCTAACAGGCCACTGACTATTTAAACTATTAGATGTAAACTTTTCTTTAATATCAATAAAATTATCAACCATCAAGTTGAAGTTTGTGGCGCAAACTGAATGGCAGCAGACTCACAGGAATAAATATAAATTAAATAAATTAACCTAAATACAATCATTTCTAATTATTATTGTTATTATTGTAAAACACAAGTTTACACATGCATGTCTGAATCACCAGCGACGGATTTAATTTTCCTTCAGAGGTACGAAATAGTATCAAAACAAGTTTTATCTCCTAAACTCGATAATCGTTTCTTTAAGTTTTTATACCGCAATTGGGCCTAAAACACACACTGACAACGCTTCAGTTTCAAGTGCATAAAATAACAATATCATTATAAAAGAGAAAAGGTAATGGAAAGTAAAGATATAAGAACATCGTTCTGAAAACGTGCTTCACACTCACCCGTTTCTTCCGCCATTTTCTCAGAGAGAATGAGCTTCTTCTTCGTCGTCTTCTTTCCCCCCGCGTTTTCGCCAAGTCTTCTTCTGGTGCTTTATTATCGGCTGACAAATGTTGCATTACTGCCCCCAACTGGTGTGAAGAACACAACAAATGGATAAAATAAAATAAAATAAAATAAAATAAAATAAAATAAAATAAAATAAAATAAAATAAAATAAAATAAAATAAAATAAAATAAAATAAAATAAAATATCAGTGAAAAGTTAGGTCTTCTCAGTGAAAGTGAGGGTCTATCTATGATTAATTTTAATTTGCTTATGTGTACATCAGGAATAAGTGCTTATCAAGGACACACAGTGTTTTTTAACAACTCCAAAAATTCCGGGTCAAAAGAGGGTCAGAGACAGGACTTTTCTCCTTAAGGGGCACCTTTTGTACACGTGATGGACAAAGATTTCAAAGATTTTCTCAAGTACTAAAAATTAAAAATTTGTCCCAATTTTCAACAATGTTATGTAGAATTTAGTGCTGAGTAGACCATTTTTGAATATCATAGGCCTAAAATAATTGTATTAAATTTACAGAGGAAAAGGAGCAAAATTCTTTTCTACTTTTTTAACCTGGAGAAAATTTGTTCTAAAAATCAGATTGAACAACTAAGGATTGGTAATAAGATAATAGATTATCCTCAAAGGATTTCAGAATACTGCTCAAAATTTAATGAAAAGATTTACAAAACTACTTACTGTGATGAATCTGACTCCTCTATTCTTCTTTCGAATACTGATGATGAAAGAGCTTTGAGGCCTCCATCACTCCTGAAGGAGTCTCTCAAACTATTTCTCCACCGAAAAACAATAAGTCTCCAGGAAATGATGGCCTGACAGAAGAATTCTTCAAACAGTTTTCTGAGCAGGTTATTTTCTGCAAAAGATGTTCTTCCAGATGTTTCTTTCTGTTTTAAACATAGTGGGTTTTTAAATATAAGGAAAATAACAAGACTTACATACTGAATTTAATTTTTATTTTAGCCAAATATTTTATTCATAGATGTAAATATACTCATGCTAAACCTTTTTTATCTGTTTTCATCTGTGAAATTAAAAAATACGTTGAATATATTAAAAACTCAGAGAATTTAAAAGCTATAAAAACTTGGAACTTGGAAATTTTTAACTTAAATAACTAGTGATGCATTTACTCTTTCTCCTCATCTGTTTATTTTAGTGATTTTTTAAATTATTATTCTTTTTCTTTTCTTTTGGCCCCTCTGTTCAAATTTGTTGTAACATGTTCAGTTCGATTAATAAAGTTATGTTTAAAAACGCTGTTAATCTTTCAATAAAGATTGTTGGAAAAACTGTTTTGAGCCGAGTTGCAGTTCACGCTGCAGACCAGTTGGTGGCGGTGACGCACCAACAGCCAGGAGAAACCTAAAGAAGAAGAAGAAGAAAAGCCGCACCAGCAGGACTGGAGATGGAGGGTGAGTTTACAAACAGACTGTACGAAAGTAAATCATCCTGTTCGTTGGATCATCGTGTCCTCTGACTGTGTTGTTAGGAGATTCATCTAACGTCACACTGACTCCATCAAATAAAAAGTGCTCCTGGGTCACAGGAAGTGCCAGAAAGATCAAAGACAACGCGGCGGACTGGCACAACCTGATGATGAGGTGGGACAAACTGAACCAGGCTGGATTTGACTCTGCTGTGAACATCGTCAACATGAGACGGTGAGTTTATTCTAATTATTAAGGTTATTAATTCAGCTGACGTGTGTCAGACAGGTGTGGGTTCTCTTTGTTGTCCTAGATCTTTTCTGCAGCAGTTACTGTGTTCCAGACTGCATGCTGGGGTTCTGTAGACCAGGGGAGTCTAGATCCAGACCTGGAGGGTCTCTATCTATCTCTGCAACACATCTGGATCAGATGGTCTGGTTGTTGTCAGGCTTCTGAGGAACGTGTTGAGGGTTTGAATCTAGTCTGTTGAAACAGGGAAACATCTAAAACCTGCAGGATAGTGACCCTCCAGGCCTGGATCTGGACTCCCTTGCTGTAGAACCCCAGTGTTAAACTACTGCTTTATCACAAATGATCCAGGATTGCAGTGTGGGTCCTGGGCAGCGGGAAGGTCCAGGGTTTGAAACCGGGCTGGGACCTTTCTGCATGGAGTTTGCATGTTCTCCTTGTGCATGTGTGGGTTTTCTCCGAGGACTCCGGTTCCTCTCACAGTCCAAAAACATGCAAGAAGTTAATTAGTAACTCTAAATTCTCCCTGTGGGAGTGGTTTTCTGTCTATATGTGGCCCCATGATGGACAGGTGACTTGTCCAGATGTGACTCCGCCTCTCACTCAATGACAGGTGGAGACAGACATCAGCTCCCATGACCCTGAACAGGAACATGCAGGTCTAGATAATGACAGCCAGATGATCCACGGTATAGATGACTGAGTGTTTGGTGTCATATACCCCCCCGCCCCTTCCTCCCACAGTTCTCATGACAATCAGCTGATTCTGGATGAGGGTCCTTCATCACCATCTACATCAGTTCCATCGTCGCAGCAGTCGGGTGGAGCAGAAGAGTTGCAAGACGAATGCTTCAAACTGCAGGATGTCGTGGAGAAAATGGTAACGTTTCATTTAACTTTAGAACTCTGGAGAAAATAAACATGATTGGATTGAAGATATGAAACAGATCAGAGCTGTACAGGATGATCCATGCTTACTGTTCTGGACAGGAACTTCCTGTTTCACAATCCAACACTGTAGTCTTTTATCTGAACAGTTTTTATGAATCTTTAAGATAAAGTCTGATCAGCTCGTCAGTGCTGCTGTTGTATGTAATGAGGTGTATGGATGTAACACGGAAGGTAAAGTGCTTGAAGTCCCGCCCCCTTTGTGTGTAAATAAATAGAACATTTATTTAATGAGGGTGTAACTTTCACAACAAGGTGTTTAAACAATCACAGTTTGCAGATGATGTTTCAAAATTTCCCAAGATCAAGTAAATTATAGTTTTGTTAGAAATCAAAGTGAAAAAAATCTGACTTCGCTTTTTGTTTCTGTAAAATTGATTTACTACATTAAAATATCTGTAAATGTCATAAATATAAACTGTTATGTGTCAAAACATTACAGAATCAAACTTCTATCCATGTAACACCAGAGATCTGCAGCTTTTACAGCTTCCATCACTCATAATAAATACAATTTATACGGAGTCGCAAAGTTTACTTTAAACTTTAATTCGTTAAATGAAGATAAAACAATTTATTATTATAATTTTCTAACTTATAGTTAAAACATGAAGTTCCACCGTTATGCTGGAGATAAACACCAGCCTCCACCAGAATCCTGCAGGAACAAGTTGTTATAAAACTTGTTGGATGGATGTAGTTTCATCATTTATTACTGAAATGTTCATAAAATGAAACAACTTTTACTTTTTTTAAGTGTTTCAGGTCTTTTATCAGTTTGTTTCTATTATATGAAGAATCTGTTTAATCCAACAAGCTCTTATTTTGAAAACTCAACATGTTGAAACATCAGATCAGCTGTATTTCAGTCTCCAGCTCAGAAACTGATCGCTGCATTTCACAGTTCTGGTTCTGGAACCAGTTCAAACAGGCAGAACAATCTGTTTGTAATATTATTGTCATTCAGCTGCAGGACCATGATCCAGTTCCTGTTACTCTGGTTCATGTTGTCAAAGTTACCAGGAGCCCTTTCAGAGTGTTTGAAGGGCCACATGTGGCCCCGGAGCCACAGATTGCAGAACCCTGAATTCAGTTGCAAAAATCAGAAAGTCAGAAAGATTGTTGCATCGACTGGTCGGGTCTGGATCAGCAGACTGGATAATCAAATGTAGGAAGACAAAACTGAGAAAGTTTGTAAGAGTGAGAAACGTCTTAAAGAGGTCATTTCATACAAATTTCAGGACTTTGTGGTTATTTCTTAAGTATTAACCAGTAATATAACCAGGGGTGCACATAATATTTTTGGCCTGGTTCTCAGAAGAGAACCTAGGGTTGTTGCTTGGTCCTCACATTTTTAAATGTGTCTCGCTGTGTCTCTTCCGAGCTCCTCTCCTTTGTTTTTGGTTTCATCAAGCTTCAAATTCAGTCTGTTTACTTTACCTGGCTCTATATTTGTTTCAATAAAAATCCTTTAATTGTTGAAAAAATCAAGAGAAACCAGTAAAATATAAAAATACTGGTAAAAAAACCCTTCAGAGTTCAGGTTGGATTGTTTACAGGTTTGATTGTTCACTTTAATCTACATTTAACAGTTTGGTGTTGAAATTTATTAGTCAGCTGTTGGAGCTTCTGTCATTTACTGTAACTGTTTTTTGTTTTGAAATGATGAGGATGTTTGTAATGTGATGCAGTCAGATAAAAAGATACACTGGACAGTTATGGGGCATTGACTGCATATCCCATAGTGCTTTGCGCGCATTCAAAATGGCGCAGATCACAGACAAATACGCTGATACTGTTGATTAAAACAGGTGGTTTTCTGTATTTTATAGCACAAAAAGGTAGTTCTACACGTCTGTGCCACGATGATCTATTTGTCTTATTCAGTGAATTTTTTCAGTTTTGACGCGATGCAGAATCCTGCAGTCAGCTGCACTGATCTGACTGACTGAAAATCCGTCACACTGACAAACTGATACACAGAGACAGAGAGAGACGCAGCATCAGCTGATCAGCTGGAACTTCGGCGCTCTGGCTGAGAAACATATCAGTCAAACAAAAGAAGTCAACGGGATTCTTCATTTATTTGACAATGAACCGCCTCTGATTAACCTAAAAATTCACGCAGCTCAGCCAAACCAATGTTAAGTACGCAAACGCGTGTTGCAACTTTTCATCTGGTGCGCATTTTATATTTTGACAGTGTGTGCGGACCTGCGGACCACTTATGTGCACCCCTGAATATGAAACATTTTATATCTAAAAAACGTCAGGAAACACTGATTAACAGACCTTTCAATCTGTCTGCGTTAAAATTCGGGTGGTTCCGGCTCCTTCCGTCAGGCTGCTTCGTCAGCAGCTCGTTCATATTCATTATTCGAATTTGCTGGATTCAGATTGGCTAACAAACTAGCCTATGAGAGCAAGGTATAATGTTTCCTGCCCCGCTGCGCATGGCAACATCAGACGTCGTGTCTTCCTGTTTGTTACGTCTTATGCTAACAGCTTTTAGCTAGCAGCATGCTAGGCGTGGTTTCAGTTGGGGGAGATGATGAATACTAACAAACAAAGGAGTTGTGCTGAAACAGATACAGGCCGTTCAGACTCGGGAGAACTCGGGTTTTATCACCACCTGCGTAGTTTGAGAGATTAAAACTGAAAGAGAAGTTGTTGACCTGTTTTCACCCACTATGAAGGTAAGAACACCTGTGGAGCTAAAATATTCAACAGAAACCTCAGAAAAACTGTTTTCAATGGAATGGTCTCTTTAAGAAATTTGGGAACAAAATATCTGCGTCTTCAAATGTTTCTGTCATTTGACCTTCTCTACAACCTGTTTATACACTGGCTCTGTTGTGAACTGAACCCTCATTAACTGACACTTGAACTAAATGTTTCCAGCTGGTGACTCTGATTCATCTCAGCTGTATTTTTCATCCAGTAACTGATCAGACTCTTTATACTTCATATGGATGGTTGTAACTTTGTGTTTTGACTCTTCTGTTGTATCGATTCTAAGATGCGGATCAGTTTTTAAAACAAACTCTCAGTGTAACTAGAGATGAAAAGTGACTGTATGTTTGTGTCTAACAGTTTTTTTCTGGTCAGGTTGTTGTGGTGAAGAAGATGGAGCGCCTGGTGGCGTCACAGCGAGGCGTTCGGGAGTTAGAGGAGTTTCAGTTTGGTCCTGAAGGGAGGAAGAGTCCTCTGTGTCACAGCTGGAGGACCAAAGAGTTTGGTTAGTCCAGCTTGTGATATTTGAATGTTCAGCTGATTAGAAAAACATCTTGAAACGGATCCAGTGATTTTAGCATGTTTTCCCGTCTTTGTGTTTCTGTTTGTGGATCAGAGGAGTCTTCTGGAGTCCTGCTGGCTGCTTTCAGTCAGGAGCTGAAATTAAAGCAGGTCATTCTGCAGGAAGTTGCTCACACCAGATCATCAGACCTCAGCAGGGTCTATCTGTCCTGTTGGCTCCACCAGCCGTTCATCCCAACAAAAACACGACTCAGGCTGGAAGCTCTGCTGCTGGAGACCGGCCACCGCCCACTGTAAGCACGTCTTATGAGTCATGTGATCAACATCTGGGTCCGGATTCTTTCAGCGGCATGAAACGGTGACAAACACAGAGAAGAAACTGCAGGTCTGAACTGCTGCTGGAGTGTCTCGTCTGGACAAACTGAAGTAATTTGTATCTGATGGCAGGAATGACTGAACTTCCTGTTTTATTGGAGGATGTTGCACTGGATTTTGCACTTGACTTTTCAAAATAAAAGAAAAACAGCTTTCTTTGTTTTCAGTTTCTTCATTCCTAAACGTTTCTTGTTAACTCTGTAAAACTCTTCTACATAAACTGTAAAGTCCTCAGAGACATGGACGAGTCTGGTGTGGAGGAACTGGACTGGTCTGCACAGAGTCCTGAAACCCAACCATAGAACATCTTTGGGTATGAATAAGATTATGATCCAGTCCTTCTTCTCTAACATCAGAGATGCTCTTCTGGAAAAATGATCGAAAACATTCCCAGAAGAGTTGAAGCGCATTAGAAGCAAATTACTGACTCAGACTGGGAGTTTATTAAAATGTCTGTAAAGTATCTACATGTAAACATCTAACAATCATCTGCTGTGAAAGAAAACAAATTTACAAACATACAACCACACTAAATTTATTTAAAAACAAACAAAAGCTGCTGATGACATCATCAAAACTGACAGTTAAACACGCCAATCAAACCTAAAGATGCGTGACCCTGTTTGATTATCACAGCTGAGAACAGGAACCCAATAAGAACATCATGTACTTCAACCTGCTTATAAACAAACAAAACTAACGTTTTATTCATTCTCTCTGGTAAATATTTACCGATCAGTTTTTTTCCTTTTGTTCGGAGCGTCTGGTGCAAATGATCGAAGCCTACTTGGACACAATTCTTCTGTTTTCTTTTCCTTGTGTGATGAAATCGGAGTTGAGTTTGAATGAACAAGTGTTTATCTTCTAGCTGATTCATCTTCAGTAGGTTGGTATATTCTCGGTTTGTGGGTAAAAAAAAAACAAGAAATAATCATAATAAACTTTTTATATGACATGAATATACAGTGTGACTGCGCCTGGACAGAGATGCCGTTACAAAACAAGGATAAATGAAACGATGTTCACCAGGGCGTGAAGGTCGGTGGGAACTGATCCTTTAAACAGGAAGTAAGGCGGAACACGATGGAACTGAACAAGCTGCTCAGTCCCTCTGAAACAAGCTGTTTATCACACGGTTCTGTCTGATGTGACTCGGGGAGCGGCGGGTTGTGAGGAGGGGGGAGGAGTTTGGCTCACTACAGCGTCTCAACGCTCCACCGTTATTGGAGGAGACCACCAGGTACGTCGGTGTTTTATCCCAGACAGACAGACAGACAGACAGGTGACTTGTCCATGCGAGACTCGTTCCACATTTTAAGATCCTGTTTTCATGATGTGGCTCAATCATGTTCTGATTCTGGTACCGTCGGATCTCTTTAGAATATGTTTGAGGTTTACTGAAGGATTTTTTCTCCCTCTGATGCCTCGATGCCCAGCAGGGCCTGGACTGCTTCCAGTGGAACCCCTTCTGGAGTCTGAATGTGCATCGTAGTCCCATCTGGTCCATTTACAATAACAATCCCATCTGATCCTGGTTCTGCTAACTGGACTGTTAGCTGCTCAGTCTGGATGTAGATCTCCTTACCCTCTTGCAGCTCGTTACCCTCCTGTGGTTCTGTTGAGTCCGATTCAGGCTGGGGAGCGACGCTCTGCTGGACCTGAGCTAAGCTGGACTCAGATGTGTTCGTAGTACTCGTAGTACTAGAACAGAGCGGACTCTCTAGTTCTGCCATCTGAACCGGGATGTCAGTGGAGCTGGCCTCCTGGTCCGGTTGCACCAGCTCTTCTTCCTGGACCTTCACTGGGACGGCAGGAAGTGGAACCTGGTTGGAGGTTGTTGGAGCAGAGGTGGTGCCAGAGAAACTAGAGGACCATAAGAAACACATTCAGAACTCAGCAAACCAGATCCTGGACCCTGTACTACAAAGCAGGAGTAAAACTACTGTCATTTTACAATCTGTTCTAGAAATGTGACCCAATACGTCTGAGTAAAGATTGAAGTTCAGGTCTGAACTACCTGGACGGAGGCCGGCTCACCTGGAGGTCGAGTCCGTCGAGGTGGTCAGTAGTTTGGATCCACCTGGAATCACCAGAGGAGACACAGAGACCTGGCAGGGTTTCAGAGGCGAGCTTGTTGGCGCGGTCGAGCTCACTGTAAACCCAAACGCAGGAGAAGACATGAAAGACTTGAATCCATTAAACCAGAACAGACACTTTAAAAGACGCAGCCTGATGCAACATATTTTAGTTTCAGCACCTTTTTGTGGCGACACGCTGCTTTTCTGCTCATCTGTGATGCTGTTTTCCATCTTAAATCTCTTTGATGGCGGCAACATCTTAGAGTTCTGAAAAAAAAACAAAAAAACAAGGTCAGTCAGGCTGGTTGGGAATCAGACAAGTCCAGGTACAGAACAGTGTTGTCCATGTCAGTAGTCCCCAACCTCTCAGGGCCACGACCCGGTTTAATATCAGACAATACTTTCACAGGAAACAAAATAAAATGATACGACAAACAAAAAAAAACCTGAAGTGTTTCCTAAATTTAATAATAAATGTTTCTCTAATGTGTATTCACAGCAGCAACCTGGTAACATCAGAACATCATGTGTAACTGCTTCTCCTCACTCTCTTGTTGCTATGGTAACAGTTAATCACCAGTCATGATAAATCTATGGTTTAAGCAGAACCCATGTTGTTTTCATTTTATTGGAAGTCACAAACTTCTTCCGTCTCCTCACTGAGACGTTTGGTTTTTACTTGCTCGCAGGTCGGTTTGTTTTTAGCTGTACCGTATCATGTGACCGAGTCACAGTCTGATGTAAAGGAGAGAATCTGGTTATTTTTCAAAATAAAACATTGTTTAAACTCAAATAGTTTATTATTCTTTCTGTGCGGTCCAGAATGACCCCGGGACCAGGACCGGGACTAGGACCGGCTCGAGGCCCAGGGGTTGGGGACCACTGCTCAATGTCTTCTTAGACATGAGAAATGCACTTCATATTGTCGATGAATCTATCTTCCATCTAGTCAAATGAAAACTGGATCCAGATTCTCCTGGACCTGCATGTAATGATAACATCTTTACCCCCATGTAATGGATGTTCTTATTGGTCACACTCGGGACAGGCGAGGCTCCAGGAACCACTTTTATCTTGTTGACCTCGTCCAGGATCCCTAAAGACCGGGCAACCTGAAACAACAATCCAGCAATGAAGAAAAACCACTAACACACGACATCATCTGGGGCAGCAACAAAACAGAAACAAAACCCACGTTCTCACCTCGATGTTCCGGACCTCCACGGGTTTGGCTCCAGTTTGTGGACTTGTTATGTACTCCTGGGCGATCTGTCTCACCTGAGCCTGCAGGGACTCAAACTCACGGTAAACGTCTGGGAAGCTTGAACAAGCTGAACTCCTGGAGTCCACCTGAAACACACGGCGGCCACAAGAGGCGAGACGAAACGGTCCGTTAGGCTGAGTTCTGCTGTGTGGTCACAGGTCGGTCTGAACTGGATCCAAATTATAGTTTCAAATAGATAAAGTATAACAGAGAATGTGTAGAACAGACTGCTGAGTCATTACTTCAGAGCAGCTCTGTATTTCAAGACCACATTAATGGATGGATGAGAGGTCCAAACCCTCCAGAAGATCCCCGTGTAGGAAACCTGAGTGGTGTAGACCGATCCTGAAACTGTGTGTGACGGGATTGTTAACAGAAACCAGTCTGAAAAACTCTGGTTACCTTTGCCAGCAGCAGCTCCCAGAGACTCAGGACTTTGGTCAAACGAGGCAGAACAACTTCAATCAACTCCTCAGCTTCACACTGCTCCACAAGCTGCAAGCAACATGAAGAAGATTCATGTCTCAGGTGTAACGATGACAGGAAGTAAAGCAAACTGATTTCATCTATCCACGTCTTTCATCCTACCAGGGATCGAACATTCATCATAGTTACCAAATCACTGTTTTACTATAAACAGACTAGACCAGCCTCTTGTCACAACCTGAGTGCAGCGATCAGGTGGATGTATTTTGGATCTTCGTCCATTTAAAACCATTTTAAGTCTGGTGTGATTTTGGAATCGTCTGTTTTTCCTGCTGAGAATCTGAAGCTGTCCGTACAACAGCGTGTCTGCAAAACGGTCCAAATAATAACACAAACAATCTTTTTTTTAAACCATGAACAGGAACTCAAACTGACCCTTCACAATAAGAGCACTGAGCATATTCCCTGAGTTTAAAGTACAAACACAACAGCTGACACATGTTAAAACAGCTAATAATACAAGAGTAAAATTCCTAATATTCAGACTTCATATAGAACAGATGTTTAACCTCTGCATGGTTCCAAATACATTTTAAACCTACTTGGACTCTGTTAACTCCCCTTCTGCAAAATGTTATTAGTATCACATAGAAAAAGGCATTTTATACAACTACTAGTCCCAATAATTAAAAAGAATAAGAACAATAAAACGTTGTCACGGTTTCATCCTCGCGTCTTACCTCCTGCAGCCGGTCCTGTCTCCTCTTAAACAGCTGCTCTGCTGTTATTGGAATCACACCGAGCTTCGCTGGTCGACCACGATGAGCCGGACGACCTACAAGGCCGACTGTCACCTGAAAGAATCGACCAATCAGGTTAACATACAATGTTTTTCTTTAAAGTTGAAAAACTTTGTGTTTAAACTGAAATCCAAGTTGTGGACCTTGATTTTTTTTTTTTTTATCAAAAAATGTAAATAATTGTAATAACTCAGTTTGTATTTAAATTTGTTTCTTTGCATGTTATTGTGAGCTTTTATTCATGTTTATGTTTGAAACTGATTTTATGTTTTCTATAAGATAAATATGTTTATTCCTATTATGATTTTATTATTTACTCTAACATATAAATATCTAAGGGTTAATCTTTTAGTGCAAGAGAGACATGAACAATGATTCTTTCCCATGATAGTAGAAAAGTAGAAACTTCTGCTCCAACATCTACAGTGGGGCAAAAAAGTATTTAGTCAGCCACCAATTGTGTAAGTTCTCCCTCTTAAAAAGATCAGAGAGGCCTGTAATTTTCATCATAGGTATACCTCAACTATGAGAGACAAAATGAGGAAAAAAAATCCAGAAAATCACATTGTCTGATTTTTAAAGAATTTATTTGCAAATTATGGTGGAAAATAAGTATTTGGTCACCTACAAACAAGTAAGATTTCTGGCTTTCACAGACCTGTAACTTCTTTAAGAGGCTCCTCGGTCCTCCACTCGTTACCTGTATTAATGGCACCTGTGTGAACTCGTTATCAGTATAAAAGACACCTGTCCACAACCTCAAACAGTCACGCTCCAAACTCCACTATGGCCAAGACCAAAGAGCTGTCAAAGGACACCAGAAACAAAATTGTAGACCTTCACCAGGCTGGGAAGACTGAATCTGCAATAGGTAAGCAGCTTGGTGTGAAGAAATCAACTGTGGGAGCAATTATTAGAAAATGGAAGACATACAAGACCACTGATAATCTCCCTCAATCTGGGGCTCCACGCAAGATCTCACCCCGTGGGGTCAAATGATCACAAGAACGGTGAGCAAAAATCCCAGAACCACACGGAGGGACCTAGTGAATGACCTGCAGAGAGCTGGGACCAAAGTAACAAAGGCTACCATCAGTAACACACTACGCCGCCAGGGACTCAAATCCTGCAGTGCCAGACGTGTCCCCCTGCTGAAGCCAGGACACGTCCAGGCCCGTCTGCGGTTTGCTAGAGAGCATTTGGATGATCCAGAAGAGGATTGGGAGAACATCATATGGTCAGATGAAAACAAAATAGAACTTTTTGGTAGAAACTCAACTTGTCGTGTTTGGAGGGGAAAGAATGCTGAGTTGGACCCAAAGAACACCATACCTACTGTAAAGCATGGGGGTGGAAACATCATGCTTTGGGGCTGTTTTTCTGCAAGAGGACCAGGACGACTGATCCGTGTAAAGGAAAGAATGAATGGGGCCATGTATCGTAAGATTTTGAGTGAAAACCTCCTTCCATCAGCAAGGGCATTGAAAATGAGACGTGGCTGGGTCTTTCAGCATGACAATGATCCCAAACACACCGCCCGGGCAACGAAGGAGTGGCTTCGTAAGAAGCATTTCAAGGTCCTGGAGTGGCCTAGCCAGTCTCCAGATCTCAACCCCCTAGAAAATCTCTGGAGGGAGTTGAAAGTCCGTGTTGCCCAGCGTCAGCCCCAAAACATCACTGCTCTAGAGGAGATCTGCATGGAGGAATGGGCCAAAATACCAGCAACAGTGTGTGAAAACCTTGTGAAGACTTACAGAAAACGTTTGACCTCTGTCATTGCCAACAAAGGCTATATAACAAAGTATTGAGATTAACTTTTGTTATTGACCAAATACTTATTTTCCACCATAATTTGCAAATAAATTCCTTAAAAATCAGACAATGTGATTTTCTGGATTTTTTTTCCTCATTTTGTCTCTCATAGTTGAGGTATACCTATGATGAAAATTACAGGCCTCTCTGATCTTTTTAAGTGGGAGAACTTACACAATTGGTGGCTGACTAAATACTTTTTTGCCCCACTGTATGTGAGTCCTGCTTTAAGATAAGAGCCGACGTAATAATCTGATCTGCATGTGTGCTGCTGCAGGACCTACCAAGGCCACCATGGTAGGAAAATCAACATGTGAGTTTGTTATCTGTTAAAGAGGGGCGGACTTCATGAACCTCCTCTATAAAAATCCAATTTTTAATATCTTATTCAGTGATTAAGGGTTGTACTTTCACTCAAACCTTATATTCTTTGTCTGTGGTTCTTCTGCTGTCTGAGGGTTTAACTGTTTTGGTGTCTAGGAACTGTTTCCTTGACATTTTCAGTCTCAAACTTGTTTTTCACCTTTGGATCTTTTTTCTTTTTACATGTTCAAATCTGAAGTATTTTTTGTGGGTTCAGTCCAGTTTAAGAGTTCCACACATGAAAAACTTGCCATTCTGTGTTTATTGGACGGAATGATTGAAGTCTAAAGAAACAAGAAGTTATTTAACACTTTGTTTATGTAACAAACGGACGTCAGCAGCGTCACAGTGTCCCGTTGGACTGAGAACAACTCGTTTTTACAGGGAGGGAGAAGCACACTATTAGTTGTATTTCTATTTTTAATTACTAATTACATATTCAATCAGTTTCATACTGTAATATAGTGATGCTTGTGGTGCATCAGAATCCTCACCAGTCCAGGTCCAGAGTCACTGATCAGTTTAATGTGTTGAGTTGAATTAAAATATAATTTAAAGGAAACTCACCTTAGGAGGTGGAATGAAGGATTTTCCTCGACCAATGCCTCTCCCTCTCCCTCTCCCTCGTCCTCTCCCTCTCCCTCTCGGACGGCCGGGGGGCCGATGATAAAGACCCCTGAAGCCTAATGCTGCTGCTGCCGGGTCACTTTCTTCCTGAGAACAGAGAGTAAACTTTAAAACTGAACTATAACCAGAAGGTGGAAACTGCTAATTATTGTGATCATTTGTTAGAAATATATATTTATATAATAACTAAAATAAAACGGAGACAGTAAACTACCTGATACGTTACCAGTCAGTAATCAATCAAATAGAACTGCTCAGTAAAATGATTGACATGTTCTCCCTCAGTGATAAAGTGACCACCCAACTGAAATCTGAGCTCTGATTGGTGGACGGGTGACTCACTGTGTTTGTTGCAGGAGCCTGAAGCTTGTCCTGCTCTTCATCCTCTCTGACAGAGTTTGTGACCATCTCCTCTGACTCAAGGTCCTCTTGGACCAGGTCTGGGGTGATGCTGGACGGAAGAGGCTCTCCGTGGGTCGGATTCAGTTTGTAGTGCCGGTTAAGGCCTCCGGGGCCGATGTAAGCTTTATCACACGTCTGGCAGTGGTGGGAACGGGACTTGTGGCTGTAGCCGAGAGACATGCTGGAGTCTAAGCCATCCTTTCTCATGTTCTCACCTTCCTCCTCTTCCTCGCTCATGTCAGAATAGTCATCCGAGTCCGACTGATGACTTTCAGCCAGGTCCTCTGTTTTAATGAACTTGTAGTCCTTGGCTTTGTATTTTGGTGGTCTTGAAACTCGACCTGATCTGGTTTTAACCTTCATCGCCTTCTTCTCCCTCTTCTTCGCCTTCCTCTCTTTGTCTTTATTTCTTTCCCGTACTACAGAGGGTGCGTTCACTGTGACGGTTGGGGGGGTAACTGTAAACGTGGTGGGCTTAACTGGAACTGTGGTGATGACTGCAGATGGTTTTACCAGACCTTTACTGGCAGACGTTTCTGTGCCGTTATGAAGGGGTTTTATTAGAGGAATGGTGATGGTCTTGGTGGAGGTAGAGACGGGCAACTTAACGGGAGAAGAAGACGAGTCTTTAACAATGGAGGCTGCTGAAACTCTGATGGAGGATGCAACAGGTTTCTGACTTGGACTGGAAGTGGCCCCTGCTAAGGTGGTCTGGCCAGTCAGCTTGTGGACCAACGGGAGCAGATTTCCAACGACAGGAGCAGGACTTTGCAGCAACAGCTGAATGGGCGGGTCTCCTGGATTCTGCTGTAGAAGGAACTGCTGACCCTGATGATTAACCACAGGCTGAACGTGGATGATCTGAGCACTGCTCAGACTTCCTTTGGTAGACAGCTTCACCTGCGGATGGCTGACAGTTACAGTCTTCAGCTGGGGAGAGACGACGCCCTCTTGTTTGGAAGGAACGTCCATCTGGATCTTGACAGAATCCACCTGTAAATGCAAGAACAAAAAAAAAAAGAAAAAAAATTAAAACGAGATGTTTAAAGATAAAGAGTTTAAATGCTGCATCATCTTTACTGGGTTGTATCCCTGAAATCAGTGAATGATGTAGTTAACGTGGGACTGCATCACATCCTGTTACAGGAGCTTGATCCGATATACGAGCAGATCAACTCAGGAGAAAATTCCCACTCAGCTTGAGGTCAATCTGCACTAGATCCCCTCCACAACTCTGTATCAGTGCCTTCTCACACACCTCCTGAAGTTTACAGTGATGAGTCGACAGATAAGGAGGTGGTTGAACATCCCTCAACAACCCTGTGGAGGCCTTTAAGTTCCTTGGCACCAGCTTGTGATGACAGAGGATTGTTATAAAAGATATTTTGGACTACCATGTTAAACTCAGGTGTGTCCTGTGATGCGAAGCTAAAAGGCAGAGACGACAAGGGTGAAGGTCAATATTCAAAACAAAAGTGCAGCATAAAATATTTGCATGACCTGTGTGGCAACTCCAGCTGCACCCGTCAACACAAGGTGCAAAACAGTCAAACAATTCAATCCGGGTTCTCTCAAAGATGTGATCAGTTGTTGTGCGGCAGAAGAAGAACTGAGACTTCAAGAACCTCAGGTACATGGTGCTGTTACTGTTTAAAAAGGGTTTGTTCATGTAAGATTACAAATATAAGCCCCTGATCTTATCCTGGTGTTTTTAAATGTTCTACAGTGTTTTTATTTGGAGAACTCATTATGTTCTGAGGTGTTGTTTGTGAAAGTCTGAGAACTATAAGTCTGAATGAATCTGAAAGAGTCTTACTCACCTGGTCAGAGCTGTTGTTCTGCATAGCAACATGTTGAGCCACACTCTTCAGCTGTTGGGATGCGTTATTGTGATTAGTGGACTTTAAATTCTGCGAAGGACCTTCGACCTGCTTCTGCTGAACCTTGACTTGTTGAGGGGTTTGCTGAGGAATCTGGATCTGAACTCGGGAATTTGTGACCTGGTTAATGACTTGCTTGATCTGATTTGGGTCTAGAACAGTTTTTTGTACAGGGAAGGTTTCCACCAACTGGCCCTGCTGGAGCAGCTGAACGGCTTCGGAGTCGGAGACCTGCAGGATCTGGTGCTTGGTGAGTTGATTCAGAACAGCTTGGTGCTCCTCGGCCGTCAGTTCGGAGCCCTCAGACAAACTCCCATCTGGTTGCAGGTAAATGATAGTGGTGTTAGCCAAGTCGGCGAACTCTGTGCCCACCACCATGCTCTGTTCAACCGGGCAGCTCTGTAAAACGTCTGCAAACTGAACCCCGGGTATCGACGGACTCTCAAGAGTCTGACCGCCATCAGCACCAGACACGGCGGACTCTGGACCCTCCCCAGGCTGTACGCTGACCACAACTTCCGAGTCCTTCTCCACGGACTGGGCGCTCTGAGGAACAAGGCACCGAGTCTCTCCTACCGGCGGCTCTGCGGCTGTTATTGTTCTGCTCGCTTCGCTGTTACCCCCGTTTTCCGCCATTTTGGCTGTGAGGTTAACAGTTAGCTCAGACTGGGGGCCTGGATGCTGTTAATTAGATCGTCGCTCGATATAAGTAAATAAATAGTTCCAGATAAAACCGATGTGTGCTGGTAGATAAAACACTCCGTAGGAATTAGTGACAACATGAACGAAACTGTCGGAAAGCAGCAGCAGCAGCAGGTGAGTGTCCGCGCGAGGAGTTTTGAAGTAGCCTAGCTGCTTGGAGCGGGAGCTCACTGTTTCTGGACCGGATCGAAACAACGGATCCAGAACCGTTCATCAAAATTTATTTGTCATTTCCTTTTAAAATCATGAAATGTGCATAATTTGATATTCAACATGATGAAAATTTGAAATAAAATTAATATTTACAACTTTTTAAATGTAAAGTTTAAAAAAACATAGTTTACTGGTAACTGAAAGTGTGACCTGTATTTTACTAGACTGTAATGAGTGTTTTTAATATTTTTTCTTAAATCCTATGAATATTTAATTAAAAATTCTATTTATAATATCGTTTACAAAAAGGGAAACAATACTAACAAATTATAATAAATATATTTTACTACGACATTAAACCGGAAACTCGTGGATTCTAAAAATACATTCTAAAATGAATGTGATATTAAATATTCCGCGCCCTGTGTTGTCGTTTAAACGTGTTTAACCTGCGTTTTTATTTTTAGAACATGTATTTTACTTTAGTTTCGGGTTTTATGGCATCAACAAAGTCTTGAGCCGCTCTCGTTTATGTCGTTTTTTAAATGTTTTTTCAACCACACGAAGCTGTTTGTATACCTTCAAATTAAGAGCATACAATGTTGTGAAGATCTCTCTGGCTTCAAAATAAGAGCACACATTGAGAGCGTATTCTCTGAGTGAAAATGGATTGTTCCTAGATTTCAGTTCACTGAAGCAAACAAACGTGAAATCAAGAAAAGGGTGATTTCCTGCCCTCAGAGTAAATGTCAATTTTAACACACAATTATTCAATTTTTAGCGTTTGATTTTCAGTTTGTGTTTGTGTTGTCAGTTTTTGTTGTATAATAGCAAGATTTTAAATTAAACTAAAACCAATACATGGATTCAAACTGCTGTCTGTTTTTGTTCTCAAAATGTGTAAATATTACATAGTGCAACTTGTACTTTTCAACTGATTTGCTTTTGTTGGTCTGATTTTCAAAAGCTCCAGGTCAAATTTGTTTGGCTTTTATATTTTTATACACTTCAAAAGAATCCTCTGTTTAAAACGTTTAAAAACATTAACAAATAAAATATGCAACAATAGTTATTTATTGCATTTTTGGGTGAAGTTGATTATTTCTGCTTCAACAGAGAAGGACACTTTGATCAGAGGGTAGCTCTTATAGAGGTAAACATAGCACGACCATACTACGAGTAATTTTTTAAAAAGCTTTGTCGTAAAATTGTACAAGTAATTAAAAATAGGATAATTTCAACTTGGCAAAAATTGTAAATAGTAAATGTACTCTGTTACTCTTTTCAGCCAGGATTTAGAGCTCATCGTAGCACTGAACCAGCACTGGTGAAAGTTTCTAATGATCTTCTCATGTCCTCAGATAGTGGACTTGTGTCTTTACTTGTCCTGTTAGATCTCAGTGCTGCATTTGATACTATAGATCATAAGATCCTATTAAAGAGGCTTGAATATGATATCGGAATTCAGGGAACTGCATTAAACTGGTTCAAATCATATTTAACTGAAAGATTTATTCTTGTAAATAATGAATCGCCTTCATACACCATATATATATATATATATATATATATATATATATACTGTATATATATATATATATATATGTACAACATATAACTTTCAATTGTTATGCTGATGATACTCAGTTATAATTATTTCAGTGAATCCTGATGAATCCAATTAGGTATTCAGATTACAAGTGTGTTTTACTGACATAAAACTTTGGATGATAATGATAATTATGATAATTTTCTGTTCTTAAACTCAGACAGACAGAGGTTGAGGTTCTGGTTCTGTTTTTTTAATCTGAGCACTTCAGAAACAAACTGCGTAGTCATTCATTTATTTTAAATGGCATTAATTTGGCCTCCAACAACAATGTAAAGAACTTGGAGTCAGAATGGAGGATTGTTCATCTGCTAGTTTCTTTTGACTTTTTACTGATTAACTCACTGAATCTGACATCACATTACAATTACACTGACATGTTTATATAAAACTAACTTTAAATGTTGATGTGAAGTGGACTCTGTAAAGAACTGGTGCTGTGTAAATAAAGCTGAATTAAGTTGGATTATCCCAGCCCAGTTTTGATTAAACTCCTGGTACTTTGTGGGATAAATGGAAGGATGATTTAGTTTTCTAATGTTCCAGGCGAGCAGCAGACTGATGACGTGTTACCGCCGGCTGCCAGTAGGAGGCGCAGTTTGACAGATGCGATCACAGCTTTGGTGCACGATGGGCGATGTCAGCTGTCTGCGCTTTAAACTAACTCTCAGCAGAATTACTGGATCAACATCAGTGGGCATCATTCATCAGTCGGAGCTCTTCATAGGTACCATGGTCTTTTCCCTTTTGCTAACGTTATTCTAATCTATGAATAATATGAGTTGTCACATCTGATGCTAGCTAGCCGTGGTTAGCAGCTCTGTAAACAACACCATGTTCGGTTTACATCGCTGGGAATCATTCTCTTATTTTTTCTTCTGACCATGAAATGTCATCTAGTGCATCATGAACCTGCCGACGCCATAAGATAGCGCCTCTGTTCACTCTCTACACACGAACAGTGGATTATTTTTACTTGATTTAGTCTAAATTATTGCATGATGTGTGTTAGGAAGCATATTGTTTTGTATTATTAGGTCAACAAAACAACAATTATGCGTTGTTGAACGTGTTCTTTTCTGTTCATTTATACCAATATGCTGTTCGTTCTCAGATAATCTGCAAATAAATCACAAGACTCGTCTTCTGATCAATGTCATCCTTAAATAAAAGTTGCAGACTCTTATTTTGGTGATTTTCAATCCTTGATGTGTTTGCAGGAGGTCTGAGTGCTGCAGTTTAAGGGTTAGGGTACAGACATGGACGAATGGGACCCACAGTATCACTGAAATACAGTAACTTCAAACTGACAAAAAATAATAAGAAAAAAATGATTACAAATCCTCCAATCATAATCAGACACTGTTATTTATTTGTCGTTCAATGAAATAATAATCAAGGTGGAATTGACTTGGATAAAAATTATGTTATGCCTAGAAAAGACCACAGGAACAGGTGTGTCCCGTAACTAGTATCTCAGGTGTCTTCAGGCTTTTCACTCGTTCAGTCTTTTTAAAGGAAACAAACAGGATTTTGGGTAGTTTGGTATCATGTGCACCACACTGAACATGGACCAGATAAAGCAAAGACCAGAGCTGTCTGAGGAGCTCAGAGAGAAGGTTTTAGATCCTCATGTTAAAGACTACAAGACCATCTCCAAGCTTCATGTACCTGTGATCACAGAAAAGAACTTCAGACTTGTTCGTCTGCACTTGAAGGGATGAAGGCGGCACCGCCCAAAGGCCCAACTGCGACAAACCCCAACTGCATAGAAGGACTCGGTTTAGTAGCATCTGGTACACGGTGTTATGAATCTGCAGGTTACCATGAAATCTGAGGATAATCTAGAATGAAATGTTCTGCTCAGTGTCAGACAGCATGATCTCAGCTGCAGGTTGTGGATCCTCCAACAGGAGAATGAGCCAAAACACACAGATACAAACAACAAGAATGGATCAGAACCAAACATTGGACTGACTTGAAGTGGCCCTGATCTACATCTTACTGATTTGATTGATCACTCTGCAGAACAGAAACCTTCTGCTCAACACAGAACAGAGTGTCTGAACTCAGTCCTTCAGTCCTTCTTGAATCAGACCCAGTATAAACATCAACACAACTCTACAAACTCACAAATACACAAAGTGCAATTTATCCTTGTGTTTATTGCAACTGTTGTGTGTGTTTGTTTTGTATCTGTCTCCCTTTTGATTGGTTATATTTTTGTTGATATTGTATGCATTAAAGCTACTTTATGGACATTTTTAAGTAACTCAGAGCCGGTCTGAGGTCCAATTTGGGACCATCCCTTTTTTTTCCCACCATAAACATCTTTCATTTGATTTTCTTCAAGCTCCATCATCATGTAGCTAGTTTAGTTCTACTAGAGAGTCACCGCCGACGTCCTTTAGTTGACTGTTTTCCTTGAGAATTACATCAGACTCTTTATATGATTTAATAATTAGTATTAGGACAAAATGTTTTTAGTTTCCAGAGTTGTTCTGTATCCTGAACATAGAAATTAAAAAATGGCTCCAACAAGAGCAAAATTAATCTGTTTGATTTATTCGGAAAGCATCTTTACAGTCTAACACACTGTTCTGCATTATTATCTATGTCAAGGCTTTTTAAATGAATTGGAAAGCCTCATGTTTCAGCTGTAACTCTGGAGTTGTGATATCTAAGGTAACCGTCTGAATAAATGGGATGTAAGAATATTTTTTGATTTATGAATCCATCCCATCATGAAACCTTACAGAGACAGTCACTCGTTTCTGATATCAGACAGCAACTCATTCACCCCCTCTAACATCCCACTGCCCTTCATCTAACAACTATAATGTTCTGTTTCTGTTCACGGTTTATTGATGCTCTTCTTACTTCTCTGATTTCATTTCTAGACTTTCTTTTTGGTACAATTTCTGTCATTTTAAATGACAGAAATTAATGAACTTCTGATGTTTTGGTTTGTCTCTGCTGTTATGTCATAAATATTTTAACCAAAAAGTCAAATTTTTGAATTTGTAGGACTTGGTGAATCTATCTGAGGAGCATCATGACAACACAGCTTCCTCCAGCATCCTTTCTGAAGGAGTTCAGCCCACTGTATTACCTTCTAAATGCCATCCCACCTAAGGTACGTTCAAACCAGTGTCCCCCCATGAGTATACCGGGGTCTGTCATGGTTAAGGCTTGTGTATGCTGTGTGTGCCCAGGTGCAGCGGGGGTTCAGGTCTGTCCTGGTCTACTTGACATCCCTGGACAGCAGCTCGGACTTCCTGGCAATAGGCAGCAGCATCGGAATGCTTTATCTGTACTGCCGTCGGCTTGCACACATGAACAAGTACTGCGTGAAGGTCTGAGCTCTCCATTATCATCAGTCACGTCACGATGTTGCTTATTGTTGTTCTTTTACAGCATGTTTCTTCCAAGTCACTGCTAATTAGAGCTTCTGCATATTGAACATTGTTCTTTCTGTTTTGACTGTAGCGCTCACATAGTGGTGGTCTGTGTGATTCTTTATATGTGTGACTGTCACAGGGAAAGTGCGATGCAGTTACAGCTGTGAAGTTACTCAGCTGTTTTGATGATCTGGTGGCAGTTGGAACAGCTTCAGGTCAAGTTGCAGTCTTCCAGCTGGTGTCTCCGCTTCCTGGTCGAAACAAACAGGTAAGAAAACAGACGTCTTTCATCGCTGTCAGCCACCCGTTAGTCCACCCAATGGTCCACTTGTTGGTTCACCTGTTGTTCCACCCGTTGTTCAACCCATTGGTCTACCTGTTGTTCCACCCGCTGGGTCACCTGTTGGTCGATCCGTTGGTCCACCCGTTGGTCCACCCGTTGGTCCACCCATTGTTCCACTCGTTGTTCCACCCAATGGTCCACCTGTTGGTCCACCTGTTGTTCCACCCGTTGTTCCACCTATTGTTCCACCTGCTGGGCAACCTGTTGGTCGATCCGTTGGTCCACTCGTTGTTCCACCTGTTGTTCCACCCGTTGGTCTACCTGTTGTTCCACTCATTGTTCCACCTGTTGTTCCACCCGTTGGTCCAACTGTTGGTCCACCCGTTGTTCCACCCATTGTTCCACCTGTTGTTTCACCCGCTGGGCCACCTGTTGGTGATTCGTTGGTCCACCCGTTGTTCCACCCATTGTTCGACCCATTGTTCGACCCGTTGTTCGACCCGTTGGTCCACCCGTTGGTCTACCCGTTGTTCCACCCGTTGTTCGACCCGTTGGTCCACCCGTTGGTCCACCCGTTGGTCCACCCGTTGTTCCACCCGTTGGTCCACCCGTTGTTCCACCCGTTGTTCGACCTGTTGGTCCACCCGTTGGTCCACCCGTTGTTCCACCCGTTGGTCCACCCGTTGGTCCAGCCGTTGGTCCATCCGTTGTTCCACCCGTTGTTCCACCCGTTGTTCCACCCGTTGTTCCACCCGTTGGTCCACCCGTTGGTCCACCCGTTGTTCCACCCGTTGTTCCACCCGTTGGTCCACCCGTTGGTCCATCCGTTGTTCCACCCGTTGGTCCACCCGTTGGTCCACCCGTTGGTCCACCCGTTGTTCCACCCGTCGTTCCACCCGTTGTTCCACCCGTTGTTCCACCCGTTGTTCCACCCGTTGTTCCACCTGTTGTTCCACCCGTTGGTCCACCCGTTGGTCTACCCGTTGGTCCACCCGTTGTTCCACCCGTTGTTCCACCCGTTGGTCCACCCGTTGGTCCATCCGTTGTTCCACCCGTTGTTCCACCCGTTGTTCCACCCGTTGGTCCACCCGTTGTTCCACCCGTTGTTCGACCCGTTGGTCCACCCGTTGGTCCACCCGTTGGTCCAGCCGTTGGTCCATCCGTTGTTCCACCCGTTGTTCCACCCGTTGTTCCACTCGTTGTTCCACCTGTTGTTTCACCCGCTGGGCCACCTGTTGGTGATCCGTTGGTCCACCTGTTGGTCCACCTATTGTTCCACCCGTCTGTCCACCCGTCGGTCCACCCGTCGTTCCACCCGTCGTTCCACCCGTCGTTCCACCCGTCGTTCCACCCGTTGGTCCACCCGTTGGTCCACCCGTTGTTCCACCCGTTGTTCCACCCGTTGGTCCACCCGTTGGTCCACCCGTTGTTCCACCCGTTGTTCCACCTGTTGTTTCACCCGCTGGGCCACCTGTTGGTGATCCGTTGGTCCACCTGTTGGTCCACCTATTGTTCCACCCGTCTGTCCACCCGTCGGTCCACCCGTCGTTCCACCCGTTGTTCCACCCGTTGTTCCACCCGTTGGTCCACCCGTTGTTCCACCCGTTGTTCCACCCGTTGTTCCACCCGTTGGTCCACCCGTTGGTCCACCCGTTGGTCCACCCGTTGGTCCACCCGTTGTTCCACCCGTTGTTCCACCCGTTGTTCCACCCGTTGGTCCACCCGTTGTTCCACCCGTTGTTCCACCCGTTGTTCCACCCGTTGGTCCACCCGTTGGTCCACCCGTTGTTCCACCCGTTGTTCCACCCGTTGTTCCACCCGTTGTTCCCCCGTTGTTCCCCCCGTTGTTCCACCCGTTGGTCCACCCGTTGGTCCACCGTTGTCCACCCGTTGTTCCACCCGTTGGTCCACCCGTTGGTCCACCCGTTGGTCCATCCGTTGTTCCACCCGTTGTTCCACCCGTTGTTCCACTCGTTGTTCCACCTGTTGTTTCACCCGTTGTTTCACCTGTTGGTCCACCCGTTGGTCCACCCGTTGTTCCACCCGTTGTTCCACCTGTTGGTCCACCCGTTGGTCCATCCGTTGTTCCACCCGTTGTTCCACCCGTTGTTCCACCCGTTGTTTCACCTGTTGGTCCACCCGTTGGTCCACCCGTTGTTTCACCTGTTGGTCTACCTGTTGTTCCACAGCTTTGGTGTAACTCTTCGTTTTGTTGCAGCTCAGGCGTTTTGATGTTGTCGGCCTTCATAAAGGCTCCATTACATCTCTGACATGGAGCACTAATGGAATGAAGCTTTTCTCTGGAGATGACAGAGGACGAGTGGTATTCTCTGCTCTGGACCTTGATCAGGTGAAAACACAATTTGACAACTCTGTTCAGTGTGAGGAGACAAGCTGTCTGATTGTGAGTGTGTGCAGGGGGTATGTACACCTGTGCTGCTGCTGGAAGAACCTTCAGGTGTGGTTCAGATGGAGTACAGTCGTCAGATACTGCTGGTATCAACGCAGCAGCGGACTCTGCTTTACTGCACACAAAGACAGGAAGTCTTGCAGCTGGGAACCAAAAGCCATGAAAGGTACTTCAAATCAAATATTTTTAAAAGTGAAATACATCTGAACTGTTGTGGATGACCAACAGACTAAACTCAGTTCTGCCTCATCTAATGACAGCTGAAGATAAAATACCAGCTGCCCGCAACCCTGAACAGAAAGAAGCAGGTTTAGAAAATGGATGGATGTTGGGAAAAAATATTTCAGATGTGTTTTTAATTTTTAATCAGGAAAAAGTCCAATTTATTTATGTTTAATGGGCGGGACTTAAAACAAATATTTCAGCCAGCCTAGTTATTATATTTATACACAGTGGTGTGAATATATATACAACAAGACTTGCCCTTGAGCTACAAAAACCTGTTTCAAAATAAAAGCAAAGTTTTTGGACTTGAATGCAAGTTGATATAATTTCTGATTTTACATTGACCCCACGTGGGCTGGGAACACCTGGGACCTGCGGGTTGTAAAATGCCCGTGATTCATGAAGAGCATGTTCTGATCAGGTTAACATGGCGGTCCCTGTTCGCATGCTGACAGTATCTGTGTGCTTTTGCAGGAGTGGGAGGTTTGGCGCCTGCTTCCTGCCAGCTATTTGTAAACAGAGTGATCTACAGGTTTATGCTGCCCGGCCTGGACTCATTCTTTGGAAGTCTGATGTCAGAGGAGAAGTGGAGAACACCCAGGAACTCAAGTCATTTTTTGATGACCAGGTACACAAGGAACATTTCTCTTACTAATTTGACCTTTTTGAATCCTTTCAGATTGTCCAAATTACTGAATAAGTATTAAAAGATTATTTATTTTGTAATGCTAAAAGAAGAAAACCCGATTAAGGAAATTATTTATTTAATGTGTCTTTGTTTGAAATGATTCATACCTCATTCAGAATTCTTCTGTTAATGTTTCAGATCAACAAACAAACTTTAACATCACCAGAGTGAATATAAAATGCAGTTTTCAAGTGATGATTCATCTATTGTTTATAAACTGACTGACGCTATGGGAAAAGTAATTGCACCCTAATTGACAACAGATAAGTCAGTGACAGCTATCAGTCTGGAGGTGTTTTGGGACTCCAGAGAACCTCAATAAGAGACACGTGGAACAGTGGAGAACCTTCTCAGTAGCAGCTGCTCCAACAGCTCATCGACTCATCCAGGAGGTCTTTAGATATTAAATTCATGTTAACGTCAAGGTTCATGATTCAACAGTAAGAAAGAGAAACTGGGTTAAATTAGTCTCCATGTGAGCGTTCATAAGTCTAAAACCACCAAAAAGAAAACAAAAGACCCGTTTCATGTTCAGCGGATGAAAACTAAAACTGGATTTCAGAAGAAGAACATCATCCCTACAGTCAGACATGGCGGAGGTAGTATGATGGTCTGGAGCTGCTCTGCTGCTTCAGGACCTGGAGGACTTGATGTAACTGATAGATCCATGAACCTGACGGGTTTAAACACCTGAAGATTTTCAAGTTGCCCAGTGAAAATGTAGACTCGAATCTAACTGAGATACTGTGACCTGAAAATCCTCCAATGTGTCTGAATCAGAACAGTTCTGTAAAGAAGAAAGTCTTACTCCTCGTTATAACAGACGCTTCACTACCACCAAGAGTGGAACAGTTCCAGGATTTAAGGGACTTTTTCACAGCTTGGTTTGGATGTTTTCATCTTCTTAGTAAATTAAATCAGCATTTAAAATCTGCATTTTGTATTTAATCAGATTATCTTCGTCTGAGATTCAGATCTGAAACATTTAGATGACAGAAACATTAAATCTTGAGGAGATCATATCCTTTTCTGTATCTCTGTGACTCTTATTCAACATTGTCTAAGTTATTAAATGATTGTACTAGTTCTTAATGTCATAATTATCTTCCTAACTCTTTCATTAAACAATGCTGTAAAAAAACAGTGTGTGCAAACAAAGGAACAAGTTTGTGTCATTGGACTGATTGTACTTTTGTTTCTGTCTACATGTTGGAATCAGATACCTCAGTTTGAGTTGTTTCCTCGTCCTGGTCTGGCTGGAGCGTATCGTCCAGCGGATCGACAGCTTGGCCAACTCAAATGTTTCCTCAGAGAGGGTTGGATTCTCAGCTGGAATGAATACTGCCTTTACTTATTTGATGTTCTTAATAAGGTACTTCAGTTAATCACAATACTCGTTTATTCGGTCCAACATTTAGACTTCCAGCATGTTGTTTTGTTTGTTTCAGTTTATCTGTTAAATGGTGACAGTGTAAATATTATATGAAAAGAGAAACCATGTTTAGACTGGCTTTAGTTACTGGCTAATTCCATCTGCATATAAGGTACACGATACGCGTAGAAACCAAATGTAGATTGACTTCATGGATCATAATACAAGGTTAAAACAATAAAGCGAATATGAACTTTGTTGAGATATCTTCCTTCAAATTTCAGATTTCTTGACCCACTCTGTGGGTGTTAACGTGTTCTCGTAGTATTTTTCGGATGCTAGCGGACATATCTTAAGAAAATTAAGCTCAAAATTGCATTTATAAGTATTTCTGCATTCAAATCTCTGTGAATCAGTAGCAGATGCTAAAATGTGTCTAAAAAAGACTGGATTTGTGATGTAGAAAAGCTACTGGGCAGGCCATGAGCTTCTGCTCTGCTAGCTGTAAGCTAGCAGTAAAGCTAGCATAAATAGAGATGGGGAGGGGCCTACGGTTCCACCCACAGCATAGAGGTGAGTTGCTAATGAGCTCCTGCTGCTATGTACAAACTACATCCTAGGAAACTGATTTTTGTGATTTTGGGTAAAAACTCCATAATCATAATTTAAAGACCACTGAGACGCTTTACAATAGCTCAAAAGATGATCTGAGTGGGTCTTTAAAGGTATACTATGTATAGAATAAAAGCTTTTATTTCCAACACCAGGTGACAGTAATGAGTAAAATCACAACCCCGTCACTTCCACTAACAACCACAAGTATAACCTTTTAAAATAAAAATAAATCATATGGAATCATGGTAAACAACATGTTTAGCTCTCTAATTATTAATATTATTTATATTATATATTATTATTTATTTGTTAAATATCCATAAACAACATAATTGATCCTTTTTCTTGCACATTTACTTCATTTTGACATCTGGTAAGGAACAGATGTTTTATACATTATGTCTTGATACCCAAAGCAACATTGATTTGTTGTTTGATTAGAACCTGCTTCAGTTTGGAAGTCACTGTGACATTGTACCGTGTTAACAGCTGAACCGTCTTCGTAACTCTGTAAATTCAACTGCCTCATTTCTTCTTTAAAAGCACAACTTACAGTTTTTTGTGCTTAAAGGTCATAATTGGTGCACTGGACAGCAGTGGAGACATAGTGTCAGTGTCGGCTTGTGACAACGAGATCTTCATCCTGAAAGGAGACCGAGACATCATCCGTCTTTCAAACAGCCCAGAGGGAATGACTTCCAGCTGTGAGCATTACCAGTTCTACCACCAGTAACACTAAAACAATTCAGAAAAGAACCAGATATTAACATTATAATTATTTTTTTTTATCGCCAGCCTTTTCTGGTCATTTACCATCACTTTTGACCCCGCCCTCCTTCCCCCAACCAATGGGATCAGTGGAAACAGCGCAGCCCATCAGAACAATGGCCATCATTGTAGAAGATGGGGGTAAGGAGGAGACAGGTGAGAGGCTCTCTGAGGTGGGGTCAGATGAGGAAGATGAGGTGAAAGAAGCAGAGGAGCAGGATGATCAAGAGAAGGTACGATTCTTAAATCATCAGGAGCTTCTTTTCATGGAAAATGAAGCCAAGACAGACATCAAATGTGATTTTCTTATGCGTGTTCGTCTTGTGGTTTGTCTGTAGGTGATGGAGTTTTGTCAGCCATCTTGTTTCTTTAGTAGCTCTCGTTGTCGCAGCAGCTCTGTCTCTTCTTGGGACAGTCTCCCAGCAAACTCTCCACTTGCCGCATCCTACGAGCTGAGCTTCAGACGCTACAGTGGTCCCACAGATAACCAAGAGATGCATCAGGATCTGGTGGTGAAACCCATCAAAGTGAAGAAGAAGAAAAAGAGACAGCAAGGCAAGTAGACGGAGACGGACTGTGAGAGACAAGTAAATGCGGCCTTTTGTCTTATGAAGGTCTCTTCCTGTCTTTCCTCAGACAGCAGCAGCAGAAACTGTGTGTTTGGGAGGAGCTGTTCAGACTCCATGTTTGTAGTCCAAGATGGCCGCTGTAATGAGGAAGAAGGTCAAACTCTTCTAAGTGACGCCTCATTCGTTGATGTTCAAAATCAGAGCAGTAAAGAAACGATTCACGACCATGTCTCACAAGAACCGGGTGATTCAGGTTATAAAGATGGAGAGGAAGAGGAGTGTTCCTCCGACCGGTCTGGGTGAGCAGCTGAGAATCAGAAGCTTCTTCTATGTTTTGGTGAGATCGTTCAGTCTAATCCTCTTTGATCTGTTCATCTCAGCTCCATTCCTGATGCAGGTTCCCTGCTCCTCCAGGGTCTGGAGAACAAACAGAACCCCAAACAGAACCCTGGTGCTTGTTCAGAGACGGACGTCCCCATGACCCCTGATAGATCAGTGGATCAGCTGTTGGAATGCACCTTCTCCTACATGAAGGAAACTCAGGAGCATGAAGAACAGCAAGCGTTTATCAACCCTGTGACTGAGTCCAAGGAGGAGGAGGTACTGCTGTAGTACAATCTGTGTATGTTTCATAAACACAAACAAGGTGCAAGAAAATGTGGAAGTTCTGCACTGAAAACATTCTTATTAATAAATAAATAAATCTCTTCTGTTGTTCGAACCTGTAGCTCTGGGTTCTGTAATCGGTGCTGTTTCATCTGTGTGAACAGGAGGGCTGCTCGCCTCCCTCGGCTGATGTGGCAGACCAGATGTTTTGCTCCACTGGATCCAGTCTCAATAGAAATCCCAGTGTTTCCAGTGACGACGAGGAAGACATTTACTGTCACGCTGTTCCTGCTGCCAGTGGAGGAAACACACTCAGTCATCCAGCAAAGGAAACAGAGAAGATGGCAGTAAGACAACTGGACCAGGACAGAGACAAGCACAGGCCTTATCAGGTGAGACGAGCAAACGTCCATACCTGAATCTGCTGATACATCAATGTTTGTTCTCCAAACAGCTTCCCGGATCATATTATTCAAATCTAATTTTATTGTTTGTAGTTGGCAGAAAGTTGGATGGGATACTCTGGACCAGGATATGGAATACTGAGCCTGCAGGTGACTGACAGGTAGGTCGGGGGTGTTTCCGGGTACCTGATTGGAGGATTTTAGGTGTTAACTGATGACTTGTGGTTTCAGGTATGTATGGTGTCTGGATTTTAAGGGAAGATTGTTCTGCAGCACTCTTCCTGAAACTGGATTCAGCTGGCAGCGCTTTGAAGACAACGTCCACCAGGTAGCATTATCACCTTCAGGTGAGCTGCTGACACGTCCGTCTCGTGTGTTTGTGTGTCAGCCAGGTGTTAACTAGGTTTCGCCTCATCAGGTAATTTGCTGTGGAAGGTGGAGCAGAAGAGCATGACGGCGTTTGCTTGTGCTAAAGTTTTGGTCAAAGGAAAACGTCACTGGTATAAAGCTGTTGAGCAAACGGCTTTCGTTGCTCTGAGCGATGACTCCGCCTGGATCATCAGGACCAACGGAGATCTTTACCTGCAAACAGGTAACCTCCCACCTGTCACAAATTATCTTTGATATGACTTTAACAAAGAGGTGAAAGTAGTTTTCAATCAATGCTGTTGCCTGTTTCAGGTCTGAGTATGGAGCGTCCCTGCGCTCGCTCGGTGAAGGTGGACTCTCCCTGTGTGTTCAGCCAGGTGTGTGTGAGAGAGGGTGTGGTCTGGGCTTTAAGTGAACACAAGGCCTTATTCTACAGAGAAGGACTGAACAGCTACTGCAGCGAGGGAGAAGGTTGGAAGTACGACACCGTCAGGTACTGCTCATACTGTAACAGATGTGCAGTGCAGATGTACTATTAACTAGTAAGAGTAAATGGTAAAATGGCGGAAG
>SSNP01000063.1:957514-978286 GCA_006937955.1 Pachypanchax playfairii
ACCCACAATCCAGATCCATGACATACAGTATGTGTTACCTGTCCAGGTAATTGCAACATCATTTCTTGCTCTCATATCTCAGCCAATAGGAGTGCAGCTGGTCAGTATTCAGACCAGTCCTAACGATAGACTTCTCTGGGCTCTGGACAACAAAGGAAGTGTCTTCGTCAGGACTGGACTAAGTGATGAAATGCCTGTTGGGGTGAACTGGGACTTAGTTCCAGGTACGCACCTCTTTCAGCTCGTGTGGATTATCCCTCCATTCCTCAGACTGACAGGTGACGTGTGTGTGTGTGTGACAGGGCTGGCTGTTTGTCAGCTGGTCGTCAGCTGTCAGACCGTGTGGGTTCGGTGTGTAAATGGAGATTTGGCTCGACGTTACGGGATTTCTGACAAAAACCCCGCAGGAGATTACTGGAAGAAGATCCCTGGAAACGTCATTTGGTTTACTGGTAAGACTGGATTATTGGGATTTTTAGTTTTCTGATACACAGTCCACAAGACTGACTGATGAAACACAGTTTAAGATTTTTTTAGTTGATTGAGACAGAATTTTAACTCTGGTAAACTTTTCCTCACACGTTTAGGATGTCGGGTGGACATGCAAGCAACATTCATAGACTAGTAAAACAATGATTGAGATCTAAAAGATGAAGAAAGAGTCTTTAGTTTGAGTCTGATTCATCTCTGTGTTCTCAGTTACTCCAGAAGAAGAGCTGTGGGCAGTCACACCTGTTGGTGGATTGTGCCGTCGGCTAACAAAGCTCCTCCCACAGACGCCCCACAGACCTTCACGTTCCAGTCCTGCCTTCGGAGGAGATGATGTGGATGATGGATGGGAGCTCATCTGACCTGTGACTCGAGTGTAATCTGTATTTGTTGTTGGTTAATCTGGTTTGGATTCACTTGGAAGTATGTCAGTATGTACTTCCCTGTAGGACCAAGAGGAATTTCCCTGTGACATCACTTCCTGTGATGACTCGCACACAAAGGACTGTTGGTTGCATCTGCTGAAAAACTACGTGAAGTTTGTTTTATTTTTCTATTACCATAAAGCACTTTAACCTGGAGGGCGTCTGCACGTGTATGTGTGTGTGTGTGTGTGTGAGATAACAGGGATCTAACTTTGCTAATAATTTTTCCATTTTGATCAGAACTTGTTCAAGTTGGTTTAAAATCAGCGTCAAAGTGAAACTTGAGTTGAGTTCTGGTTCTACAGGAGAAACTTTAGACAGTTCCGTTAAATGAAGCCTGATTGAGTGTAACTGAAACTGTTTCTAACACGTTCATGTCATACTTTAGTTGTAAATCACTGACATGAGTCTGTGTTCAACTATATTGAAAGGTTTTTATTATTTCGAAGCAGGTGAAGGACTTTTTGGAAAGTTAAAATGTTTCATATTACTGCTGAAATCTAAAACCATGAAGCCTGATGTGGTTCTCTGTTTAGTCCATTATGGTTCTGTATGTTTAAATTAAAGGGACATTAATCTGCTATTTGCTGTTTATTCTTCTTTGAGTTTGTTATTTCTGATTTATTTCTACTCACTGGTTCAAGGATTCCTGAAACAATCCTGAGATCAGACGTAGCAGATAAACCTGGTTATGATCTCTGTGTTGGACTCTTAAAGGTTGAAATACTAAAGAACGATGATGAATATTAACTGTTTCTTCATGTTTGGATATTTTGGGTTTCTTTGCATCTAAAGTCCCCGTCCTGGGCTCTAATATATCACATGTTTATCAGACATGCTTCATGTTAACATGCATGTTGTCCTCCTGAGCAGACACGTTCAAATATTTATGAAAAGTATAAATTAAAAGAATGAAACACAGTTTTAATTAGTATTTTATTCCTAAAAAAATAAATAATAACACTTTAGAATAGGAAATCTTAATTCATGCATGAAAGGGTTAACACCTCTTCTTAAATAAATTAAATTAAGACATTATTATTGGGTAAATACTGATTCAAATGTTGATTATAACAATCAGTACACTCAAAGATTATAATAAATAAAGGAATTAAACATTTAAATGAAAGAGGGATAAATTAAATGGAGAATTATATGATCTTCTGCATGAAACTCAGTCTCTGACTGGTTTGAGTTGTGGTGTTCCTTTAGAACCGTTTGTCAAACCCTGTGCTGGTCCAGTGGGTCCTGGGTTTCTTCTGCAGGACTACAGGCAGTTCCTGGCCTCCACATTCACCGTCCTAAATCCAGAACGTCTCTGGGACATCGTGTTTACGTCCATCTGACGTCACCAGGTTCCACCTGAGACTGTCCGGGAGCTCAGAGACCCTGGTCAGGATCTGGGAGGAAGAACCCCAAGAGACTCTGTAACCTCACAAGGAAACCAAATGCTGTCCTGCAGCAAGCAAGTATGGAAACGATAAATAAACTAAGTGACAATATGCTACATAAAAAATGAGACCCTAACAGACAGATTTGAGGATATTCTGAATACTTTCTCGTCAGGTGAGTCTCATCTGGTTATGATTGTGGTTTGATTCTCCGATTTAAAGCTGGCACCAACATCAGTCCTGCATTCACTAGTCCAAGTTCTAATCTGTACTGGAGCTTTAAAAAGCTCTAAAAATCTTAAATACAAAAATCATGTTTAACATCACTGAAGTAGTTGATATTTGATAGTTTTTATCATTCTTACAATCTAAAAGCTGAGCGTTTACAGATGACGGGACTCTGACCTGGACTGTAAGTCTGAGATGTACAAAGTGAAAAGAAATGGTGAGAGTACCGTCCCCTGTGGTGCTCCTGTTCTGCTGATCACCTGGTCAGACATAAAACTCTTCAGTCTCACAAACTGTGGTCTGAGATAGTCCTTAATCCAGGTGACTGTGGAGGCATCCACCTGTGTCTTCTGGAGTTTTTACACAGTAAAACAGGCTGAATTGTGTTAAATACATTGGAGAAATAAAAAAAAACATTATCCTCGGTGCTGCCTGCTTTGTCCAGATGACAGTGGGTTTGTTGAAACAGGTGCATGATGGGGTCTTCAACTCCAACCCCACCGTGATAAACAAACTTCAGCAAGTCCTGAAAGGTGTGTGTTTACTTGTTTAAGTGGACCAACATGAGTCTGTCCAAGATTTTCATGATGTGGGATGTTCAGGGCAACAGGCCTATTATTCTTATTTTATAATATTCCTGTTCAATTTAAATTAGCATTTGCTAAATGTCTAGTTAATTAAAGATCATGTCTTTTAGTGAGTCGTTTGTTTGAAAGCAGAGAATAGAATGTTGTTTACAGACATGCTTTCATCCTATTGGTTATCCACAGTTCAACAGACAAATCAGAATATGTTTTACACTTAGCAGAATAAATGAATAAATGTTTTTATTCAGCTGAATAAAATCTCCGTTCTAAATTCTCTGTGTAATTTTTTTTTGTTTTCACTGTATGTTTTTGTGATAATAAGTTTAAATATGTTAAAACGACATTCTGAACGATGGTTCTTAAGACTGTGGACTGACTGCTGTGTTTCAATAATGAAAGTTCAAGCCTGAATATATTATCCTGTTAGCTCAACAATATTTTAACAGTACATTAAAAGTTTAAGTTAAAGACGTATGCAAACAAACTAACAGCATAGATAGTGTTTTGTAAATGTTTCTCAGATAAGAGACAAAAAGCAGTTCCAGGGTTTCACTGGAGTCCCAGAGTCTGACAATAACCCTTTTCCAGATTGTTAGACTTTGTTTCTCATCTGCATTGAAAAAGGGGCAATTAGTTTTTCACACAGAGCAGGTTGGTCTGGAAAATGTATAAACGTTTATTCAGTCCTGTTTAAGGTCAATCTGCAGAATAACTGAGATGTTGAGTGATCTTCTTTTTTTGTGATTTTCTTCTTGATTTTCATTTGAGATGTTTCTGTCTCATACCTGAAGGTGTGAATTGTAATGAAACTGTTGGGGACTAGATTCAGAGCTGCATTTTTGGTTCTTAAGAGTTGAACCCTGAAACATCATAATCAGTTTAAGGATGGTTTCTTTTTCTTTCACTTCTCTCTCAAAACATTGATCTGTCCAAATGTCAACACTACTCTTCTCAGAGGAGTGTTCTTTGAGATTTAGAGGCAGATAAAATGCAAAGTATCAACCTCCAATCCTGCTCTGACTCTAATTCCACAAAATAAAAATATCTCACATGCAAACAAAGACAGTGATGACCTCAGGTGTGTGTGTGTGGGGGGGGGAGGGGAATCACTTTCTTCTGCAAGATGGAAACTCTGCACTTTTCATTTAGAACTGATGCAGCTCCTTGAACGAGAAGCAAAATATCTTCAAGAAAGTCTAATTCAGGCTTTGTTGTACCTACATCTTGTGTCATATTAAATGCTGTTTATTGTTTGTTTACATTGTAAATTGTAAAATATCAATATAGTAATCTTTAAATCGATTTTTGCTCTATTTGCATTAAAAATGTTAGATTAAAATGTCAGATTTTCAGTTTGTAGTTGTAGTTCTAGCTATTGTCCAGAGGATGGTGCTGTTTCACACAGATGTATTCGTGAGGAAAAAATACTAAAGTATTACTAAAGTATTCTACTGAAGCGTTTTTTCTCTCTGATAGCACATTTACTAACACTCAAGTGTCAATATTAGTGCATTAATTTCCCCCCTGTATTTTTCCTGGTTTCCTGAAGACGATGGTCGACATGTCCACACGGAGCTGATTGAGAAACAGCGCCGCCTTGTGGTGACGTCCCACCGGGAAGAGGCGCCCCCTGACGGCGTGTTTCTCTCCGGCAGCTGGGGGATTTCCTGAGCGGAAGTAGCGGAGGGGGTTTCCAGTGTAATAAGTCCAGTCCTCCCCGCTGGATCTGCGATTTAGATCCCTGTGGCTTCTCTCTCTTAAATTTAGAGTTTTAACAGAGTCCGGAGAACTCCGAACCGAACCCGGACTATGAGGAGTCTGTCTGAAGCCTGGAGGCTCCGCGGCGGCGTTAGCAGCACGTTAAGGATCTGAATCCACACAGAGTCCACCGAGCCGGGGAGTTGCTGAGCCGTCGAGCTGTGGCCTGGAGGAGACTGATGTGAGTCCACATGCAAATAAAACACACAAACATCTGGAAAAATGTAGAATATCAGCGTTTTATAGCCGCCGTTGGAGAAGCTACAGCTGCCTGTGTGTTTTCCTACGTGTCAAATCAAAGAGACGTTTTTTTAATCAGAGGAGATGAAGATGGATAAAAGAAAAGAAAAAGCTAACGCTTTGCTAGCATTTAAAACCGGTCCGGATCGATAATCTGAGACACGAACAGTCAGGTGTCACAGACCAAAGTGAAAGGAGGAGGATGTTTATCTGCTTTTTGTGATATAAAGTCTGTGTTTAGATTCGGTTTTAGAGTTTTTTAATATTATCGATCTGGTTCTGATCCGATACCTGGACTGGAAGCGGTTCTGTCCACCTGCTGGTCATAATATTATGGAAGATGTGTTCCTGCTTCATCTCCTTGTCTGATGTTCTTCAGCTCTTACTGGAGAGGAACCAGCTCGTTTCACTGATCCAAACTGGATTCATGGGTCACTATGTAAACAGTCTGAACCAGATCCACCCAAAAATGAACCAGTTCTCGTTCAGTTCTGGTGGAGGACGTCAAGCTTCATCACAGCTGGATAATTGATCTCTAAAATCTGATTTTACCACAAAACATTCTGCGTAATGATCTAAAATTCACCCCATGATGACGAGGGTTTGAATTTGAGATGCTTTGAAAGCTGATGGATGTTCCTCACACACAATAACAACATCTGGGCTGTTGTTTCGTCTCTGATGTCCTCATCAGGACGGGGTGTCCTCTAGGACGCGGCCTGCAGGTTGAGCTACATGCCAGTTTAAATGATAAAGACTGAAAGTTATAGTTGAGTTTAAAGCGAGAAGCAGAGCAGATAAAAGGAAAAGCTCGAGCTCGGGACTGTCCCGTCTGGTTTCCTCTGCTCGTCGTCTCCTCATCAGGTCAGAGACCTGCCAGATGTTCAACGTGAGCTGCTGGAGGTTGTATGAATGCAGCAAGGCTGATCTGTGATGTGATTTGTCATTTCATTTGGGAGTCTTCACCGTTTAATCCCACATTCAGATGTGATGCAGGTGTGACACATAGTTTACAGGCTCAGAGCGCCACTGTCAAAGATTTGATTGTGTGTTTTGTGTCTGTAGTTTATTCAAACTACTGCTGCAGCTGGGTTCAGGAAAACCCCCTCAGAAAAACGATTGCAGTTTCTCTTTCTGCAGAGTGCTTAGTCATGATCACAGTCACCTGTTTTCCTTGAAGTGACAGTTGCAGATTACAATAATCTGCCTCGTCTGAACAACGTGACATTTGTTTAAAAGTTTGTCTGTCATGTGGAGTTTTTACCTGAGTTTCATCTTTTCATCAACTTTTACATCCAAGCTCAAAGTTATTTGGAACTTCGTGGTAAATGAGACGAAAAGACATTTTTACTGTCGGTTTTGTTTTTTTTTTCTAATTCCAGGCTTTTATTTTGACATCTGTCAGTTTACCGTCTCATGTTGTGGGTCCTCGCAAAGATAGAGTTAAATGTGTGTTTGTGTTAACAATGCCGTCAATGGAAAAAACCCCTAACATTCCCAGAGTTCAGCCCTGACAGGAAGTGAGGTGTGTGTGTGTCAGCATATTCCAATGAACTTTAACTATAGAAATGAAAGTCAACCTTCTTTTGTTTTATTTTATATATCAGGACATAATAAAATCACCTTGTTTTTATCAGGTTCTAAAATAATTTGGTTCTAACTTCGTCATTAGTTATTAAATCAAAACCAAATCAGTGTGAAAAACTGGGTCCACTGATCATCACCTGTGTGAGCAGACAGGTGTGTATCACAGGTGTGTGCTAACACAACGCTGAGGAGGAAAGGCATCAGCAGTGACCTGACAGACAGCTGCTACAGCCTGGGAAAGGTCAAAGGTCTCCGACTCTTCTGCCTCTTTGTCCATCTGTGTGATGGGACAGGTGTGGGCGGGGTCAGGTACCAGGTGCACACAGAAAGCATCATGTGTTTAACACCTGCTCACCTGAGCTGACAGTGAATCAGACTGAACTAAAAGTCACTCATGTGATGTTTGTCTGCTGCTTCTTCTTCTTCTAAGCCTCCTCAGGTCATGTCAGCAGGGAGAAATTGTGATGGGAGGGAAGTGCAGATACCCCTCCAGCAGTCAGTGCCCTCCCTCGCCCTGCCCCTCTCCTCCGCCCCCGCCATCACTCCCCCCTCCCACTGCTCGGTCAATCTCTGGACTCAGTGTGAGCTTTCAGCTCAACAAGGTAAACACCTCCACATGCCTCTTGTTTTTGAATGCTTGGACATTTTTACTGACAAACTTCCTGTGTGTCTCTTCTTCAGGTGTTCCTGCAGGGTTCCACCCTCTTCATGGAGGATTCAGAGATCACTTTGTGGAAAAACCGGAAGCTAAATACTGCTGCGAGTCCTGCAGGCTGGTCCTCTGTCAGCCGCGCCAGACCGAATGTGGACACCGTTTCTGTCAGAGCTGCATCAATGACATCCTCAGGTGAGACCATCCAGAACCGCCTTTAGATGGATCTGCTGACATTAGCAGACTGGAAGAAGTGAAACATGGAGGGTTGCTGCTCCTCGAATCGCTCTACAAAGTTAGATGGGAACTTCCTGGGGATGTAACTCCATCAGTAAAGGGCAGTTTCCTCCATCGTCGTGGGGATTCACAGATCTCTTTGTTGAAAAACCAGAAGCTGCTGAGATGCAGGTTCGACTTTACAGGGAAGAACAAACTCGACCATGTTGGTGAAAATATTGTTATAAACGTTTCAAAAACACAAAGAGATGTAGTGAGAGTAAAGCTCTGGGTTTATTGGACCTGTTTGAACCTGAACACATCTCTGACATGTCTGATATGTTTCTGTCTGTGTTCTCAAAGCCACCAGAACCCGGTGTGTCCAGCCGACATGGAGCCTCTGTTCAAAGACAAGGTGTGCAGACAGGAAGCACGGCAGAGACGCGTTGTCGTCATCAGGAGGCGTGCGCTGATCTTTGTGTCGTTTCCTTTCAGATCTTTAAAGATGTCTGCTGCCATCGAGAGATTATGTCCCTAAAGGTTTTCTGTCGAAGTGAAGCTAACGGCTGTCAGGAGCAGATGAGTCTGCAGCAGATACCTGTGAGCAGCACAGCTAAAGTCCAAACCAAGGTTCTGTAGAACTCATCGATGTGGACTCACCGCCTGTCTCACATGTCTGTCTTCAGGACCACCTGAATGTGTGTCCCTTCTTTGAAGTTCCTTGTCCACTGGGTAAATGTAAAGAGCGGATGATGAGGAAGGAAATGTCGGATCACCTGACGTGGAAATGCAAACACAGAGAGACGACCTGTGAATTCTGCATGGCCAAGATGCCTTTAACTGACCTGCAGGTAAGAACAGCTCTGGATTTCATTGGCTGCAGACTGCGCTGGGATCAGTGTTGTGGGCGTGTCCTCATCGCGGTCTGTCAGGACAGATCATGTCTTGGTTGCGGTGGCGGGTTGTGTTCTTGTACACAGAGAGATTGTATCACTGATCTATAAAAAGTTTGAGCCTTTTTATCATGAAAGTGAAACAACTCAGATATGCAAGACCAACTAAATTAAACAGAAAGTTAATCACATGACCAAACCGCAGTAACGTTGCTGCTTCGACCTCGACTCAAACTGTGTTACTAAATCCAGTCGAACAGATTATTTATCCCGACTTTTGTCTTTTATTCCCTGCAACTTTTATCTGATTATATAAAACAGAGAATTCAACTTTATTTCTCCGTCTTGTTGTTGTTGAGTACGATCACATTTCTGTTCCTCGTTCTCCTTCAGTTTAAAGAAGAAACAAAGAGTTAAATGAGTTGTTGGGATTAGGATTATTGGGATTATTTTGGGTGAAACACGAGAAGCCTTCTGCTTTAAGCTCATTAAGATATGCTGGTGTTTTCTCCTCGTCGTTATTCTGGGTTTCATCGTGAGTGAAGCTGAGTCTGTCTCCATGGTAACAGAGCGGCAGGTTTTCTGTAAGAAACGCTGACTTGTTCCCGCCCACCTGAAGAGGAAACCGAACCGAATCCTTCCGGCTGCTTCTTTTCGAGAGATTCAGCTCGTTCTCCCAGCATGCTGACCCAGTGTCACGCAGCGCCAGCGGGCCCCACGCCAGCAGGCCCACGCCATACCTCACGTTGAGTGTCGTTTCTTTAGACATGTGACTTGAGCGTTCTTTATTATCGCGGGCCACATTGAGTCTGTTCTGTTTTAGCGAAATCGAATAAGTGAAAATGTTGAAATGATCATAAATGTTTTAAACAATCATTTTAATGCTTTTTTGACCTAAATTTTATTTTATTTTCTGAGTTATTTCTGAGTTTTTGGTGATTTGGGGAGGATATCAGCTGAGAGGAGTGTTCTGTTATAATTGTCTTTTCATATGACTGAATGAATGAAATGTAACCTCTGTGTCTCCTGTCGGTCATTTCATTTACGTATGTGACCGTACTCTTCACCAGATCTCTTATCCTCTTTCATTTTTGCTGTGGTTGCCATGGTAACCCCAGGTATCACAGGGGTTTTCCCACTGGTAGTTAGTTAACTCAGATGTAAGTCCAGAGTTTGTTTAACTTCCTTCTGGAACTTCCTGGATGAGCGTCTTTGTGATTTCTGTGAAATTTTTTTTTCTTTTTTCTTTTGTTAATGAATGAATCTGTGTGCAGAAACATAAAGACACGGTGTGTCCGGTGTTCCCGGTGCCATGTCCAAACCACTGCTCCTTCCCGTCCCTGCCCCGCAGTGAGGTACTGACCCTGTCGTCTCCACGTCAACCTGTTTCAGCTTATTCATTCCACAATAATTCCAAATCGCTAAAGACTGTCTTTATGTTTGTTTCAGCTGTCCAGCCACCAGCACGACTGCCCCAAAGCTCAGGTGAACTGTCTGTTTCAACGCTACGGCTGCACCTTCAAGGTTCCACCTTCCTCACGTTCTCTTTACATTCTACTGTGCTGGTTCTGTTCCGGGTTTAACCCGCGTGCTGTGTTTCAGGGTTTAAACCAAGATGTCAGACAACATGAATCGACCTTCGCAGCCGAGCATCTAAGAATGATGGTCAACAGGAACTGTTTGTTAGAGACCAAGGTAACCATAGAAACCAAACAGTGATGTGAATCCTCTGTGTGTCCACGCCACAGATTAGGACTTTTTTCCTTCTTCTAGGGGGCTGGGGCAGAGGGGCGGGGCTACCTGAGCATTCAGATGGAAACTTTGTGTCTGGTGTGTCAGCTCCTTGAAGCACTGTCCTATTTATCAGTGGAATATTTAAGTTATTTATGATTAATTAAGTTGTTGTTCTAAACAAATCCACATTAATTGGTTAATTCTGAATAAGAACTCAGCTGTAATTGGACATCCATGTTGTGACTGATCAGTGTTTACTGTGTAATCAAGATGAAATAGAGATTTATCACGACTTCATCAACAAAAACGCAGCTGAAATAAGTTTTCCTCTCTGTTGTCATGACAACACAGTTGTTATCTGCAGAGGTGGTAAATTTGCTTGAAGAATCTTTGTGTTTCTAGGTGGAGGATGTTAAAGAAGAGTTAATGGAGAGGTACAAGGTGCTTCCTGCTCTGAGCAGCCGACTGTCTGAACTAGAGAACCAGAATGATGAGCTCCGAGACAAGAACCGGCAAATGGAGCAGAAACTGGCCACCATGCAGGTACAGCTCCGACACTGCTCCTGTGGAGGATACGTGAAGACATCATTTAATGCATGTTTTACCCAAATGATGATAAAACTTCTCCTGGAACATCATAAACCAGGTGAAGCAGAAACCTAGTTGATCCACAGCAGCACGCAGGGTTTCATTAAACTTCTCAGAAAAAGGAAAATCTTATATTTATGGTTAGAGTCTTATTATTAGATATTCTCTTGCTTTTCATTTCATTCCCAGTTGTACCATCTCGGATCAAGAAGATGTGACTGTGTGTCAGTCAGGGAGGATTTTCAAAAATATTAAAGAAAGAATCATTGTTGCTTTAATTTTGAAATCAGCTTTTATTTTTAAAGCGACCTCAGTGGTTTTTCTGTTTGAGCAGACTTGACACAGCTAAACAGAGATGAATCTGTCAGCACGTGTTGAAAGAGTTAAATTGATAAAGAATCTGGAGTTTTCAGGAGGAACAACAGAACACACAGATTTTCTGCTCACATTTGCACATTTTATTGGTCATTTAAATAATGTTAGAAAAGGGTTTTGTACCTTGAACTACCTGTTTCTCAGTAAATTAACCGTCATTGACTCAGTTGTTTATTTCCTCTTTTACTCTGGTGTTTAATGTGTGACTATTAAAATTGAAGGTTGGTGGCAAGTAAAAATACCAATGATACATTTAAAGGCCTGTTTTTCGTTAATTCAGAGGATGAAGCTGGTGCAGTTCTGCTACTTTGGCTGTTGCAGGGTTGATGTGTTGATGCTGTGTGACTGAGCAGCCTCACATTACATCATCTCACATTTAGAGACAAACCCGTGACTCAGTCTTAACCATCACTGTCATACGTCTTCAGTTTGGACATATTAGTCATTACCAGAGACATTTCAGATTTTGGGGGGAGGGGTGGCGGTGGCGGCGGCGAATCAGCAGAGTTTCAGTATTGTTTGTAAGTTATAAGTATGACTTTATTTGGTGAAAAGGCTTTAAACAGATCAGATGTTCTGAGTCAGTTACAGCTGACAGAGATGCTACTTCCTCTGAGCCTTTCACAATAAGACCACCAGTTAATACTGCAAAGCACACACACATCAATCTAATCACACAATGATCCTGGTGTTAATTCTTTATACTGTTTAATCATTAGGGATGGGTATTATTAAGGATTTATCAATACTACTACTCTTAACAATACTCCTTATCGATCTGGTACTTTATCGGTACCCTATCGGTACTTTTTTTTTTTTTGAAAGACTAAAACAAAAGGGGAAAAACACAAATAATAAACTATAATTTTTTTTTTTTTTAACAATTGGAACAGCAAAGCACGGAAAATAAATAACTACAAAAAAAAGTACAAAATGAATAACTTAATAAAAACACTATATATACAACTTCTTTTTCATATCAAAAACTAAAAATACTATTTTAAAAAGTTTAAAGACCGTGTAAAGGGAATTCTGCTATTTTCTTCTAACCACATTATAAACATAATAAATGTACTGTTCTAAACATGTGAAAAACCTCCCAACAATTAAAAACTGAATTGTGGAGCTAGCCTTCAAATTGCGTTTCAAGAGTTTTCTGTTTCAGGATTTTATGGGCGGGTCTAAAAGGGCCCTTCAGGATAACCCCGCCCCCTGCTGCTCTCGTCATATAAAACCGTACAGTGCGGTAGCTTCAGTGGTTTTCCCGCTCCTTCATCCGAGGGATGACCGTCTGAAAAAGCTTTGGGTCGATTCTGTGCAGAGGAGCCACACAGTAGACAGTAACTAAACCAGCATGATAGGTAGGAGCTACTTCTGCCACCTGCTGCCTTCATATGCTAAACAAACCTCAGAATGGCGAAACAGCACATTCCGCTCCTTCACTGATCAACAAGTCTGAAGCATTCCGGTTGTGTGGAAATATTTCAACTCCTCAAAAAGCAGCGATGCGCAGTTTTACATGTGGGTAGAACCTCAAACTTAACGAACCAGCCGGAACTCAGAAACGGAGGAAATGCAGTGATGTGGGGAAGAGAAGGAGGTGCTGCTAGAGGATGAGACAGACAGGTTTCAGCGCCTGCAGCGGACACGCCCCCAGCGTCTCAGAGCAGAGAAAACTGATCCTTTTTTCATTATTTTGTAACCAAATTTCATATGCTTTTCAGTGTTTTTAATCATTCAAATTTGGCTGGATGACTAATAACTAATATTCCTGTGCAGTGACAAACTCAGAACACACATTTGTTGTTACTTTACACGGGCTTTAAGGTATTCAAATAAAAAATATTAAACATAACTTCCCCATTAAACAGTGCAATTAGGAACCAAAATAAAAGATTGTGAATGTGAAAGTGTTTAGTTCAGAGTAAGTCCTCTGATTCAGGGCTTGTTGTTGTTGCTGCATCTCTCTGTTTGTATTTGGTGTATTTTAGCAAGATGTTTGGTTAAATTACTCGTGTTCACACCTTTACAAGCAAAGCTTTTATTGCATTTGTGACAGTGTGTATTGTCAGCATCTATTTTTGTAAAATGAAGCTTAATTTTGGATCTTTTCGTTTGCTCTGTCATTGTACCTGCGTGTAACTGCTGGTGAGCGGAGCTTCTCGTGAGATCACGACGTGAACACGGGAGCGCTCAGCTGTCTCCCCTCCCCACGGTGTGCGTGTGCTTATTAAGGTGGAGCGGGCTGCTACAGTGTTTGGCTTGTGTTTATTTCTCCCGCAAAAGATGAATACAACCTTAACTTACCGTTAAGAGGACCGATAAGCTTCAGCTCCAGGTGGACCGTCAGAATCAGCCCTGGGGCTAATTTAATACCGGGGTTCGGTACCCATCCCTATTAATCATTAGTTCTTAATATATAATTATCAAATGTTTATTGTAATATAAAAATACCAGGCGACCCTGTAGCCTCGTCTCGGTTCCCATCATGTCGATGGGGTGTTGGAGATGGAAGAAGTGTTTTAAAGTTTCAGATTTTTCTGATTGTTTCCACTTGCTGCTGTTGATTTAACAGGATTGTTCAGAGGTTGAAGGTGTGTTTGGTTTGGGAAGTGATGGGCTGATGTAGATGGAAAAAATCAAAAATCGAATCAAATGTAAATTATTTTGACAGTTGATCTGTAGCTTGTGTCTCATCACATCTGTGTTTCCATAGAAACTGATGAGCTCCCATTCAGAGAAACTGTTGGAGCTGGAGTTGGAGCTCCGTTCTCTTCGTCTGCTGAGAGATGAGATGGAGAACCTTCGAGGAACGTTGGACAATGTTCGTACGAGGCTCAGTGCTTTGGAGCAAGGGGGACGGTGTGGAACCGGATCTACTCACACTTTAGGTCAGTTGACATGCCATTCAAGATGTCTGGAAGTCGATCCATTACCCAGAAACTTATTGATGAATGTCTGACTCTTTGCAGCCTCCATGGATACTATGCTGGGTCGGCATGACGACATGCTGAGTGTCCACGAGATCCGGTTGGCTGACATGGATTTGCGTTTTCAGGTGCTGGAGACAGCGAGCTACAATGGGACTCTAATCTGGAAGATCCGCGATTACAAGAGACGGAAACAGGACGCAGTGGCGGGCAAGACGTTGTCACTTTACTCACAGCCGTTTTATACTGGATACTTTGGGTACAAGATGTGCGCTCGAGTTTATTTAAATGGAGACGGGATGGGCAAGGGGACGCACCTGTCACTGTTCTTTGTGGTAATGAAGGGGGAGTATGACGCGTTGCTGCCCTGGCCTTTCAAACAGAAGGTACGTCTGCATCTTCATCTTGAAACAAGATACTGTGCTGTTATACCGCTTTCGGGCCTAAACTGACCTGGTGCGTGTCTGTCAGGTGACTCTGATGCTGATGGACCAGGGTCCTTCTAGAAAACACCTGGGTGACGCCTTCAAGCCCGATCCAAACAGCAGCAGCTTCAGACGTCCGTTAGCAGAGATGAACATCGCCTCTGGCTGCCCTCTGTTCGTGGCTCAGAGCGTCCTGGAAACAGGCAGCTACATCAAAGATGATACTATCTTTATTAAGGTGAGACACTCCTCTGGTTTTTACCATGAAGTCATGTGACTGATGAACATGTGATCTAATGTCTGATGGCCTTGATCGGCAGGTTACAGTGGACACATCTGACCTTCCTGACCCATGATGACATTCTTCCACTGGTGTGAGATACATTCATCAGTGCAAGATCAGCACAGCGAAAGGAGCAGTGACGAAGTCTTGGTGGGCTGAGAGTGACTGACAGGAAGCAGTCATTCAGAGACTGGAGGGCTAGGTGGACTACAGAGCTGTGTGTCTGGTTGTATGTGAACGGATCTGTTACGGTCACCACGGTGACGTCACACAGAGCCGAGCGTTGCGTTGTTGTTGCTCATCACTGAAGGCGTTCAGTGAGCTTGACTTCCCATTTATTGTGTTTGCTGGGGAAAACTCCACGGTTACAAAACAGGTTTTAAAATCCAGTAAACACCAGTACAACCCACTGAAACACGGTCAGCTCATGGTCAAACTGCATATTTAACAGGAAATGAACTGGTGTGGCTAATACAGACAGGTGAAACAACGTGAAAGCTATATGACAAAAACCAAAATGAGCAGAAATAAAAGCTCGTTCTGCGGCAGCTCGGCCACGCTGACTGGTTCTGACAGGCTCAGTGGTTCATGCCACATTCGCTTGTTGTCTACACACTATTTTTTAGTTACTAGCCTACATAGTACTGACACACTAACTGGTTTCAGTCAGTCTAGCTAGTTCCAGACTGGTAAAGGAAATCTGATTGGTCAAACTTGGAGTGCTTAACTAATATACACACGTTCTGGCTCAAAACTGGGTTGAGTAAAGGTGTTTGGTCGGCTCAGGATGGATCACTTCAAAGTTTACGATTCATCATATTCATCAGAATAATTTAGGAGTGTTAAGTTTTTTGGGGGAGTGAAAATTCAAGAGTTTATGAACTGCAGCAGAGAGACACATCTGGGTTCATCTGGATCGTAGAGACATTTTCTAGAAGAGTCCATGTTCACCTGAACCAAACCTGAGCGAAATCTAAAGAAATGAAGTGACAGACGTGAGGATACGAGTCGAGGCTCCATCGAAGCTCCGCCCTGGAGCTAAGTGGTCTAAGTGGTCTCAGTGTTTCAGTGCAAACAGAATTTGTCCTCAGTTTTTGATTTATTTGCACATTTTTGTTTCTTGAAGTGTAAAAATAAAAACAAAATGAAACCATGAACAGTTTTTTTCTCTTGTGAACTGCATCAAATTGTCTCCAGTGTCTTTAATTTTTCTGTATTAGGAAACTGTTGATATTTTTAAACAATAGTGATTTTTTTTTTAATCCAAGGCTGTTATTCTGGACACCTATTGTGACAGACTACAGCACTGGCAAATGGAGAGGGGACCCAGGCCCTCTCCATTCCCCCCCACCTCCTCTAAAAACACAATTTGTTCCCATTTCTTTAATTGAATTAATGACAAACAGCAAATGTTACAGTTTTCCTGATTTTTTTCAAGGACACCGTACGAACAATTTAGTCATTAAATTGAGAGAAAAATCGTCCCTTGTCCCACGTGAAACGTTGGAAGACTTTCAGAAAGCCTGAGCTTAACATCAAGATAAATTTAAAAATGACAAAGTCGTTTTGGTTGTTGGAAAGTAAACATACAGGTGACATTCTTTTATTTTATCTAACCAAATGATATAATTATTTGTAAAAGAAATCTAAAACTATTCAGTTTTAAGCAGAGTGAATTTATTTCAGTTATGTTTAGGGGAATCCAAAAATATGTGAAAACAGTGTTGACACGTGGGGAGCTGGGTGACTTCTGTTTGACGGTAGGTGGCGCCATTGTACAAACGGTTAGCCCGTCACAAAAATAGAAGCAGGTATTTTTCTCCGCTCAAAACTTTTTTTCCGTTTGAGTTGAGTTGTGGCTGAAAACTTACAAACTAGGGACTACAGCTAGTTTGTCGTGTGACGGAACGTGTCTGCCTGCTGAGACTTGGTGAGTTTATCAGCGTCTTCTTTGGCTGCTAAGCTAACAGGCTAAAACCAGAGAATTCAACATTTAACAGTACGGAAGCTGACAAGTGACAAGCATAAGAAGAATAACGGATATTGGGGAAAGCCTGTTATCTTGGTTGATTAAAACGTGCTTACGGATTTGTTGTTTTGTTCTGTAAGTCACTAAAACTGGTTTCAAGGTGTGGACCAGCGTCCACGCGTTTTACTGAGGAATGTCTGTAGCACGACATTGGATAAACACATCTGCTGAAACCACTTCTTCTGTTGTTGATTTAAAAGTAAACTTCACTCAGATTGAATGAATCACGTCAGACGTGTACTCTGTATAATTATAATAACTAGAAAGTTCCTAAAGAAACTTTGAGTCCACCGTGTGTGTGAGAACTGGTCTCACTGAAGCAGTACCGGTTCAAATCTTCATTCCTTATCACTGCCTGTAATGTTGACTTATTTTTCTCTTCCTTTCGGCTGCTCCATTTAGGAGTTGCCACAGGAAGTCATCCGTCTCCATCTGTCCTCTGCATCTTGTTCTCTCACACCAACCTCATGTCCTCCTTCACTACATCTTTGGTCCTTTCTGGTCTTCCTCTAGACCTCCTGCCTGGTAGTTCCCACCTCAGCATCTTTTTCCCAATAAACACACTATCCCTCCTCTGGACATGTCTAAACCATCTCAGTCTCTCTGACTTTATCTCCAAAACATCTAACATGTGTTGTCCCTCTGATGGACTCATTCCTGATCCTGTCCATCCTGGGACACCCCAGGAATGTGTCCTGTCCCCCTGCTATTCTCTACACAAACAGCTGCTCCTCCAGTGATCCATCTGTTAAACTCCTGAAGTTGACAGACGACATGACGGTCATCATCCTCAATAGGGACAGAGACGAGTCTGCTTACAGACAGGAAATGGATCAGCTGATCTTCTGGCACAGTCAGAACCACCTGGACTTCAACGCTCTAAAAACTATGGAGGTAGCAGTGCACTTTAGGAGGAGCCATCCACACCTGTCCCCCATCATTGTAACAGTACACGTGCAACAGATGGTGGTGACTTCAAGGTGTGACCGTTATTATCTTCTGGTGATAAGTGGTTTAACAATAATGTTGTCCAGTTTGAAATCGGGAGAAATTCAGGAGAATGGTGGCGAGGGGCGGACTGAGACAATAATTCAGGACGGGAATGTTGATATCATTCCAGGCCACCACCATCCAATTATTACAAAACACAAGAGTGAGTTTGGTTGGATGCCTATTGATATAAGAGTGTAAAATAATAAAACAAAAGCTACACATGCATCCACACACAGCTTTTTCTGTTTCTTTCCCCTATGAAGTAATATTTTTTTTTCTCCTGTAATAACCTGCTCAAATCACAAACTGAAATTCAATCTACTACTAAACTGTTTAGAAGTAGATTGAATAAAATAGTTCCCACCATTGTTCACCTAAACCTGAGACTAATGCTACAATGCAGTTATTACATGATGAAAAAGACCCTAAAATTAAATTTAAGCCTATTTTCCCAAAAATATGAGCTGTAGTAAGATCAAGATGGTTATGTGTACTGTGTCTTGTGTACCACTACAACATGCAATGGTATATATTTGACCCATTTTAGTAATAAAACATTGTTGGATTGAAAATAGTCCTCAATCCAAATCAATTTATGTAGCTGATAGAGCAAACTAATATTAATAATGGCTTTTTTACAACCATACACCTTAAAATGTGATTTTATTAAAGATTGACTTATTTAAGGCTGTTAAAAAAAATAAAAACATCTATTTCTAATCCAAGAAATCTAGTATGAAAAATGTTAATGATTTTATTGACACTACACCTGTCCCAAATGAAGCAATTAAATATTTCTCTGTTATATATTTTTGGTGTTGTAACTTGTAGACGGTCCCTGCGCCTTCGTGCACCAGCAGGCTCCATGTAGACTGATGAAAGTCTCTGAGCGCGCAGGACGGCTCGTTTTGAAGAAAATACGATTCTAAGCTCGCAGTCTACCTCGCTGTGATGCACCGAGGTGTCGGTTTAGTAAAAGCAACTTTCTGCTGATACGTAAGTTATTCATCTAGAAAAGCCGAATCTGTGAATATTTTTCTAACTTTACCAAAGTTAGATCCTCTCCTGCTCTGGTCCATCTTTCCTCTTTCCCGGGCCATCTCCCTGCATTTTAGAGCGAACGGTGTGGAGGGAGGGGAGGGGGGGTGATTGTGCTCTTATGCTGTCCTGCTGCATCTTAGTGAGCTTCATCGGGGCAGATGGTCTAATGAGCTGCACAATGGATTATTTAAAAAACAAGCTCTACCTAAGTCTCGGCCCAGTTGCCAGCGGGCCATTTCGCCAGCCAGGCCACCAGGAAGACTCCCGGTCATCCCGTTAGCCAGTCTGCCACTGATTGTGGCCCTGTGAGATTTTCTGGAGGCGCAATGAAATTCGAGAGTCTCCCGGGTAAAATTGGGAAGGTTGGCAGGTATGACCCGAGGGCAGTTGCACGTTCAATATCGACACATAGTCCTCCGGCACCGGGGATTGAATCCCGGTCTTCCAATTGAAGGGCAATCTCCCTCCTCACTAAGCTACGGTCACCCAATCTGTCCTCCTCATGTGGAATATGTTCCTCTCTCAGCTTATCTCCTCCAACATCAATGGTGTTTCCTAGCTGGCTGCTAATCAGCCTGCTTTGCTCCCGGCTCGTAACCCAGTCAGTCCTCCTTGCACATTAGAGACTGTTCTAAGCAAAGTCTTAACTTACCCACTCCTCAGACATTCCGTATCCTTGAACGCTGCACAAGCCATGTCCTGTGAAGTCTAGCTCATCGTTGCACATTTCTTGCTATAATCTTTGTTACCTTTGTTGCTCAGTCCTTGTTGTGGTGCATTTGAGATCCAGCAAAACAAACACACCACAACAATATATAATTTATTTTTTCTACTGTGATGATAAACAAAGAAAAATGATGTATTTCTTTCAAACTGTCATTACAGTTTTTCAAAGAATAAAGATCAGGAATTGGATTTGCCAGGTTTTGTGTAGTCTAAACTACCTCGGCTGTGTTTTCCGTCCTTGCTTTCTTCACTGGTGTGAGTGTCCTGTTGGTAGAGTAAGGGACCATCCCCAAACTGTTCCCACAGAGTTGGGAACATGAAATTGTTCAAAATGTCTCAATAAGTTGAAGCATGAAAGAGTTCCTCTGACTGGAACTAGGGGACTGAGCAACCCTGGAAATAAAAGCCCACATCATAGTTCCCCTTCCACCATACTTTACACTTGGCATAATGCAGTCAGATGATTACAGTTTTCCTGGCCACACCCAGACTCATTCATCAAATAATTAGAGAGAGGGATAAGTCAAGCCTTGGTCACAATGGTTCTTGCAAACAATTGGTTCACACAAATCTCCTGGTTCCTATGAAATCTAGAGTTGTTGTTATGCAGATCCTACTTTTTTCACCATATTTTGTCAGGACGTATAAGTGGCAGCTGTCTGTTAACTCCCAAATTCTGCGTTGATCATCACATCTGCTCACAAATTTGTTGAAAAGTTTCTCATTTTCAAGATGGTGAAAATACAGAGAAGATTCTGGCATCACCTTCTACAGCTGCAAGGAGAAGAGGAAGATATAGTGGTTGTAGCCTCTACTTTCATTCTAAAGTGGAAGTAGAACCTGGAGAGAAGACGATGACACAGGTAGAGGCAATCGTGGATCCAGAGGCAAAAACCTCTATGGCCAGTACAAGACTATGTTCCATGAGCTGGGCTGTGAGTCAGAAGATGACCACATTTTGTACCTCCAGATGGACCATAACACCTTTACTGAGGTGTTGCATCCTGTTGCCTCACTCATCAGGAAAACTGAGAAGTAAGTGTAAATTTCTGGAAGCAGCAGTATTTCATTGTGCATTTAATTGTACTTTTAAAATAGAAATAATACAAAATCTAGAAATTCATAATCTTTTGATAGATAGATAGATAGATAGATAGATAGATAGATAGATAGATAGATAGA